>JAWZSL010000051.1:2792500-3148945 GCA_034769285.1 Lutjanus argentimaculatus
GTAGCATTATCAGTCTGGTTTACTGGTGTACTTTTCCTCGACAAATTTTAACATTAACCTTAGATTCTGCCAATGGACAGTAGAACAGTGTGCAGGCCCTTAAAGGGACAATTCACCCCAGAATCAAAAACACATATGTTTCCTCTGGCCAGTAGTGCTGCTTATCTATCTAGATCATTTCTGTGTGAGTTCTAGAGATTTGGAGATATTGGCTGTACAGATGTCTGCCTTCTCTCCAAAAGCGCCAGAAAAAACACTTGAAAAATTTCAAAGCAGCAAGCTTCTTGATCGACCAAATTCTTAATTACCAGTTAATCCGTCACTGATCAATCACTATCATCCCTACTTCATATGAAAAGAGACATCATACAAAAAGTACAAAGACTAGATATCATGCATGTCAAAGAAATAGAGTTTGAAAAATTAGAGTGAGTGTTGTCCTTTGGATTGAGGATTTTTGTTGTCTTTCAGAGTGATCGACCTCGGTGTGATGGTTCCCTGTGATAAGATCCTCAGAGAGGCCATGAGACAGAAAGCAGGTATGCTCTTTTGATTTTTTTAGACTGCACATGGTCAGTGTGAGATGCTGATTAACATCTTTTTATTAATTCAAATGAGCAAAGCCAGAAAAATGTGTTGTAAGTGTTGTAATCTTCAGCCACTACCATGATAGGCCAGTGAGCTGCTGTATGAGTGCATGTGGTTTAAAGTAAGACCTGCAGCCAGGACTATTCTGCTCAACTAAAATACATCCACTAAGAGATTAACTTCCACTGCACTTCCCCTCACTTTTCAAAATCCTATTTTTGTCCAGCCACTGAAATCCAGATGGAAGAAGCTCTGAGTGGATCCAAATGTTAAACTGCTTGTGTAAAGCCCTGTTCTCACAGGACCAGTGTTATCAGGGGACCTCATGTGATTTAGACATTGTTTGCTTTGTCCCTGCAGATATCATTGGTCTGTCTGGTCTCATTACCCCCTCTCTGGACGAGATGATCCATGTGGCCAAAGAGATGGAGAGACTGGGGATTACAACTCCGCTGCTGATTGGAGGAGCCACCACATCAAAGTAACACACACACACACACATCTGAGACCAGGCAGAAATATGCTGATGCCCGATACATTCATTAGCTAACATACTCTATATGTGAGAGGTAACAGGTGCTCTCAGTTGATCAGCCTGATTGGTCAATCATGCAAATTCATCACTGCTAAATGTGAATCAAAAACTCAGTGCTGCACATTGTTATTGTCACATAGTATTCTGTGTTTTGTTCATGACTAACATGGAAATCAACAAATGCTATTTATATGATGCTGCATAAATGTGCAGTGAGTATTTATTTTCTAAAACATTGCACAAAATCAACTCATCTATATTTTTCCAGGAATGTATCCATTATATGTAATTATTTATTATTATTAGTAGTAGTAGTACCTCCCATGCTCACCATAAAATGATATTTTATGTACTCTCTTGGGTAATTAGCATGTCTTTGTGTTTAACAGGACACACACAGCAGTGAAGATCGCCCCTCGCTACACTTCACCTGTTATCCATGTTCTGGATGCCTCCAGGAGTGTGGTGGTGGTAAGAATATTTAACTGGCAGCCTCTTCTCTCATTTTTTGATAATGTACCTACAACCCCTACTGTGTAGGGGTGAACAACACATTTCTGTTTTCCTGTCCAGCTGTGCTCTTGCATCAGTATGAATGTATGGATATAAGGTGGTTGATATTTTGTTTGAAAAGGGAAGACCAACTGGGGTGGAGGGTGGGATTATGTTTTGTATGTTTTCTACTCATTTGTTTGTTTGTTTAAAAAAAAAAAAAATCACTCATCTATTTGTAAAGGTATATGTAACATGATGTGATGTGTTTCAATAAACAAATTTATAAAAGATAAAAATCATGTAAAAGACGTAACAAGATGAAAATGACGTAACAACAAAATTATGTAAAAGACATATCAAGACAAAAAACATAAAACGTAACAAGATGAAAACCAGGTTAAAGACATAACTAGACAAAAAACAGACAAGACAAAAATGATGTAAAAGATGAAACAAGATAAAAAACAATATAACAGGACAAAAATGTGGACATAAAAGATGTAAAAAGACATAAAAAGATGAAAACGACATAATGATGTAACAAAAAAACAAGTAACAAGTAACAATTGACAAGACAAAAATGACTCATCAAGACTGAAATGACAAGATGAGGAGACTCGACCATGAGAAAAAGATGAGGTACAGTTTTCACAGAAACAGCAAAATGTCTGTCAGAGGGTGACTTTTCACTTTTATACTTTAAGCACATTTCAAAACCTGTACCTTTTTCACTTCTGAATAAAGAAATTCAATTAGTTCTTCTAAGAAAAAAAAAAAAAAAAAAAAAAAAAAAAAATCTGCACTTGGGTTGGCATTGGCATCAGAAATACAAATGGGTAAATAATCATGGGACAGTGCCAGATTTTCCCTGACCCAAGTAAGTCCAGTAGTTAGTGTGAAAATAATGGAAAATGTCTAAAAATGTATTGCTCAGTTATCCTTCAAAAATATCCCGAGTCCACAACATAAACATGTTCCTTTGCCAGTAGTTTAACGTGGCACCACGTCTCTATGGATGGATTACTGAACGGGCCTACTGGGCACCAGCAGGGGGCCCCTGGGTCAGCGTCCACACCACAAAGAGGCATAAAATGACTACAGAGACACAAAAGGGCTAAAAAAGGCATAAAACTACAACAGGGAGACAAAAAAACAAGTATGAGGAGACACAAAACTGCTGTAAAGAGACACAAAAGTACTAAAAAGAGGCAATTACCACAGGGACACAAAAAACGACTATAAGAAGACACAAAAGAAACCACTAAGAGGCATAAAATTACCACAAGGAGACAAAAAAAATGACTATAAGGAGACGCAAAACTACCTCAGAGACACAAAAGTATTACAGGGAGACACAAAACTACCACAAAGAGACACAAAAGTATTACAGGGAGACACAAAACTACCACAAAGAGACACAAAAGTACTACAAGAGGCATAAAACTACCACAAGTAGACAAAACCCAACTCTGAGGAGACACAAATTACCACAAAGAGACACATTTTACTGCAAAGAAAATGACTACAGACACAAAAGTACCACAAAAGACACAAAACAACCACAGCGGGACACAAAAGTATCACAAAGAGAGATAAAGCAGCTTCAGAGAGACGCTGTGCCTCTTTCATTCTGGGTGTGCTCCCATAAAGGAGGGGTGGGGTGGCCTTTTGTGTGTCTGTGCCCAGGGGCCCGTTGTCTCACAATCCACCCATGTGCTTTTCAATGAGATCGTTTTGTCATAAGTCATCTAACAAAGTAACAATCAGAGGGATGTGAAAATAGAAACTTGTTGGGGTACAGTAATCTCTAAGTGCATGTGATGATCAGAGAGGTGATATTAGTTCATGTGGTCACAGATTTTAAAGTCTTTTTCTTGTGTGTCAGTGCTCACAGCTCCTGGATGAATCTGTGAGGGACGAGTACTTTGACGACCTGAAGGAGGAGTATGAGGAGATCAGACAGGAGCACTACGAGTCCCTGAAGGTGAGACTGGCTACTACAGACACACAACAAACAGGACACCAAAGGGAGAGTTTATGCCCCTGGACCCACACAGGCAGCCCTTTCTGAGATCAGCATTGCACCCACGTGCCTTGAATCTTTGTCACATCTTAATCCAGGTTGTCAGTCAGCAGCCTCCAGACAAATTAAAACACACCTGAGCCTCTGCACACAGCTGCAGGAGGGAAACATTTCTAATGTCTCTCTTGCAGTTTCAAACAGGCTCATTTATAGTACTTAATTCAATTAAATGTTGTTTTGCATAAAACATTCAACTTAAGTCTGAAATTCCTGCTAGATTATTATTTGGCCACTGAGGCAGCACAAGATGCTGCATGAAAACTGGAATTGTGCAACTGTAAGAAACAGCCTGATGTCATGGAAGCTTTTGGAGAAACTGTACAACAGAACAACCTACTTTTGTGTTTTCTTTATTTTTCTTGCCGTCAACAAGTCACATGAAAAGACCAAACCAATAATGTGTTCCGTTCTGATGTAGGGCAGCAACTGTTACTATTAATTAGTTATTAATTAGTATTTTTAGATTATTTTCATGGTTGATTAAGTTGATTATTTTCTTGATCAATCAATTAGTTGTTTGGTCCATAAAATGTCAGAAAATGATGAAAATTGTTGATCAGTGTTTCCCAAAGCTCAAGATGACGTCCTCAGAAACCAGAAAATATTCACATTTAAGAAGCTGAAATCTTTCTACTTTTGACTTAATTTAACGGTTGATAGTTGATTTATCATTTCAGCTCTATTCTGGAGTCTGTTGGCTCCAACTGAAGATGTAAACCTTTTAAAACAGCTTGCAGTGTTTTTTTTTAAAGACTCCCAAAAAAGTGGTACACTGTAATTTAAAAAAATTTAACATCACTCAAACTGGAGGAAATGGTGCGTTTATCTGGGGCTATTTTCGGTGGTGGAACAATCCACATTTGGTGCTCAAGTGAGTGCTCAGGCTGCAGGAAGGTGATGTGGGAATGAGTCAAAATAAATGACCAACACATCACCCAGCAGGCAATCTATAGCGGCCACGCTTAATCTAAGCCTATAAATGACATTTCAATCATTAAGGTTCATAGGGTTTCATAGAGGCCATATAGAGGTTTCCAGCAGACTCACATGTTTGTGTGGTTATGATTTTCCCAACAATTGCATTTACATCACATCTTTGGGATTTGTTTGTAGTCTGTACTACATAGTATTTGCTCCAGAATCCAGAATTCTTCCACTGCTCCAGTCTAATTTTGAATCTGTGTGAAATCACCATAATCATTCTTGTTTGTTGAAATAATAATGTTGCTGTTTTTGTAAAGTAAAAATTTGAAATAGGCAGTAGCGTGAAAAGACAGTGTTGACAACATGGTGCAATGTGTAATAGTAGTCACACATAATGTGTTACAGTTTATCACACAGAAGTAGAACACAGTGGGCGTCCTCCAAAGGGAGGACAAACCTTCATGTTGACCTTTTATTGTGCACTAAAGGAGCACTTTGGAGAGTCGTCACAACGGCTTCAGACAAGTTGATGAGATGGGAAATGGTCTGAATAAGAGAAATGAAGCACAGACGATGGTGTTCAGGATGTGAAACTACCTGTAAAACTCTTCCTCCCTCCCATCTTCTCTTTTATCTCTTCATTTTCTCTTTATCAGTGACCAACAGAGATTCAAAAAGAATTTCTATTTCAGTTTGGCTTGATGTCACAGCTGCCTTTTAGGAGGTTAATTATGATATTCTAATTGAAAGACTTGCACTGATATTGATATGGTTAAGAACGTTATTTTAAAAATGTGCTCTGATACAGTTACTAATTACCTGTTCAAACATGTAGTCAGTAACATAATCCAACCATCACAAAGTAATGTATCTTGATTACTATATGTTACTTTTGGATTACCTCAGTATAAAATATGGTGAAATTGTTTAGCCTAATATAGTGTTTTTAGAGCTGCAGCTAACGATTTTGTCATCCGTTAATCAGTCAATTATTTTCTCGATTAATTGATTAGTTGTTTGGTCCATCAGATGTCAGAAAATGGTGAAAAATGTTGATCAAAGCTGAAGATGATGTTCAAATGTCTTGTTTTGTCCACAACTCAAAAAATATTCAGTTTACTGTCAAAGAGGAGTAAAGGAACCAGAAAATATTCACATTTAAGAAGCTGAAATCAGAGAAATTTGACTTTTTCAATTAAAAATGACTGAAAACAATTCATTGCTTATAAAAATAGATTCAGATTAATTTAATAGTTGATTAGTAATTAATAATTAATAATAATAGTTTCCACCCAGTGAAGCATTTTTTCACTACAGGCCACGATAGTATATTGTTCATTATTTTAAAATTGTAATCCTACTAATAATCCCCATTTTTACTAAATTCATCTATAATCTGATTATGTCTTTTTTTTAAATCTGTAACTGTAATAGAATACAGTTCCCTTCTTTTTGTATCCAGTTTACATAATCCTGTTCCATGTAATCTGTTACTCTCCAGGCCTGATCTTGGGACCTGAAGCGGCTTTGAGGTGGTCCCTGGTGACGTTCCTAACTTGTTAAAATCTGTTCTGAGCTCTCTGGACTTTCTTAGTGTGATGTTTATGGCTCTAAAAGCCTTTCTGTTCCTTAACTGTTATGATTGAAGTGTCCCTGAGAAGTGAATGTAAACTTTTGACCACATCAGTATATCCTATCATTCTTGTATGGATCACACACAGTTGATCTGATAATCTTCTTGTCCTAGTTGTAGAGATCAGATGATAATTATGAAATCATTGGAATGCACCTTTTTTTTTTTTTTTTTAATAGGTGGATGTGTTCATGCATTTTAATGTTGAGCATTTTGAGTTTACTTGTAATAGAATGAGCAATATAACTAAAATATTCCTTGCCCTCCTTTTCATCCTCCATGTCTCTCTGCTGTTGCAGGATCGTCAGTATCTGTCTCTGTCTCAGGCCAGAGAGAAGGCTCTACATATAGACTGGCTCTCTCTGTCTAAGCCAGGTAAGTTAACTAAGATAGAACTCTACCACAAATACCTGATACATTATACAGTATATCATGTTATAGTATAAACATCATATAGCTTAAGTGAGGTGCTGCAGAGGATTCACTCAATGTAATACTTTAGTACAATATGTATCATTTTCTGTATGGATCTTTGTTGTGTTTCAGTGCGTCCTCAGTTCCTGGGCACACGTGTGTTTGAGTGGTACGATCTGAACAGTCTGGTGGACTTCATCGACTGGAAGCCTTTCTTTGACGTGTGGCAGCTGAGAGGAAAATACCCCAACAGAGGGTACCCCAAGATCTTCAACGACAAGACTGTTGGTATGAGTCACAGTTCATCATAAATCCCCCTACAAACATCCACCCTGCTGCATGACATGACGCTCTAATATTGCTCATGCATTTTACTTCTGTAAAATGAAGTCAACATGCAATTAGCAAGGAGAAAACATTCTGTAGTGTAGTTTATTGTCTTTCCATCTAATTTCTTATAACGAAATACTCAAGTTGTTGTGGTTAAAATTAATAACATTTGTTGATTTAAAAACTTTGATCATTATTGTAAATAATGAAAGAAAAATATCAAAAATATATCAAATATCAAAATCTCTGTTATGGATTAACATTATAGAACAGTTGTTACCATGGGTAACTGGTTATGTTTTACACCTCAGAGGTGTAACACCTCTGCTAAAAAAAGAATCCCCCTTAAAATAAACTTGGAAGTAAACTTGCATACAAAAAAACCCCTTTTTTTAACCACCTCATTGGTTTGACTCAGTGTTTCTACAGGATTTTGTGAGACTGTGATGGACATTGAACCTTTTGGGGGGTCCAGGGACATTCTCCCCTCAAAGAAACTTTTGTACATTTTAAAGTTAAAGACATCAACCGGTGCACTGGAGACAAACTTACGAGGCTAGATCTATGAAGAAGCTTGGGCTCCCGTAAATAACTTAATCATGAATAGATATGAATTGGGAAGACAATAAAAAAGTTACAAACACACAGCATGGTGAACACAAATGGTCAAAACATGAAATTGATAGAGAGCCTACATTTGATGGAGCCATCAGAGACATGAAGCAAAAGCACTTATCTGTATTAAACTGGTTTATTGTTTGGAAAATAAAACATATGCTGGTTGAGGAAGGCGCATTATTATTTCCTTGTTATACTTTGTTGTAGAAAAATGTAAGCTTTCAGTCAAAAATAGATCTATTTTGACAAGAGCTGCAACGATTAATCCATGAATAGATTATAAATTGATTATTAAATTAATCGCTAACTATTTGATGATCGATTAATCAGTTTGAGTCATTTTTTAAGAAAAAAAGTCCAAATTCTCTGATTTCAGCTTCTTAAATGTGAATATTTTCTGGTTTCTTTACTCCTCTCTGACAGTAAACTGAATATTTTTCAGTTGTGGACAAAACAAGACATTTATTTGAGGATGTCAGCTTGAGCTTTGGGAAACACTGATCAACATTTTTGAACATTTTATGGACCAAACAACTAATTGATTAATAGATAAATTAACAACAGATTGATTTATAATGAAAGTAATCATTACAGAAACAACTTGAAACATAGGTCCAAACATGCGGAGCACACAAACGTGCTTTTCAACTGATAAAATTGTGACAGAATTAATTAATAAGTTAATCAAGAAAGGTATAACGCTAGACCGATTTATCAACAAAGGAAATAATTGTTAATTGCAGCCCTTATTTTGACCAAAAATATTTTGGGGCTTGAACCAAACTGTAAAGCTTGATGGGTAATCTGAGGAAAATTCTTGAAAATGGTTATATCACATTCGTTATGTCACAGAGATAATGATAAAATTGTGTTTGGACTGGTGGATAACTGCAGTGGATTCTGTAACGGTACCTGCCTCAAAAGATGTGTCCTCAAAATGACTCTGATGCAGCCAGGAACGTTCGAGTGTGTGAGAGCTGGTGTGTGGATTGACAGACTGTGATTGACAGCCAAAGCACACTGTGGCAAACGATGAGCGACATGTTCAGCTGAAAAATGTGTGATTTTTTTTTTTAAGACTTGTTTTTGTCAGTTGCTGAAAATAGTCAAATGATCACCGATATCACAGGCTGCTTTAGTGAAATCAGCTGATTGTGGGGAATGTATGATGAAATGTTTATTTTTAAAAAGACAGAAAGTGGGGTAGAAAAACCATAATGTTGCTCTCTCTAATGGATTGATGGGGATTCATTTGCAAACGATATTTCGATGTAGTTCCCTCTTTGATTGATTGATTGGAATTACGTTGATAGATAAATACCTGGGCACCTAGTTAGAGTTAAAAGTTGGGGTGCAAGGGGAGGTGCGGCAGAAATATATTCAAATAAATATTACAACAAACTCCCTTTAAGAAATATGACATATTGACAATTCCTCACATGTCTGGAAAAATGCATGATTCTAGATAAAAGGTGTCATATCTTGACGGTCTTCTTGTGAATTTGTCATCAATATGATCCATAAAGATAAACTGTATTTCCGTACAAACTCTACATTTTGGTTTTTTGTTGCCTCGACTCATTACCAGCTGTCATTTGTTAGCTGTGCTATTTTAGTGGGAGAAGACAGTGGGAATGAAAGGCAAACCGGTTCAAAACCTTCAAAAATTTCTCACTAAAGTAGGTGCTGGCTGGTGGATCAGATGCATGCCAAATTAAACATAGTCTCATAGCACTGTTAATTCACTGTCTACTGTGTATGCGTGATGGTCTTCAGAGAGTGCTTCCAGCCGTTACTAAAGTAACTACCTGGTTTGCAGATTCCTGTTTGGTGCTGGAGAGAGCACACGTTCCTCCTGATAATATTAAACTTGTTTGATTTTATTATGATTGTGAACAATGAACTAACTATGAACTTTGATCCAGACTAGCTCAAATGTTTAAAAATAGCAAATTTACACAATCAAAAAGTGGGGATGCAAAAGTTTGGCCAGGTTTGATGCAGATGCACGTGACTATTCAGTTTGCGGTACATAGTGCAGTAAAACAACAACGATAGTGACCTCATCTTGAAAGTTACAATAAGTACACCGGAACACTGAGACGTCAGCAGTACTGATTCAGTGATTGATTTCCAGCCTTGTTAAACACTTCAGTAAGAGACATGTCTGATCTTTGTAATATTCACTTCCTGCAGGTTCGGAGGCTCGGCGAGTCTTCAACGACGCACAGCAGCTGCTCAACCAGATGATCGACAACTGCAGTCTGAAGGGGCATGGCCTGGTGGGATTCTGGCGTGCCCAGAGTGATGGCGACGACATCAACGTGTACAAAGATGATGTCACAGTGCACAGAGACACCAAACCAATTGCCACATTCCATGGCTTACGGCAGCAGGTGAGCATCAGTAACAGCTGCAGTGTATTTCATTCTATTTCCCAGGGTGCCGAGGGTCCTTAAACAAGATGAAAAAAGAATGTAACAAGACAAAAAATATGTGACAAGACCAAAAACGCCACAAAAGATGTTACATGATGAAAGGACAAAAGACAAAAAACGATGTAACAAAATGGAAAGTGGTGTAATAAAGCAAGAAGTATGTAAAAGATGCAACAAGACATAACAACAAAAACTATGTAACAAAATGAAAAGTGACGTAAAAGTCTCATATACAGGTACACACAAACACCTCATGGAAGCACCCTTACAGCTTGATTCCTCCAGGCACGGCTGCGTCTTGTCACAGCTGCCATTCTACACAATACTTGTGATTCCACCAGCAGCCCCTCAGCACATCCCCCCCTTTGGTAACAATAATGATCAATTAATCGATTAATTGTTATTAGATAGAAAGATGTAATGGAGGCAAGATATTTAACAGTAGAATATACAGAATATAGATAAAAGCCCCCCTTTAAATATGCAAGGAGTCTGTTTGTGATCAATGCTGCATCAAATAGCACAGAACAGATCAACCAGGCAGGGAGTCAAACACAGGAAAAGCAGAGAGAATCTGTCCAATTTTCAAAATAAAAGACCCCATGCAGACTCATGATCACAGAGGGAGAAAGAGAAGAAACTACTGTATTTATCTACATGACCTACTTATCAATGGTAGAAGCACAAAAAGCACAGAACGAGGACCAAATTATGGCTGCACAATTGATTGAAATTTTATCGAAATCGGAATATGGCTTTCTGCACTTTTCAAATCACAGGAGGTGCAATATTTGTTAAAGGCAAAATGTCTGTCAAAAAACTTTTCGTGAGGCAGAGATGTCGTGTCCTACACATCAGATTCTACAGACTTAAAAAAAAAATCTTCATTTGGTACAGATTCCTGCAAAAAAAAAAAATTTACACCACAGTCATTTTAACATGTTTTTCAGTCAAAATAAGAATACTGATGTAAAAATTATCATTAGCTGTAATATCACAAATCATCAGTCAGAACAATCCCTATCAGATATTTTTTTCTAAATCGTTCAGCCCTAGACCAAATCAACAAAATCTGAGCAAATCAACATGATCAGGTGGGCAAAACACTCTGCTGATGAAACGCTTCTGAAACACTGCTGGTGGGGACATGCAGCCGTGTGCAGGACAGATCAAATCTGTGGTGTACATGTGTCATGCCTGATGGAATGAACTGGTTAAGATGATTTGATTATATACTACCCTTGGCCTACTTAGAAACCCTCTTCTTATGTAGCAGTCTGAAAGACAGGGTTCCTACGGGTGCTGGAAATCCTTGAAAACTGGATAGTTCACTTTTTAGGTAAAAAAAAAACAAAAAACAATCAGATATTAGCTCAGCCAGATTGTATAGGAGGCTCAGTCTACTTACAGACACTTTTTGAAACATGAAACTTTGTTGTGTTTTCCTTTAATTTGTCTCCCTTATTTAGAATATCATGGAACATAATTTGGGTTGTTTATAGCACAAAAACATCTGATTTATTATGATGAAGGTGTTGTGGATTTTATCCCCTTGCCCATGCATCCGAAGGAAGAAGTACTCAGGATTCCAATATGTCTTACACTGAAACTGGTTTAATAATACTTGGCCAAGGAGAATGAAGGAATAACCAGTACACAGTTGGCATTGATGTTCCCTTCAATTCTGGCGTTTCTGTCCTCCGGGATAGTCTTTAAGCATTCACAGATAAGGTCATGATGAACCTATGCCCAAATAAGGTCAGACCCAACACATGAAGTTAGCCTATTGGTCTGAATGTGCAAACACAGGAATTATGAATACACAAAGTCTGAGACCACTGTTCAGCACCTCTGGCTCTACAGCTCAGGGTCAGTGTTATCCAAAACAGATTACAGTTTACGTCTTCTCCGGTCAGAGAGACAAGACAAACACCCCTTCGACGTCAGCTGCCCTAGCAACACTATCAGGTTGTTCACTTGTTTATCCGAAAGGAGAAGACAGCTGCATCTATGTCCTAGAGGAGAGACAGTATGTCTGTTAAAGGTTAAAACAGGTAACTTAATGGTATGGCTGGAAGGCCTTAGCATGACTACTAGAGAATGGAAAATTCCCTAATAGTTCCCCTCTTATTGATCATGAGATCAATACTGATTACCCATACTATTAGATATTAAATTGGCAAGACTGCCCAGGAGTATCCCAGAATTGAAAAGGCATAAACAGTACAAAATTAGGTTTCAGTCACATCACAAAGTAATAATTCAACTTCATTAATTCAAACATAATTTAACACACATTCAACATTAGTCTATAATCAACATTCAATTATAACAATAATTTCACATCACAATTAAAGCAATAGAATCATAGAATCACATAGAACTGATAAAACATTTAAATTTCTGGAAAAAAAAATCATGAAAAACCTTTAAAATAAAATAAAATAATGAAATCCCCTCTTATGTACCACTCGCACCACTTCTAACACATGGCCCCTGATCTCCGCCTTCCAGCCAACAAGGGCAGAGGAATTAAGAACCCTCGAAACACCAAGGTGTTTGAAGAGCTCACGACGGAGATCCCGAGTCATCCTCATTTACCCGCAGTAATTACATCTCCCAAATGAAATGAGAAAAAGCAAAAGGGACCCCTAAACCAGCGCCTCTAACCTAGTGAGGGGCGTAAGGCCAAACCTCGATGGTATGGAGAAAAAACCTATTTGTTTACCATTTCTCTCCTCATAAGGGAATGTTGCACTACAAGAGATGGTACATATAAATTTGGGCACAACAGTGCAGAAATTCTCACCTTATTACCCACAAATTATCAATCACAATTTCAATCTCAACTAGAACTGCAAGCAGTTATGAACGGGGGCCAAGCCTCCCGCGCGACTCGGCCCCTGCGCGTCGCGGAGCCCACGCAATGCGAACGGCTCCGTTTCATCACCGGGAGGCACACCACCAAGATCTGCTATCGAACGCTGGGTCGAGCAAGGCTGCCCTCTCTCTCCGTTGCTCTTATTGTAATGGGAAGAGCAGTGTGAAAGGCTGAATATGTTTGTTGTAAGAAGTCACGCCCACTTTGACCAAACATCACTAAACTTTACAGACGGCCTTGGGAGCGACTCCATGTGGCGCTCGCCGAATTTCGTGCGAATCTGAGCAACTTTTGTATCGCTTGATTTTTCTCAGTTTATAGCGCCCCCTTTTGACCAATTTGCACCAAATTTGGTACAGAGCCTCTGGTTGACCTCTGAAAGAAGTGATTTGAGTTTCATGTCGATAGCTTTTACTTTGACAAAAATATGCAACAGTATGTGTTTTTTAGCTAGCAGAAAAAATTGTTTATTTATAAGTACCACATGTTTTGGAGTAGCAAAATTCTTTTGATAACTTTTGATCAGGCTCATCTGGAGATTGTGTGTGCAAAGTTTCGTGGAGATGGAGCGTAAACCTTAGGAGGAGTTCGAAAAAGTAGGTTTTTGACGTGTAGCCTCTTACAAAGAGAAATATACTGTGGGAGTGGGCGAGGCCTATGTCAAAAGATGCGGGTCTATTCAGGGAACACGTGGATATAAAGTTTATGAAAATGTGATTTAAAATGTGGAAGTTACAGGCCAAAATGCTTTTGCTTCCGTCACAGCGCCACCTAATGGAGTAGATGCACAATTTTTGGTATGGGCGGTCTGTGTCCTATTCTATATATATCTTGTAAATTTCACAGCCCTCAGCATAATACTTGAGCTGAAATAAAGGTTTGTTGTTTGTCTCATAATAAACCACGCCCACTTTGACCAGTCGTGATTACCTTCAAGATATGGCCTCAGGCGTGACCCAGCATCATGTCCACCAAGTTTTGTAAAAATCAGTGTATCCGTTTGAGAGATATAACGTTCCCATATTTGCAGCGCCCCCTAGTGGCCAACATCAGCCAAATTTGGCTCATACCCCCACAGTCACATGCCAACCTAGGATCTCAGATTTGGTGTCATTAGCATTTATTTTGACAGAGTTATGCAGCTGTTCGCATTTTTATAGCTAGCTAGAAAATTTTATTCGTTAATAATTTGCGCATATTTTGACCGAACAAAATTCTTTTGATAACTTTTGGTCAGGTCTATCGGAAGACTGTACGTGCTAAATTTCACACTGATCGGACAAAACCCCAAGGAGGAGTTTCGAAAAAGTAGGTTTTCCAGTTTTTGCGATGTAGCGAAAAAAAATTATAGGCGGAAATGGGCGTGGCCTAGCCCACGGGATTCAGGGCTATTCAGGGAATCTGTGGATATGAGGATTTTCAATGTGCGATGTATGGTGTGGGAGTTATAGCCCAAAACACTTTGCCCTTTGTTATAGCGCCCCTTTCTGGCGGACATATATCAATTTTTGCGTCTGAGGTCCCTGCAGGGGTCTGGACCAACCCTCCAAATTGCACCACCCTCCCTTGCACGGTTTAGCCTGCAGCAAAACTTTTACCAACGGAAAAATAAAAATAGAGAAAAAAAAAAAAAAAAAAAAAAAAAAAAAAAAACTATAAAAATCCGAAAAACAAAAACAATAGGGTCCCCCAGGCCTCGCGGGCTTGGCCCCCTAATTAAAATTCTTAATCAGGTCACACTTCAATTGAAACACCGACGAGTCTTCAACCCATTATGCTTTGCACACAGTAGAGGGCCGCCACCATGGAGAGGTTACTAGCACGTGCACATGGTGGCATGGAATCCTTCCATTCCAGATCTCATTCGTTCACACAGTGGAAAGCACCACTGTGTTTGTTGTTGATGTTCTTCAACCCTCTCATAGTGTGCACACAGTAGAGGGCCACCACCATGGAGAGGTTACTAGCACGTGCACATGGTGGTATGGAATCCAAAATCATAAATCTCTTCCACTGAGGAAGAGTGGAGGGCATCCACCGTGTCTTCTCAATATTTCTTCAGCCTTTATTACGGCTACATTTTATCACACTGAATTATATTTTCACAAATCAAGATTAATTAAATCAGCTGGACCAATTAACAAAATCTCTAGCTAAACATGATAATTGATTAATGACATGATTTCTGTAATTTACGTAAAATAACACTTTGTAGATACTATCTGTAATTAGCACACACAATAAATCTGGAATCATCAAAACAATGAACCTAAAAAGGAGAAAAAATCATATAGTACATAATCACCTGGATAGTAGGTGATGTGCATCACCCAAGTCAAATTCTCGGGCAACTCACATCCCCCACCACCCAGCTTACAGAGTCCTTCAGATGGACACCTTTACCTACAGACCTGGTGTCTCCTCCTCCTCGTCACCCTCCTCCAGAGAGAGGTCATCCAGCTCAAGATGCTGTATTCACTCCTCAAAGCCTTGAAAATCATAATATCTCATTCTCACATTATTGTTAACATTTGTGTCAACAGTTGTACACACCTGAGTTACTTGAATGACAGTGTCAGTGGTTTTCTACACTATCAGCTTAATCATTAAGCTCATACAGGCACAGAGGAGGATGAGGAGGAGAACGATGATCACCAGTAAAAAACTTGATCAGACGGATCCTCATAGCCTGATCATACCGGAAAAATCTCCAAAACATGCTTTTAAAAATAAATAAGTATTAAAAAGTACAAATTACAACCTACATTTTTTAATATCATCACATTGCTGTATTGTTTTCACAGTGCATTTGCAGAATCCTGTAACTCTCTGAAACCACCTAATGATGCACTGACCTGCTTGTAGAACCATGATGCTACACAAAACCTATAGAAACACCTATAAAAACTTCAACATAGAAATGTAATCAAAAATAAAAGCTATTGTCTTTTTCTGACATAAATGTATTAAAATCATTGCATAAAATAGATGAAGTAAATTAAATCAATTTAATTGAAACCAACTGTTACTTGTTCTCCAAATCTGTTAAATAATTGAGATTTCTTTCTGTCTACGGGGGCAGTATATATATACTTTAATTATGTGGTATTTTTCACCCTGATAAAAACAATCCAACATTAAAAGCCTACCTAGAATTATTTCTCTCTTTCCTAAGGAAGACAAGGAAGGAGGAAGACACAATAAGACAGATAAGACAATCCTTTATTAGTCACACAGTGGGAAACAGTGCAGTGTTACAGCAGCAGTAACAAGAAATAAATAAGTAAACAAGCAATATAAAGAAGGAAGGAGGAAATACAAAAAAATTGTAAAAACCATTGGAAATTTAAAAATAGCAACAATATAAACAAGAGGAAATATTAAAAAAAGGAATAACAGATTTAACAGAAGTGAAATTGCCCTTTTGAGTGTATGTATATAAATATTAAGATTGCAAATTGTAAACACTCTCCTGAATTGATCATTGGTAACAATAATGATCAATTAATCGATTCATTGTTATTAGATAGAAAGATGTAATGGAGGCAAGATATTTAACAGTAGAATATACAGAATATAGATTAAAAAAAAAACAAATAGGGCAATATATACGTGTATATATTAAACTGTAGTGAAGAAAAATGATTAAATATAAAATACTGCCTTTAAAGCTAACAAAAAAGTTTTTATATTGGTGCCTATCAGCTCAAAAAAGTTTTTATATTGGTGCATATCAGACAGCATATACGCTGATACCGATATATGGCTGTGATAGGCTAATATTGGGCTGATACAATGGTCTGGCTCTAATATAAAGATGTTAAGACATACATATTAAATATATATAAATAAATATCAGATAATCCCTAATTAATATGTATTTTACCACAGCTGTTAGGTGCTGGAAAACCTTGAAAACTGCACCTTAAAAATTCTAGAAAATAATATAAAATTGGACTTTGGAAAAGATGTAGTAACCCCAGAAATATTAAGGAATGACCACATGTAGCGTAAACAAAGCATTATGCTGCCATACTGAAACAGATGATAACACATTTACAAAGTAATACTTGTAAATGTTTGTGTGTGTGTTGCAGGTGGAGAAGGACAGCTCCAGCTCAGAGCCCTACCTGTGTGTGTCTGACTTCGTGGCCCCTGTAGACAGCGGCGTGGCAGACTACATTGGCCTGTTTGCTGTGGGCGTGTTTGGAGCCGAGGAGCTGAGTCAGCAGTTCCAGGCTCGGGGAGACGACTACAGCAGCATCATGGTCAAAGCCCTGGCTGACCGGCTAGCTGAGGTACAGTACCAACCATCACTGCTGGTGCTGCACGTGTTAGTGAGTCACTGCTGCTGAGTGTCATGTTCACTGTCACTGCTGTGGTGTATTTTTGCTCTGTCTGTCCTCCAGGCCTTTGCCGAGGAACTCCACGCTCGTGTGCGTAAGGAGCTGTGGGGCTACAGCTCTGATGAGGCGCTGCAGGCCTCAGACCTCCACAGAGTTCGCTACCAGGGCATCAGACCTGCAGCAGGGTACCCCAGCCAGCCCGACCACACAGAGAAGACCACCATGTGGAGCCTGGCTGGAATCCAGGAGAAGACTGGTGAGAGCACCACCTACTTTACTATCATGGCCACAGCTGAGAAGCTCCCAGTACTGTTGTGTTGAGACACATGTCTGATGCTTCATTAGTAGTCTTTGAACACCATAAGGAAAATACATTTTTCAGTTATTAAAGCCGAGATGAAATGGAAAGTACCCTTTTAACCCTTTTTGATTAAATCCCCGGTCATATTGTGCTCCTATTTAACTGCATGTTATTTCTTTGTATTCTTTTCACAATATCACAATCCAATCATGCTTTCTTTTTTTTTAAAAAGCCTGCAAAATCCTGGTGGGACTGCATAATTTGTTTGAGATTGTTGCAGTCTAAAATGCCTGATTTCACGGTAGCTTTTCTAAAAAATTCTGATGCATGTTGCAGTGTTTTTAGGAGTTTTTTGTAATGAAATTGCAGGAGCAAGTGAAAATTGCAATTAAAAAAACGTTGCCTTTTAAAATCTTTAAAAAATTTTTTGTATAATTCATGAAAAATCAATGGCATCTCCAGGGAGATGACATGGCCACTTCAAGGTAATCACTGATTTAAATGTAGACAAAAGTCACCAAGAAAATTCAAAGATGACCAAATAAAACATTGGAGTCAATAGGGTTCGATGCAATAAAGATTTACTGCATTTTAGTGCAAAAATGCAAGTAAACCGAGCAGCTTGTCCATGGAAAAGCACCTGACTCCAAGTCTTCGAGATTTCTGCTTATTTAGCTTTTGAAGTTCTTCCTATGAGGAGCTTATATTTTGAACTTCATTTTCCAAACGGTCCCACGATTGTTTACCCGCTTTTTATCCAATTCTACTCATTTTGCATTACAACAGTCTCAGCCTGATCTCACCTGTCTGCTTTCATAACTACATCATCTCACATTCTATCTGAAACACTGTCTTGTCTTATAATTACATTTCAGTGTCCTTACTTTACTTGGCCTGTACACTTGAAACATTTATCAGACAATGTGGTCAGCTTTTGACATCAGAAATTGAGCTTTATAGACTCTGTGTCCCTAAACTGTTACTTTCAGAAGGTTATTCGATAAGCTCTCACAAACTGTCTGTCAGCAGCTTTTGATTACACATTATATTTCTCCCAAAAGGTCCCTGATATTCCACTGCACTTCTCTCACAAATGTTAATTAGAAGACTATATGGTCAGAATCATTGATCATAACATCAGTAGAACATCAGTCAATCAATTTGTGACACCACAGAGAATAAACCACTCTGTTCTGAGTGTTCTCAGTAACCTTCACAAAAGGGCTCAGGATTACAAAATAAAAGTGCACAGAGCATTGATAAATGTCAGTAACCATAACAACCATAACAGACTTTTCAGTACCAATGACAGAATAAAAGAAAATAAAAATACAAAAAAATTGTAAATAATAATACATTAAGTTGATTCATTGAGAACTACATCTATGATTTTTGCATGGAGGACTACTATGATTGGTAGAATTCACAGGGATTGGTTAAATTTGCATCAATGTTGCGATTTGAACGTCCTGGAGGGACAGTTTATGGCAAACAAAATCTGTTTTTGTGCCTGTTGGTCTTTTGCGTTATTTTGTGTTCCATAATAGCCGTATCGTTCTTGGACTGATGTGCTATTAGTGTGTTCGGACAGTATTAACCTAGATGACCCAAAAAACAAGTTAGTCAGTGTCTTTTCAGTTGTGTCTGCAGGTATTCCTTCCTGGTTTCATATAGTCAGACAACTTTCACCATTAAATATGGTAGCATGGAAACAGCCTGCAAAGCAAAGCCCAGGGTGGAAAGACTTTCCAGAGCACTTGCCCCATTTGCTGCTACTCGTTTAGCTCATTGTTCTGAGTGCATGTTTTTTTGATATAATATACATTGTGTGGTGTCTTGCATTTATTATCCCCACCAGGTGAAAGCAGGGAGGGGATCATGCGATTGCATCTGTGTGTGTGTGAGTCCATGCGTGATCAGCGGACCTGCATCTTGTCCGCAACTAATCTCAAATACGACTGGACCGACTGGCCAAATTTTTTTGGGGGGCAAATTCACGACTGTATGCTGATTGACCTTTGTGATTCAGAATTCATGAAAAACCTTGAACCCCCTTTTTTATGGCTCCAAGCCAACGACAGCCGTGGCCACAGACATCATGTGTTCAGGTCATCCCATTCTTGTAAATGTGTAAATGTGGACACTTGGATTATGACAAAATTACACAAAAATATCTAACTATGATATAACGATGATAGATCTATCTAACAGTATGATGAGGTGATGACATTTTATATCCAAAAGGTCAAAGGTCAGCTTCACTGTGACATCATAATGATCAGCTCTCTATCAGTCCTCTGCCCTCCCTTGTCAAAAAAATAGTCTCTAAATGAAGACAGCATGTTTCGACCTCGAAATTATTCACTGAAATCACACATGTATAGTAAGAACTTCTATTTGCCTGAAAAACTACTTTTAATACCTTTTATTAAATTCCTTCAAAGTTACAAGTCAATATAGTGGAAAGTTCCATATTAAATTCCTTCAAAGTCTTCACTACAGACATTACATGAGTGTGGACAGACATGGATGTAAACTGTAACTGGACTGGTTGGTGGAGACAAACAGCTGTGAGGCAGTGGTTCTATTTTTTGACTGGTTTATACTGTACTACCATTGACGGCTACTTCCTTACTCTTCTTAACCGACCACTAGGGGTTGCAAGTGATCAATAACTGCCTCAGTTTGAAATCTTGTTTCAGCTTGGGATAATGTATGTGGGGTCATGTTGATGTTGGCAGAACTTTGCAAATCTCTGCGAGTTGTATCTGGCAGTTGTGGTGGCATTGCAGTAGGTGCTTCACTGTCTGTTGTCTGGTGGGGATCTGCACTCTACTGAGTGACCTCTACTAGTTTAGCAATTGTTTCACTTAAATTGACTGAAAGATGCAACGATTGCTATCAGGGTTTCATGTAAGTAGATGGCAAGGCACAATGAGCTTATATCTGAGTAAACATGTAATTTCTATTGTTTACTATGTAAAATGTCCATGTTTCTGCTTGGCATTAGCAGCGATGGGATGTATTATGTTTAACAAAAACCTTCTTTCCATATGAATGTGTGTTGTACAGTATTCTGTATATCAGCTTGTCATTGTATCTGTGTAACTCTCAGTCAAGCTGTGTGTTCAGCTCTTCTCTCATTGCTGCATCTTGTCCATCAGGCTGACGCTGGCTCAGCCAAGCTGCTGCCAAACTCATCATACTGTCTCAAGTGAAGAACATTAGATTTGTCATCACAACACTGCCAGATTCCAAAGTGAACAGTTGCATACAGGTGGGGAGGGGGGCTCAGGATGTGTTGCTGGATCACATCCCAGTGCAGTCCAGATGGAAAGTGAAGGTTTGTGTCTCCATGTAGGTTTCTGCTTTTTATACTGATGAAAAACATCAGATCTGTGTCATTATGTGAGGAAAAAACAGCACTGGTTTTGAGCCACATTATAAAAGATAATAATCTCAGCTTGTCTGGCTTGTCAGTGTCCTTCATTTATTTTATATTATCAACTAGGGATGTCACAAAACCAGAAATTTAGTACTTGATACCAGTACTAGTAAATTTCCACAATTCTCAATACCTAATTTAGCACCGACAGTAAAAGACAAAAATGAGATGAAAATTCAACCATTGTTGCTTTTCTTATAAATAGAAAAAAACCAAACAAAACTCTTCTCAGGTTCTAGAACAAAAACCTGAGTGGGAGATTTACCTGTCAGGAGAGCGTGTTGCCATGTCTGGAAAATAATGCAAAAGTGATTTGTGCTCAGAAGTAAGTCTGTTGCTTTTTTCTCTCATTCCATTCCTCTTTTTCATATTTTAACTAGTAAACATCTATAGGTCTGTACTATATTTTTTAGCCTGGTGTTCAGCTGCACTTTGTAGAAAAAGAACAGTGTCCAGTTCTAAGATTTAACCTATTTTATTGTGCTTTGACCAGTGATCAGTGGAGCCGACAGAGCGCACTGGATGTGCTGCTGTGTGCACCGCTGCAGCCAGAATGTATATGTTTGACTGAGAGGGAGACAGAGAGGGGACGGTAGAAGGACTATTCGCAGTCTCCCTGGGAGTTGTTGCTACTTAACACAACTGCTGCTTTATAACTTGACCTGCCTCGTAACCTGTCGTATTTTCTAGAAAGTCGATTTGAAGGTAAATATGCTATTTAAAAAAAAAAAAAAAAAAAAAGTACCGTCACTTTTTAAAAATTTTGGTATCAACTTGGTACCAAAGTGTTGGTTCTCAGGGCATCCCTGTTACCAACAGATGACTACTGATTAATCTGAAAATGGTAGCTCTTTGTGATTATCACCCATCTCTGCAGTTTCCTTTAGCTCTACAGAGCTTCTCAGTATCTTTCAGCTCGTTTTGGTTTTAAAGTCTACAAACTCTACTTTCATCAATCTGAGGGGTTCCCTACAGTAAGGAGCTAGTTGGACATATCCAGGCTTTCATTGCTTTATCTGGCTCAGTGAAACCTAAAACCTCAGTCAGAGATAATGAATATCTGAATGCTGGTTATCAACTTTCTTTGTTAACCAGGTTTTCTTCATCAGGTTCTGTGCATGTTCACATAAAAGGTGGTGTTTGATTCATCTTTTGACTCTTCTTCTGCAGAAAATGGACCAGTCATGTGCTGCTGACTGCAGACCTTTGAAGAACATTAAAAAAAATCTTACAGAAATAGCAGCACCATTGCTGCAAAGAAAGTGTGATGACCCTGTGAGAAATGAGTGAAATTTGTGAAAGGGTGGCACTTTTTTTTTTACCTTGCAAGGCAGCTGGATTTGCAGGATCACGCAAGAATCCATCTTGCCAGGCTTCATGATATCTGTTTGTGTCTGCAGCAAAAGAGGTGCAGCCAATTATAGTCCTAGGAGGGACTACTGGCAGCTATGGGTGTGGTTTTAGGTGTGACGACAGTGAGAAGCATCTGTGAAAGCGTCTTAAACAATGGCGGCTCCTGAAGAGGTTAGTGTAGATACTGTGATAGCATCAGTTATATCAGAAGTGGAGAGTATATCTGATGGTTAGTGTTAGAAGTGATAGACAGATGGTTCATCTAATCACCTGCAGTATTTTTTGAAAGTACCTGCCCTTTTCCAAACAATTTCTAAGGACGGCTTTACAGATGGTTCTGTGTAACAAACTGGCATGTCAGGTTAGCTGCAAATATGCTCTTTTACAACCGATTTGAACACAACCTGCTCCGGGGCAGGTTACACAGCATCAGCATCAGTTACCATGGTGATCTAGCCGGGTTAAAAGAGAGCCACCTCTGTGACACTGAAAACTCTGACTGTAGTCTCAACATACCTCGCTCACACATTAGTCTGTCTACCTAGTACGCCTGTCTGGTCTTCAGGTGTTTTCAGACTCACATTCATCAGGTGGACACAAACTGTCTCCAGATGATGCTTCTGTTGCTGCTGAATATGGCAACTGTTTGCTTACAGATTAGCTATAACAAATTGAGTAGGTGACGGTATGTTAGTGTTGTGTTTACAGCTTGTACTGTACTCACTGACTAAAGCTTTTTTTCCCTTCTTCTACAGCTCTATAAATTGTCTCTCTGTAAGAAAAAAAACAGTACCCAAAGGAGAAATATAGAATAGAATAGAATAAATCTTAATTGTCCACCAGAGTGGAAATTGGTCTTCGGCTCACCAAAACCAAGAAACAACACAGCAGTTAGTAAAAAACAGATAGATGGGTGAGATCAGATACATATTAACCGTTTAACACTGAAAGCAATTCATGTCATGTCTGTGGTTTAAATCTCATCAGTCACTTTGCAGAGTTAAGAATATTGATGGCACTTGGGACGAAGGACTTCTTAAATACATTTTTAGTTGCCAGAGGGACTCTGTAGCGCCTCCCAGAGCTTAAAGGCTCAAACTGGCTAAAGAGAGGATTGGAGGATGTCAGGATACTCCTTGCCTTCTTCCTCATCTTCTCTGTAAAAAGTTGGGTCAAAGGCTTCTGGGGTTTGCCGATTATTTTACTTGCCATTGACACAATCATAGAAGTCTACAATTCAGGTAACCGTGCCAAGCAGGAGGATGAAAAGTTAAATCCCTTACACAATAGTTTTGTAAACAAGCTCCAGAATCTGCTGACTGACACCGAGGCCCCAGTTTCCTCGCTGTGAGGAAGTCGCTGTGTGCATCTCTTAGAAATATACTCTGTGTTTTCAGAGGAGCTCAGCTGGGACTCTAGAAATGTGCTGAGGTATTTAAAGTTTTCCACAGTTTCAACATGTTGACCATCAAGTGAACCTGATACAGTTTTCAGATCTTGTTTTATGCACATAATTAGTTCTTTTGTTTTGGCCATGTTGATTTCTAGATGACTAATGTGACACCATGTTTGAAGGGTCTGAGTGTGAGCTAAATAGGCAGCTTCACCTAAAGCATCTGATTTCTGTTGTTGCATACTTGAACAACTTGAAATGTGTATCACTGACCATAAAGTCGTTTGTAAAGACTGAGAATAGCACAGGGGAAAGAACACAGCCTTGTGGGCAGCTGCTGCTCACAGTGAACACATCTGACATGCTCCTCCTGACACAAACCCTCTGTGGTCGGCAAGAGAGAAAATTTCTGATCTAAACGTGTTAATATTAAGATCAGTGAGCCTTTTCAGAAGAATATGTCTTCACTGATTTAAAAGCAGGGCTGAAATCCACAAATGAACCTCCCCAAAATACATATTTTTTTCTCTGGCCTGGAGTGGTATTCATCAATCTATACCACAGAGTTTAGGAGATATCAGGCATAGAGACGTCTGCCTTCTCTCCAATATAATGGAGCTAGATGGCACTAGTCCTGTGTTGCTCAAAGCACCAAACATATATTTGAAAATATATATTTGGTTGTGTACCACCTCAGAAAATATTGAACTCTACAAGTACCACCTGACCATTTTATGCCATTTGGCCCTAGCAGGTGCTGTGGACACTTAAATGGTGCTTCTGAAGTAGGCAGTACCCAGGAGCACTTGTGCTTTGTTTACTGTCGTCCACTTAATTTTTAAAATGGCTACTCGATTTATTCTCCTCCTGATCTGCAGTCCTCTTCATAACGTTCCTATTTGGAGGCACTATTGCAGTGTTTCAGAAGCATTCATTTTCAGTCTCTTCATTTTTCCTCCACTATCTTGCCATCACAGTTTAGCTCCCAACTATCGGCAATCGTGGATGGCAAATGTAACCTATGTGCATGATCATTACTACATAGCTCTCATGTTTTATGTATTTTCAAATAAAATTTGGTAATATTTTGATAGTATTATATTTTTTAAAATTAATTTATTTCAAAAGAATATTTCTGACAGTCTTCCGCGTAC
The DNA here is from genome assembly GCA_034769285.1 of Lutjanus argentimaculatus. Classification (NCBI taxonomy): domain Eukaryota; kingdom Metazoa; phylum Chordata; class Actinopteri; order Lutjaniformes; family Lutjanidae; genus Lutjanus; species Lutjanus argentimaculatus. Next base: position 2,817,432 of record JAWZSL010000051.1, read on the forward strand.
CACTCGAGGGAGCTTCCGTACCACCAGTGGTACACGTACCACAGTTTGAGAATCTTGGATCCAGATGTATAAATACCACCACAGGCCAGGGGAAAATGAACACACATTCTGTGCTCAAGTAGAAGCACAGATACTTGTGTAAAAAAGATTCAACAGGTTTATTTTAGTAAAAGTGAAAAAGTTCAGGCTCTGAAATGTACTCAAAGTATGAAAGTAAAAATTCGTCCTCTGAAGGACATTTCTGCTGACCGTGTCTGTGCAAAGCTAACTGAACCTCAGCTTTTCACTGTCGAGTCTTCCTCTTATCTCTTTCGTCTTGTTACATTTTTGCGTTTTTTTCTTAATCTTGTTATGCCTTGTTACATCTTTTATCCTGATTTTGCCTTGTTACGTATTATTACATTGCTTTTGTCTTGTTATGTATTGTTACATAGTTTTTTCTTGTTGCAGCATTTTTGTCTTTTTATGTATTTTTTGTCTTGTGTTTTTTATATGATTTTCAACTTTTTACATCTTTTACGTTGTAAGTAAAAAGTTGTCAGTAAAATAAATACATAGAGTACATATACTTGAAAAATCTACGTAAATACAGTAATGAAGTATTTGATCTTAGTTACTTTCCATCTCCATTAATGTATTTTTGATTTTGGGGTCCGTTTAAAAAGTTTGGATCATATTGAATCTTTGTTTGCATTTATAGAGAACGTTTTAATATACCTAATCAAATCATTTCATTGTACCTGTATATGCATAAAAAGCTGTAACAACATTATTGTATCATGAGCCAACAGTGACAAAAACAAACAGACAACAAAACAACAGAAAAGAACAACAGTCCACGGTGGGTTTGTAGCTAATGTCTCCTTGTTGCACCTTGTTGAATAAGCTACCAAACCAGAATCCTCCAGGTGAAAGTGCTCTGCTAATGACCGTTTGCAGGCTACATAGCTAATGAGCTAGTCAGCTGCAGCATACTGAGCAGCCTCCAAAGCCACCTGCAAAGGTCAACATCAGTCAGTGTAGATGAGACTAATAAGACTCCACCCAGGCTCAGCTGTCAGAGGGAACACACAACCTTTTTAACCAGAGGTAAATCAAGGTGATTCTGATTTTACAAGTGCCACAATGAAGCACTGACCTTCTGCTTTTATCTCATTTAGCTACATGAGTGTGTGCACTTTGACATTTTGTGTCCCTGTCCCTGTACATGCATATGTGTTGTTCTTGGTGATATGCATATGTAATAATTACATGTACGTGTGTGTTTTTTGTGTGTGTGTGTGCAGGTATTGGTCTGACAGAGTCTCTGGCCATGACGCCTGCTGCCTCAGTGTCTGGGCTTTACTTCTCCAACCCTCAGGCCTCGTACTTTGCTGTGGGAAAGATCACCAAGGAGCAGGTACAGCCAACATCCACACATCAAATGTTCAGTCATGTTCATGGTGATGAGATGTCCCATTTGTGTCGGAAATCCGTCACATTGGTGTTTTAGGAATTCTCTCACTTAGGGCTGCACAGTTAATCAGAATATTCTCAAAATCACAGTATGGCCAAGTGCAATATCTAAATCTCAGAACCAGAACTAAATCGCTTTTTTTTTTTTAAAAAGGAAAAATGTTTGAGAAAACAGCATTATAACGAGGTACTGTGGTGCTGCAGAGATACTCTGGCCTAAAGCTCTTGTTCTTCAGATAAAAGAAAACTTGTTTGTTTGGTTAAGAACCCAAAACATATCACATCATCACAGTTTGATTTTTTTCCCCAGTAAAAATGAAGATTACAAAGTAGGTTAGAGGCTCCATGCCACATTACTACTAACATAACACACCTAAATCTATGTCTGAACTGTTGCACTGTTTGTGAGGGAGACAATGTCAGTGGTGGAATGTAACTAATACATTTACTCAAGTTCTGTCCTTAAGTACAATTTTAAGGCACTTGTATTTTACTTGAATATTCTCTTTTCATGCCACTTTCTACTTCAACTCCACTACATCTGAGTGAAATATTATTGTTTATTCCACTACATTTATCTGACAGCTGTAGTTACCTGTTACTTTACAAATTAAGATATTTGCATACAAACAAATGACATGTTTATAGAATATAAATGATCTATATTATAGATATATTGTAGAATATTAGATATCTCCTTTTCTTGAAAATTGGGACAAATCACATCTTACCAAAAAAAAAAAAAACCTTTAGAAATTACTAATACCAACACTCTAATTCCAATTTTTGGTGAACATTAATTTTTTTAAGGATTTATATGTATGAAATGTATGTAATTTGCTTTTTTTTTCTAAACTAGACAAGAAATCACAACTTCGAACAATTAAAAAAAGTGTTAAGTCTTCAAAATCTAAAACTAACTATACCCACTGACAACATAGGTGTAATCTGCTATTATATTCATCTTTGTTTTAAAATTGAGTTTTAATGAAAATGTTGGCCCTTTAAAGTTGTGTCCCAGATTTCCGTCTGGATTATTTTTCTCTACAAAAACATGATTTAATCAGGCAAAAAAAGGATTAGCTATATCCTAAAGACCTCTGTCTCACTTCCTGGTTTAAAAAAGGCAGGAATACTGCTCAAGAGGTACAATGATAAATCTTTTAGAGACTCATATATCTGACAAATAACACAAAACACAAGGATCCAAACTGGGATTGCTCTTCGAGTTCTAACAAATCTTTTTCCAGAGGATTTGTAACAGAGATGACTCAGGAACTTGTATTCTCTCTGCTCTTCTCATCTTCAGGTGGAGGACTACTCCAGGAGGAAAGAGATGAGCGTGGAGGAGGTGGAGAGATGGCTGGCTCCTGTGCTGGGTTATGACAACGAGGCTAGAGTTTGACTGGACCACAGAGGGATCAGAGCAGGACACGGCTAACACACAATCAGGTTTACAGTCCAGTCATTCCACTGCAGCTCCCACAGTGTCTCACTGTGGCTGCTCATACAGGGATTCTTTACTGACATGTCACTTACTGCAGTAAAAGCACAGTAGGTCTCATCATTTTACTCAACGTGTTTCAAAATGGGTCACAACCTGTGTTTTTTATTCACTTGTTGATTATAAAAAATATGTTAAGATTTGTTTTCCTTTTCCTAAAATGAGGCAAACTTACATCAGTGTTTTTTATCTTCTAGTCTTAATGCTAAGCTAGGCTAATCACATGCTGACTCTAGCTCTGTACTCAACACACAAGATTGAGATCCATCTTTGCATCTCACTCCGGGACAGAGTGAACAACATAAATGTTGAACTATTCCGTTAACACAAATAGCTTGACTCCATAAAGTAATTATAGTAATAACTTAGTTTATGTAGCACCTTTCAAAACCACTGTTACAAAGTGTTTCACAAAAAGAGACAATAAACATCAAGCAGGTCAATAATGAAATACAGCATCACCTTCACAAATAACTAATAAAACAGATCACAACAGCATAAAAGATTAAATTGTGGATAAAAAGACAGATAAAATGGGAAACAGATAAAGTCATTTAGAAAAGTCAGATGGTAAAAATTAGTCTTGAGAGAAGCCTTAAAAGAAGAAAGTCAATTTTCCAGTCTAAGTTCGTGAGGTGGACTATTGGAGCCCTCACAGCAACAGCCCTGCTTGGTCTCCAGCCTCGACAACAACAAATGATTGTGATTAAAATGAGGGAATATCTGATCAAAGAATCAGTGAGAAGAATCCGTTCTTACAGTCAGTGCCAACTTTCCATGTGACACTTTGATTACCAGTTTTACTTAATGGTACATGCTGACTTAAAAAGTACTGAGGTGAGCAGCTCAGAGTATAAATAAACTTCAACTGTTCTTTAATTCTCACTAAATCCAGTATGTATAAAAGCAAACTAATGACACTACAATCACACAGTAATCGATGGACACGTGGTTTATAAATGTTCTTACTGACTTCAGTTTTAAAGTTGTATTTGAAAGTGAAAGTTTAGATGTATTTATTTCAGTTTTTAATTGTTATGTAAATGATCATTTTACTGTTCTTGTGTAAATATTTTGACACCATTGACAGTTGCATGGAGGCTGGAGTGTACTAGCTTGAACTCATTTTCAGTGGTTCGTTAATGTTGATTACTTAAAAGCCACATTTAGAAATTATATAAAAGTTTTACCTTCACGAGATCACGCGAGAACCCATCTTTCCAGGCTTCAAGTTGTCCCTTTGTGTCTGCACCAATCAGCGTCCTAGGAGGGACTACTTGTGGCTCCAGGCGTGGTTTAGGCATGACAACAGCGAGAAGCGTCCATAAATGAGAGCAACCCATCAGAGTACTTTGCTCCTACGTCATGATTACGTCCCTTTTTGGATGAAAACAGCTGCTCTAATTTGACTGGTGATCAATACGAATTCTGAGATCTTTGCCAGTTTAAACGTATAAAATTAGAAAACCGCATCAATGTTGAGCTATTAGGAGCCCAAATCCTGTGGTAAGTCAGGTGAACAATGATGCTACGACTTTGCCAAACAGCCTGGCATAATTGTGTCCTTCAAAGTAGAAGAATGACTCCACCTAGTGGCTGGAGATGGTACGTCCTGACATATACAAGTACCTTATTGAATCTCCAGGTGATGTATTTCTGACATCTGTCACTTTTTTAAGGCACTATTTTGCTTATTTAGTAGTCTGTTCCCTGTGGCATTATGGTAAACTAATTACGTAGCCAACATTAACATGCACGTGAATGACGCTAGTCGTCTCTATTTAGGTTTTAGCCCAATGCTTGTTTTCACCCAAAATGCGGCGTGATGGAGGGATGTGCAGCTGCTCTTATCCATGGAAGCATTAATCTGATTGGTTGAACTTAGCCCGTGTAAGACATGATAGACAGATGGTTCATCCATCACCTGCCAAGTGTTTTTTGAAAGTTCCTGCCCTTTTCCAAACAGTTTCTATAGACAACTTCCCTGATGATTCTGTGTAGCAAACCATTTGGTGTGTCAGGTTAATAAAAGGTAACATTTTGATGAAATAATGCAATTCAGAAACTATTAGTAGTAGCTTGTTAAAGTAATTACTACTAGTTATTCAGTTGATTACAATAATAATAAAACATGTCAGTATTTCATGTCATGATAATTAACAAATGTTGAAAAAAAAATAGGGATTTATCTCTCCTTTCTTTTTTGCTGTGTAATGTTCCATTTTGTTCCATCTTTGTGGATCTTACATTGAAGATTTCTGATAAAGCGAAAGGTAACAAGCCAAAATTCTACTTTGTGCGTCCACGAGTAAGCGAAGGTCGGCTAGGATCCGCGTTATGCAAATGTCATCATCACAGGGTGTAACTGTTCGGACATCTGTGCCGCTACGCTCCAACAAGCTGTGTAATACTGTCTGCGGATGTGTGGAACACGTCGTCCAGGCAGACTCCATAAAGGAGTATAAACAGAACTACTACGCATCATAGTGTCTGCAGCTGTCCATGTATGCGTCCGTTTGGGAGCACATTCAAACCTTTGTTGGTCAGCTGTGATTTTCAGAGCCTGTCTAACCTCTCTTATCTGCAAGTTTAGTTTTTACTGCATTACTTTAGATGTAAATGAAACAAAGTGTAAACAATAATCTTATAAGCCTTTTTAAAAGTAACGTAACAGCCCCTGAAAATCTTGTTTTTTCTGCCCTCCAGTGGTTTAACTTCTCACCTTGCTGCAGGGACGTATAGTGATATCAGGAAAATTTTCTTTTTGCAATTTGAGAATAAAGTTGAAATATTGAGAAGTGAGTTGAAATAGCATTTTGACTTTATTCTGCAAATTTGAAAATTAAAAAATATTTCTTCTCTTTCTCTCTTTCTCTTTCTTCAACACACCTAGAACTCAGTGAGAGTCTCAGTAACAAAAAAGTTAATAATTAGTTGTTTGAGCCTGATGCAGCATCTTGTGAAACTTCAACAGGAGATTTTTTTGATTATTCGAATCGCAGGTTCCATTGTTTTATTGGTTGGTTAGTTGATAAATGAGGGTCTTTGTCCAGTCTGAGCTTTTATACATGCTTGAGTCTCAAATGTCACTGTGGTGACAGTGTGGTGAATGTGAAGGGTCTGTACGTTAGGACATGTTTAAAGTCTTTGAAAAGTACGGAAGAGCATAAGGACCAAAAAAGGAGAAGAGGAATGAATCTCGAAATGTCGAGAATGAAGTTGAAATGTCAAGAATAAAGCAGAAATTTTCACCGAGTCCCAGGCATACGAAAGATTTTGAGAGTAAAAGTTGAAATTTTGAAAGTTGAAATGTCAGAAATAAGTTGAAATAACTTTTTGAGAATAAAGTCAAAAAAAAAAAAATTTTGTTGACTTAAAAAAATCTCATTTATTTATTCTTATGCCTGAAATTAATACTGAAAATTTTACTTCATTCTGAAAATATAAAACGATTAAAAAAAAAAAAAAATAAAATCTTCCTCTCATTTCCTGTCCTTATGTCTGGCCCTCATTTTCCTCTGTACAAAAATATTCAATCACATATTTTTTCCTACTGAACAAAGAACTGAGTGATGAATAAAGACACAGTAATGACACTTAAACACAATGAAAATGGTGGAGAAAACATGAAAAAATGTGAGAAAAACTACCAGTATATAGAGATGCCACTTTAACTTGAATGTAACTTGTTTCTGACTTGATAAGAAACCAAACAGTTTTGAAAAATGAATCATTCACAATCAGACATGAGGTTTCTGTCATTAAATGTGTGCCTGTGTGAAGACTTCAGTGAACCCAGCAGTGTTAAAGTCTTATTTTCAAATGGGTTAAACCCTTCACATCATCTGTGCTGTGGGATTTCTGTTCCCACCCAGTGAGGTACGACTAGTTCTCCATAAACATACACATATTGTTGATATTTTAACAAGTTCTATCAGCATTCTGTCTCTGTATGTGTGTACTATACAACATATCTACTCATTCCATGACCCCCAGAAATCTCCACACGTCAGCAAACAACCAGGTTAAGATTGAAATGTTTCCTGTAAGATGCTGAAGTGCATTTCACATGTGTCTTAAAAGCCCTGATGTGCTGCAGTGATTCATCTCAGTTTATATGAAACTTTGATAGTTTCTTAATCTGTTTTATTTTCTTACATTTGAAGAAGTTATGATGGTGGTATTACAAATACTGTAAAACTGGAGTGATAGAACAGTGCTATTTTGTTAAAAATAAATCATTTCAACATATTTTGTTTGTCTTTCTCTGAGTTTACACCTTAAAGAAAACATTTGTTGGTGTTAGTTTGAGGCACTCCACTGATTTCACCAAAAGGTCACGCACTCACACTCGGCCTGTGAAAATAGTTTAATAATGTCTTCTTGTGGCACTGGAGGAGCTTTGTCAAGTCTGAGAAAATCACTCCCAATGATGTCATAGTGATACAGATCTGTAATAGATCGAAACAACTAAAACTAACAGTAAAATATTTTGACATGTGTTGCACCATGCTTTTGTGGTTAATAAAAATCTCTTTATGGAGGTGCAATTGTAAATTCTTAAGAACTCCATTTGTTTTACTAGCTAATAATTTTGCTAAAAAATAAAGGAAAGAATTTCATTGTATGGAAAACTAGAGAAAAATAGCTGTTATAAATGATATCAGTGATTTAAAAAAAAAAGTTTAAGAGTTTTCATAGATCATGGATGTCGTGTCCCTCAGCTCAGCGTAATGTTCAAAAGACAGCATCTGTGATGGTATGGGGGTGTGTTAGTGCCCATGGCATCATGGGTAACTGTCACATCTGTGAAGGCCTCATTAATACTGAAAGGTACATACAGGCTGTGGAGCAACATGCTGCCATCCAAACGATGCTGCTTATTTAAGCAAGACAACACCAAGACACATTGTGCACGTGTTCCAACAGCGTGTCTTCATAGTAAAAGAGTTCAGGTACCAGACTGACCTGCCTGCAGTCCAGACCTGTCTCCCATTGAACATGTGTGGTGCATTATGAAGCACAAAACACAACAACAGAGACCAAACAGGACTGTTGAGCAGCTGAAGTTGTATATCAAGAATGAGAAAGAATTTCACTTTCAAAACTTCAACAATTAGTGTCCTCAGGTCACAAACACTGACTGAGTGTTGGTAAAAGAAAAGCTGATGTGTCACAGTGGTAAACATGCTGCTGTCACAACTTTTTGCAATGTGTTGCAGGCATCAAATTCAGAATAAGTGAATATTTACAAAAAACAAAGTTCTTCAGTTTGAATATGAAATATCTTGTCTTTGTACTAACTGAATACAGTTTGGAAGGTTTTTGCAAATAATTGCATTCTGTTTTTATTTACTTCTACACAGCATCCCAACTTAGTTGGAATTAGGGTTGCATAATCATTCAGGGCCACAGCTGTCACTGAAAACACTGAGGTCATGTCATGTCATGTCATGTCAGGGTCATGTCTTTTTCTTTGGATTTTAAGGATTTTAGAAACCTAGGAGAAGTTAACATTCTACAGTTAAAAATGTACACATGGAGAATATTTGTATGATGACCTATTAGGGCCACTGCTGGTAATAAAAACAAACAACCAAATGACCCAGGGGAGGGGGGTAGTATTTCGAAAAATAAACTGCAGAATTTCAACCCCTCCCCCTAAAAAAACTGTTCCCTAAGATTAAACTCATATGTTTGGGAGACGTTTTTAAGTTTTTATTTGGACTAAACATCTCAGAGAATGTTTTTCCTCATTAATTTGTCTGTTTTTTTTCTCAAAATTATATTTATTTGTTATATTACCCCCCTCCCCAGGGTCTTTTTTTAAATACCTACAATGGCCCTTAATATGGAGGCCCATGGCTGCTAGTGAAAGAAAAAAAAATATGCCCATTGGTAACTCATAATTTCAACTTTTTTTTAATCTCATTTCAATTGTTAAATCTCATAAATATGGCTTTCTATCATAATTTTGACTTTTTTATTCTCATAATTTCTACTTTTATCTCATAATTATGACTTTTTAACACAATTTGTACTTTTTTAAAATCTCATAATTATGAGTTAACAAGAGGATATATTTTTCTTTCATCTATCTTTCTTTCATTTCATTTTACAACCTATTTGCAATGCAACACTATATTTGTATAGACCTCTTTCACTGCAGCCATTTTGATATAAAATAGTGGGTAAACAAAGGTGTTACCAATGATACTAAATAAAAATTTCTGCTCCATTCAGGTCAAACAGAGTCAGGGTGCTGCTATTGTGAATGTTGGCTCACTGGAAATGGAACAGGACGTTAATAAGTATCACTGATGACACCTGTGTTTACACTGCTGTCTCATATCAATATGACTGCCATGAAAAAAGGTCTACTTGATTAGTTTTAACATGTAGATCTTCATGTTGAGGGGAAAGAGTAGGCTAACAGAAAATACTGAACAGTTAAATGTTGTTTTTTCATCTATGTACAGTCCCAGAAATGAAATTTTGGATTTGTTAACATTTCTCATATGATGCTTGATAAATATATAGTGTTATTACACATCTGTATGTGATTTACTGACATTTATGAAGCACTGAAATTGTTTAATATAAATATTACACAGTGCCAAAAATCTTTTTTTTTTTAACTGATCATTTATGTGATTTTTTTAAAATCTAAATGTGTCTGTTGCACACTTTTGTGTCCTCACTGGCACACTGAACAAAATCCATAGTCGTACCCCAGTAGTTGTGACCATTGGTAGAAACATTTTGAATAATGTAAGTACACAGTTAAGCGGAAATGTTGCATATTAAAGTTTTAAATGGATAAATAAACATTAAACCTTTCTTGGTGCTTTAGTGGAGTTGAACTCGTGACAATATAATTTACTTGTTTCTTAATGGCGGGAATGAGCCTCCGTACAAACTGACCGAGAGAGGGGGCAAACCGCCTCAAAAACCTCTCTCGCGCACACACACGGCTCTCACACACCTGTGCGGCTCCTCCCTCGGTGAGCGCGCGCCGTCCAATGAGAGAGGAGCTTGTGGTGTGCGTTGGCTCGTGCCGTCCTCCACCGCGCATACACCGCCACACGCGCACACCCAGCCTGCACTCCACACGGCAGACACAGCGCGAGCGGCTCCGTGCGAACGTTAACCATGGCTGAAGGAGGAGAGGGCGAGGACGAGATCCAGTTCCTGCGGACTGTAAGTCGTTTTTTTCTGCCGCTGTGAAGCCGAGTGTCGGCGCGGTGCGGGCTGGTACTGCGTCTTTCTGCTCCGCTCCGTGTGTGTGTGTGTGTGTGTGTGTGTGTGTGTGTGTGGTGTGGGCAGGGAGTTTACCGCATTAAGGTTGACAGCTCCTCCAGATACGAGTCATTGGTCAGTGAGTCCGCATCATGCTGTCAGAGGTCTGCAAGGATGGAAGAGGTGTGAAAACAGAAAGACAGACAGGGAGAGAAGAGGAGAGATGGAGGGAGCTGTTTGCTGGAGCTGTCATTGTGTCAGAAAAAGGAGTTGAGGAGCAGACTGTGGTGTGTGTAGTCGCTGCCTGCTGCTGGTGTGTGTTGGGTGGAAGCGGCTGCGGGGCGCAGTGCGGTGCAGACTGGCAGCATGAAGCCTGCTGCTGCATCTGCTTCACTTCACTTCAATTAGCACATACACTGAAGCAATGCCTCGGTACTGCCTCACTGCTACTGTGTGTGTGTGTGTGTGGTCAGCTCATGTTTGTCACACCATCAAGTAAAAGCAGCAGCTTGTGTTGGACGTGAGAGGAGCTGTTGCTTTACAAAAGTCACGCGTGAATAATCACACGTGAATTCACTGCACCTCAGTATTTTTTCTTGCCTTTAAGAGGATGAGGCAGGCACATAAATCTACATCAACATGTCTTACTATTTGCATAAATGTTTATGTTAATATTTAATAGAAACCCTAAATTTAGTTATGAGGATTCCATTGTTATCAGTGCAGTTTCTCTTGTTTTTAAAATTACTGCAATGCTATTAAGATGCCATGACTTGATTCTAGAAAATCCTTGCAACAAGGTGAAACGCTTCACTGGAAGGAAATCTTCTGGATTTGGTGGGCTGTGGATGAAAATATTCAGGCTGACTGCATTTTAAAGCTGCACCGATCAATTTTTATTTTCTCGATTAATAATGGGTCAAATTACGATGTGTAATGTGAGTGGAGTCACTCGTAGTGTCAAACCCACAGAGGATTATCAGCAGCTCTGCAGCTCCTCTCAGCTCCACAGAGGTTTTTTGGTATCAGTGTTTTGGTTTTATGCCCGCAACTTTACTGTTTTGGTTCAGTCACCTGTGTTCTGATATGGATTCTGATACTGCACCTTTGCATGTTGATTGATATCATGTGCCAATTTGCATTAAAATATGTGTAATCATTTTTAATAGCTGTATAACCTGTGATATGTGATGTGAAATGATTGCAATCACAGAGTGTTGCAGGAATGAGTCCTAAAACCCTTGCATCGATTTCAGTGTTGGTTTTTTTTGGATAGGTTTTTGGTTAAATGCCTGAAATAAGGTCTGTGGTTAAAGCTTTTACTTGTCTTAAAGGGATAGTTCACCAGAAATGAAAATTGAGTCATTATCCACTCACCCCTGGGACAATTGAAGGTCAGGTTTAGTTTTTTAGTCCACATTCTGCTGGAGTTTCACAGGAAAATGTGTTGCAGAATCTCCCAAACAATGGAAGTGAATGGTGACCAGTTTTCAAATGCAAAAAAAAACAACCAAATAAAAACATAAATGCCTCCATACTGTTCGTCTGGTGCAATCCAACTCTTCTAAAGACCCAGCATGCCAAGTCTTCCCAAAAAATGTTGTTTACACAATGTTTTTAGCCTGAATCTTCACTGCAGATCCTTAGCTTGGAGCCACATTCACATGCACACTGTCTGAACTAGGTGTGTGTGGTGTGATGGTGTGCAAACGGCCTGTCAGGACTTTAGGAGACGTGGATTATGCCAGACGAGCCATACAGAGACATTTTATTTTTTTTCTCAGTTTTTTTTCACCATTCACTTCCATTGTTTGGGAGATTCTGCAGTGCTGTGTTCCTGTGAAACTCCAGCAGTGTTTTGTGGACTAATAAAATAAACCCGACCCTCAATCGGCATGAGGGTGAGTAGATAATGACTGAATTTTCTCTGTTTACAAGTGGCTAAATGTGACTACAGAGGTAGTCGGGGACATTAAAAGTAATCGTGTAACTCTAGTCACTTAAAGTATTGGTGGTGACTAGGGCCATGTAATGGCAAGAATCTGGCAATATGATACGCATCACAACATAGGGGATCTTATTCATTATATTGCTATTTTTTTAATCTAATTTTAAGAAAACTGTCATTGTTGATTGAGTTGAGTTAAAAAAGCTTTCCTTTTTACAATCAGAACAGGGAAAATAGTTTACAGCACTGCTCTCTAGTGGTCGGGGTTTAAATACAAAACAAAATTAACCATTGCCATGAATCTTTGAATATATCACAATACAGTGATTCGAGAATTGATGTAGTGTCACAAAATATAATATCGCAATACTCAATATTGCATTTTATGATTGCAGTCTAGTGATTGCATTTTTCTTGGGATGATTACATTAGATTGCTGAAATTTTTCCCAGGTGTTGGTGGAGACCAAACCAGAGGTTGAATATGTGACTTATATTTTCCAAATGATTGTTAATGTTACTCTGTCTTTTGGATTCATAAGCAGTTATTTGCCATATGAGCTACATAAGGCTACAATATGTAAAATATGTGTGTAATTTTCTTTTTCTCAAAAGACTTTCGCTTATGAAGTGTCCTGCCCTAAAATTAATTTTGAAGTTTAAGATGGATGTATACACAGACAGCTGTGGATGCCACATATGCACAGTAGTTCTGTTTATCCTACTTTACACTTGGAGGAAACATTCCATGCTGTACAGACACTATTCCGTACCTTGATGTAGCGTAGTTACCTTGTGAGGCAGCTGGTGATGCGAGAATCCATTTTTCCATTTTGGCTTCAAGTTATCTTTAGATATGTAATGCTATAAAGACTTTTTACTTGACTGTTTTAGTGCAGCTGAGACTGAATCCAAAGCCCTTATGTTCCAGTCCCCACTTGTGTTCATGACCTCTGGGTTGTGACAGAGGTAAAAAACATTTCTGTGTTACCTACACAGGAGTCTGTGCTTAGGCATTCAGACGAATCTCGGAGTAGAACTTCTTTGTTGATGTATTTGATCAGGATGCTTCTCAGACACCTGCCTGTGGGGGTGTAGGAGGGGCACACCTAGAACATGCTGTAGGGTTTAAATAGCTAGCCTAGTGTTGGAGCTTCTTGGTATTCAGCCAGGAGGAGCTGTTGACATGGCTGTGGAAAAGGATGGCTGGGCTTCTCTGTTTAGTCTGCTGCCTTCAGAACCCAGACCAGATAAACATCAGAAAATGGAAAATAAGATGACCCCGAGGTGAGGACAGAGCTACTGCAGTGGAGGTTTGCGGTTACTATACAGACTGGTTCCCACCAGGCCACCAGTCGCCATCTCAGCATGTGGTAGCCTCTGAGCCACAGCCTGTGGTGTGATGTGCTGCTCTGTTGGCAAAGCCAGCCATCAGGTCTCATTCCTCTACATACTGACCGAAACGTCCAGTTCAATTTGTGGTATCAGGTCCATTTACAATTTGATGACTGGCAGGCGTGGTGGTTTGGTCTGGCAACCTTAGTGCTGGTCGATATATTGATTTCATATGATATGAGACAAGATATCTTAGATTTTAGATATTGATATGATTAAGGTTGTCTTTTCCTGGTTTTAAAGGCTCCATTGCAGTAAAGTGATGTAGTTTTCTGAACATCCCAGGCTGTTGTAGCTGTATTCTTATTTGTCTTTACCCACTTATTCATTATATCCTCATTACTGATCTTTTTTTTTTTTTTTAACATTTCATGAAAGCACCAATAGTCATCCCTACAATATCGTCGCAGTATTGATATTGAAGTAATTGGTCAAAAAAGAGTGATATTTGATTTTTTTTGTCTGTATTGCCAGCCCTATGACAGTCTAATTATTATGATCACTATTAATGTGCCAGAGAATATTCCTTGTTATTATGATCAGAATACAGTTGCAGTAAAAAAAAAAAACAGGCGTTATGTTAATTTTTTTGTGAATAATATTTAATTTAGTTGGCTAAAATGATTACAACAGAACTAATTTGAAAACATTAATATATAATGATTTTCATGACTCCTTTTTGTTTCAGATTCAACGCCTTCCAGATGATAACATAATCAGCCATTTATTTCACGTGGATGTTTCTTTCAGGTACAACTAATAACAAAAGTGAAATGCATCAGAGCTGAAACAACTGTTTAATTGCTTTGTTGAGTTTGAGAAAATTAATTGGCAACAATTCTGATAATCATTTCTAGGGCTGCAACTAACTACTAACTAATGACTATTTTCATAGTCAATTAATCGGTCGATTATTTTCTCTGTCAATCCATTAATAGCTATTTGTTTGAAAATGCCAGCAATTGGTGAAATAGTGTTTCCCAAAGCCTAAGATGATGCCCTCAAATATCTTGTTTTACTGACAACCCAATAATACTATCATAGAGGAGTAAAGAAACCAAAAAATATTCACATTTAAGAAGCTGAAATGAGAGAATTTTAACTTTTTCTTACTCAAAACGATTAATCGATTCGCAAAATATTTGGCAATTAATTTAATAATCTATTGATAATTGATTAATTGATAATCATTGCAGCGCTAATTATTTGTTTGAGTCCATTTTTGGCAACGTGAGTAAATTTTCAGGCAAAACAACATACTTAAAGTTCTCCACCAATGTCTTAAACAACAGAAAATACCCTGCAAGGACTAATAAATTGTGTCTATGTTTTTTTGCAGAATAAGTTCAGATACCTTGTTGATGGCTTACATGTAATTCTACATCTTGCCTTCATTTAGTATTCAAGGATTCATGAATATGCAAATAGTCCCCATCCTCTCCACCCCAACCATCACCCACACCTCTAAGTAGCTGTACCTGGCTTCTTCTCTTATTTGCTAGCTAATCCTGGCAACTAGCTACATCTGGCTTGTCCTGGGGATTAGGCATCGCCGCTAATGATATGTATAGCACCACCCCATTGACAAACGGGATTGGTTTCTTAGGTTTATGATGTCATATACCTAGCCTAGACTGAATCCGTTTTTTTTGTTTGTTTGTTTTTTGATTGCAGTTTCAAAGCCAGAAATGCTCAGACATGGTGTTGGGTGCTTATTTCAATCCCGATCGTGCCATTTTTAAATTTGGGAATGACTGATCTAGACTGTAATCTGCAGATTAATGTATAATGAGATGCATCCTGAAAATACATATATAAAACAAATGTAAAAACATAGAAACAAATAACATTTTCTAGCAGTTTGACAGAGTCAGATATTTAAATTCTTTAAAATTATATGAAAGAGAACACCCAATCAGGACCATTTGTGTTCACAGAAGGTAATCTATAAAACAACTCTGGGGATATTATTTAGAAGATGTGTATTTACATGATCAATGATCCATACAGGGGAAAAATGCTGAAACAGTATGGGCTCTAACAGCCCATTAACACCTATTATTCTCACTGACATTTCATGGCCAATCATTAGACCTAGCATTGATAATTTGTTGCAGTCCAAAGCGTCAGAGATATTCAATAGTGCATGGCAATGAACTAAATACACAACCGTCATATTGCACTTAAACATATTATGGCAACTTCAACAAGGCAATGCAATCAATAACTCCAAATTAGGTGATATTGAGTGTCCAACTAATGCACTGTGTCCTGGAAAGGCTGATAATAACCAGGGAATCATTTTACGATCTGTTGACTTTATCTGCAATAACACATCTGTTGAGCTGTATATTATTTAACCATGTAGTCATGGTACGGGCTGTAGAGTAATACAAATGTATAAATGGTAATGTACTCAGTTTGTTTGCATGAGGATTCCAATATCAAGTTACCTCTTAATGTCAATTTTTCAGTAGCAGTTCAAGATTGTAGTTAGCTTATTTCATTTTTGGAAGTTGGAACAAAAGTTTATAAGGTATTGAATATGTTTTTCTTTGTCAGCAATTTTATCATGACATTGTTTTCACAAATAAAAGATTCAGAACATAAAAAAGAGCAAGAATTGT
This sequence comes from Lutjanus argentimaculatus, assembly GCA_034769285.1. NCBI lineage: Eukaryota > Metazoa > Chordata > Actinopteri > Lutjaniformes > Lutjanidae > Lutjanus > Lutjanus argentimaculatus. The sequence goes on from JAWZSL010000051.1 coordinate 2,833,599, forward strand.
GTGAGCTACAAAAAGAAAATCTATCCAAGGAAGTTAGTTCCACAAAAATATACCAAAATCTTCAGTCCTGTCAGTATAAACCTTTATAAAATCACACAGTGTGCAGTGCTTGTTTCTCAGGCCAGTTATGTTCAACAGTGTATTGGCACCATGCCCACCATTTTAAAAAAAGGACAGCATGTGTGATGTGTCCATTAATGCTGGAGCGTGCAGACAGTATAATGTTAGGGTTTGATGCAGGAGGGGGTGGAGGTGTTTGTCTAAGTGCCTCGATGCTCGTTCCAGGAGATGGCTCCAATTTCTGCTGTTTGAGAGTGCTTTGTTGGATGGTGATGCTTCAGGTGATAAACTGAGTGTGTGTGGGATTTCCCATCTTTGTTGCTACTGGTCTTGGCTTCACTATCAATTTACAGTACATATAGCCGATGTAAGGGATAATGAATGAGTAGGTGTGCATTAAACGTTATGAAGGCACAATGTGGTGGCGAAGAACCACCCAACGTGAAGTGACTTCAAACCGTTTAACGCACACCGACAAGTTGTCATGCTTATATCATGGTCATTTGTCAACAATATGAAATAAGAGCAGTTGCAGATTTTTTGTTGAAAGTTTTGCTTTCAAAATTGGAAGTTATGAAGTAAGAGCTTACTGTTGTCATGACACGAAATAATTCTAGTCTTTTTTACAACCAAACTCAGCTGGCTTTCCGCGGTTCCTAACTAGAAGCGATGGAGCGCACAACTGTCCACATATACAAGCAATGTTGCAGTGGAGCACTTGAGATTCCTCCCTCTGTAGATGAGTAAATTAGATAGCTGAGTAATTTATTCATAATGAATGTAATTTTCTTAAATAAGCCTAGTTTCTACATAGTTGGAGGACAGTTTACTTATAAGTTCCCCTCTTCCTTCCAAACCCTGTCCTTTTTGAGGGTATTGCTATAAGGTTCCTGTGGATCATATTAAAGGTGCCGCTTCTTCTTAACCTCATTAATTAGTCTCTCGTCCTCCCTTTGACTGCTTTGATGAGGGAAAACACAAACGTCAAGGACATCATATCCATTTTAACCAGATAAAATAGGTTGAAGGTTCGTGAAACTTGGCTGAAGCAGAGACAGGGCAAGAGATTTTTCAAGCAGGCGTCACACTGCTCAACCCATGCAAATACATCACCAGGTTGTATCTATTTTTTCATACCTTCAGACCTTCCTGACATTTTACTGGGGTATACACTATTGTGGCATTATTTGTGTAAAACTTGTGGTAAAAGAGTAAACTCAGCTGTACTCCACTGTACTGTAGTACTGAATTAATGCAGGTGGAGCTGATCGTCATAGCAATTAGCATAGCTACTCCCACAGCTGGGAAACAACACACACAGGAGCTTTGTTTTTTGGTCTGAAGCAGCAGCTTTTATTCACTGAAAAACTCAAACCTAAACTGTACATGTAGGACAGTCTCTGCGACTTGAGTAGTCAAAGTTAGAGCTACAACAATTAATCAATTAGTTTACAACTATTAAATTTGGTAATGGATTCATCCTTTTGAATACGTTTTTATAGAAAAAAAAGCAAAAATGATCTGTTTCCAGCTTCTTAAATGTGAATATTTTCTGCTTTCTTTACTCCTCTATGACAGTAAACTGAATATCTTTGGGTTGTGGACAAAGCAAGACATTTGAGGACGTCATGTTGGATTTTGATCAACATTTTTCACTATTTTCTGACATTTTATAGACTGCACAACCAATTGATTAATCAAGAAAATGATCAACAGATTAATTGACTAGTGCTGGGTTGAAAAAATCGATCCGCCGATTTTAAATCGATTCTCATTTTAATTTAAAAAAATCGATTCGCACGTCCAAAGATCGATTTTTATACATATATATATTTTCTTTATATTTTTTCCTGGGTGAACTTTAACCCCACTAGTGACGTGACTCGCGTAGGCGCGGTGTGTGAAGATACTGCGAGTTCTCATAACAACATGGCGTCGGGCGGTAGCAGTGAAGTTAGCCGAACTCCAGTTTTGAAAAGGCCAGAGTCGCTCAAAGCGGATATCTGGAACTATTTCGGGTTTAGAAACGACGAGGCAAAAAAGGAGCTTGACAAGAGCAAAGCAATTTGCAAGATATGCCAGATGGAGGTAAAGTTTTGCGGAAACACGACCAACCTCAGGAACCACATGCAGCGACACCACCAAGACATCATGTCCAAGCCCACCGGACCGCAACAGAAAAAACTTAAGGAAGCTCTACAACTACCAGCTAGCTCTCCACGCGCTAACAAAATAACCGAGGCGATTGCGGGCTTCATTTGCAGTGCTACGGTCCCGTATTCCGTTGTTGAAAACCCGGGCTTCAGGCGGCCCATCAAGGTATGTGAACCGCACTACGTTGTGGTGACACGCAAACGCATGGCTGAACAAGTTATCCAAACATGTACGACGTAGTAAAAGGAGTGAAAAGCAAGCTGCAGTCAGCTGAGAGATTGGGCATCACTAGTGACACGTGGACGTGGACAAAATGGCCAAATTAAAGGTACATTTGTATTTAACAGCAACAGCTTTTGGGTGAATTCTGAATGTCATATTTTTAATAATGCACCAGTAATTCTGCCCTACATCATGTTTGTAAAATACTCGTCTGTCAACATTCTGGGAGGGGGATTGGTCCTTGCCATTTTTACCAGTCTTATTGCCATCATTAACTACCAATACTTCATTAATTTGCTGCCAAATGTCAATATAAAACTATTATTAATATGTTGCACAACTAGACAATCAGGTAACAGCTCAAAAAACGGTTTTAATAACACTAACCCGAATCGAGATCGGATCGGATTGAATCGAATCGAAATAATCGATTCTGAATCTCAAGAATCGGAATCGATTCTTGAAATTTGAATCGATACCCAGCCCTATAATTGACAATGAAAATAATTGCAACACTAGTCAAAGTGTCCCCCCACCACCAACAATATGTTGCCTCCAGATTAGATGAGATTGTAATATTGTGTGTAATTCCTTCCACAGCACCATCAGCTTGGTTGCAGTTGCTGTGCCTGGTGACAGTATTTAGTATGTGTGTGTATGTGTTGGTATGTGATGTGCTGCTGCAGTGTTAGAGTTGTCAGTCCGGTGTGTTTCTGTCAGAGTGGCACTAACAGTGATGGATGTATCCACCTCAGAACATGGTAACGCTGTAGTGGAGCGGTGCTCTGAGGACAGGGGGGATGTCAGGGCCACTTCACAGGCGCTGAACCCAGGGAAGACACCCGAGACACTGCTCCATTTAATACTTCATTAGGTGCAAGTGACTAACGTTTGGACGTACACTGCATCTTCATCAGAGTCAAATGGTATTGGCAGAGACAAGAGCAGAAGGCAGTAGCATAGCAACACTCATTCATAAGACAGTACAGTACATGTCACAGCACAGACAGGAAGACTATCAACTAATGCAAACTGAAAGCCTATAAGACTCTTACCTTCTTCACAAAAACAGAGGAAAACCTCATTTTTCATCAGTGTCATATGGTAATGACATGGAATAAAGACAAATACACTCCTTTGGACAGTCTTAGTAGGATATGAGTGGTGGAAACCCATGATTAAATGTCCCAAGGATGTGCACTGCGAGTGTTTTTGTCCCTCAGTGGGACAAAAGTCAGTTTTTTTTGCCCGACCATCCAGGGTTTCCCCCAGGAAATAGTTTAGAAGAGGTGATAATTGTTAGTGACTCTGACTGATAGAGTCATTTGAGTTCAATGGAGAAAAACTCAGGGGAAGAGAGAAGTTGTGAGGCTGAAAGAGGAGGAAAGGTAGACAGGGCAGATATCATCAGGACACTCACTATTAAAAGGTTCTTGCATTTGTTTCAGTTTTTCCTGTAAATTAGACTCTCTGTATACCAGTGACCCACGCACTGGACTGGTAGCTTTGTGTTATTGAGCTGTTATGATGCAGACTACCTGTCACCAGCTCTGCCATTGATCTCTATCTGTAGGCCTGTAGCTGCAGAGCTGTCATCTCCATCTGCTTGAAAATGACTCAGGATAGTTCTGTCAGTATTAATGTGACTGCACGTGAACTCCTCTAAAGTCCTCATTTCTGCTGTTGTAGTTCATTACTGCATCCGTTGATCATACATGTCTACTTATAAACCACTGCAGGGATACTTGGAAAAAAAAAGTGCCCTACTTACAATCGAAAAGTGCCATGATTAGGCTTGGGTAGTCTCTATTTTTTCATAACTTCCTGGCAGTTTACCAGGGTATGCAGTATTATAGTAGTATTAGTGTAAAACGTGTGGCAAACGGCTCAACTCAGTTGTATTCCACTGTACTGGAGTACTCCCTTTATGTAGATGGAGCTGATTGTCATAGTGATACTGTTCCAACAGCTGAGAAACAACACACACACAGGAGTTTCGGTCTGAGAAGCTGCAGCTTTTATTCACTGAAAAACTCAAACTTAAACTCACCATTGCTGTACATTTTCTGCCAGACCGAGACCTTCACAGCTCATCTTTTCCTCAGCTCAGTGATAGGGGCAGGAATCTACGGGGGTAGGGCTACGATTCAATGATAACACAATTCTCGATGCATCTCGACAAAAGCAATGATGTGCCAGTGCCAGTCAGATTATATCCATCTGCTGCTGCTCATGGTAAGCCATCTTTACTAAAACTCAAGAAGTAGTCTAGTTTAGATGTAAACATGGCTGCAGTGGCTCCGGGTTCAGTTTGCTTAATCAATTTGAAAGTATCATACAGTCCCCTGTCCGTATGACAAGTGAGGGTGGAGTGGAGTGCTACGCTGTGTGTGTGTGGTGTTCTTAACGTTGTGTCAGCAGCAGTAGAGAGCAGCCTCTCTGCTGCACTGTGATCTCTGAGGAAACACATTGCTATCCAAGATGCAGAGCAGGTACAAAGTTTTTGAGGTCAACGGACTGAGCAGACAGTTATTTTCTTCACCACATCGTTGGTTGAAGTTGTTAAATACTGCAACGTGTGTTCATGCTGTAGACTGTCCAGGTGCTACACTGCCCATGCAGCTGAGCTCCGCCTTCTCCGCTCATCAGCATCACATGAATTGAGATTTAGAAAACTGATTTTTGACATTTATGAATTGAGAAGAAAGCCTCTCTAATATAAGCCTGTTTCAAACAAAGGTCTGATTCACTTTAGAGTTAAGAAACAATAAATTTCCTCAGCTGCTGTTGTACTGCATTTTGCTATCGTTGGAAACCCTCCATACTCCTTTGGCAACAGTGCTGTCCACCTCAATTCCATAATAAAACTGTATATTGATGCATTCACTGCAAATAAGGTGAACTTCACAAATACCACACTACATTCCAAATAATGCAGTTAGCTATTGAGGCCACATGTTACTGATGCATCTTCTGCTGCCTACATATCACACAATGTATATTTTCCATTTAATATATTTTCTTTTTTTATGTTTATTTGTATAGGGGCAAGTATTTAGCATAAATCAATGCCACACACCATAGCATTTTTAGCTTAAGCTATCAACTGTAAGCCTAAGCTGTATACTGTATCTCATATGCAGGAGATAATGGGATTCATTTAATAAGTCATTAGTCAGTAGTAACAAAATATTGTAAATCAACTAATCTGAAGGAATAGGAGCCACATTGAGACAGGAGACAATTTCCCTTCAGATGAGGCTGTACACTGTACACTTAAATGTGTTTGTCCAGGTGAATCTTAATGAAAACGGACTCTTTAGTGATCACACTCAATACTATGTTAAACTGTGATAAATGTTCTTGATTATCAGTCGTTTAGATGGTACGTGAACAAACCATGCAGCCCATTATTTTTAATTAGCCCAACCTCCTCACTACATCACCTCTGGCTTTACCAATAACGCAGCTGTCTGTCAACAAGCGTTTGCTCCTGCCGATAATGTTTAGCTCTGGTGCCTCTATCTCCCCTTTTGTTTCCTCCTCTGTAGAGCCAGTACTCCCTTCGGCCTCCTCTCCTCTCCCCTCCTCTCCCCCGGCTCCATCCCTACCTTTCATCTTCCTCCACTCCCCCCTCCCTCTAATCCTGCAGCACTCCCTGCTAAGTGCACTTTGAATGCAGATCAATACATGGTTACTGGTGACTGCTGATGTCTCAGCACAAAGCAAACAGCATGGCAGCAGTCGTGTGTTTGTGTTCATTTAATCTCTGTTACAGAGAAATGCAGACTGGAGAGATTGACTGAGCAGAGAATTCCAATAGAGAACCACTACAGGTCAATTAAAGGGACATGCCACTTATTATCTATCTTTTGAGTGTCAGACACTCAGTCCTAGCAAATAATGACCTGAAATAAACTCTTATTGTAAAAAAAAAAAAAAGGTATCAAATATTTGCTAATAATGAAAGCTGAGTTTCAACAGTTACTTTGGGTTATTTCACAATTTCATGTAATATATTTTATATTATCTATTTTAGAATATGTAGTAGAACATCTGGCAGCAGCGATCACAAGTTTCACACATGAGAAAAACTGTTTAAACAAAATCAAGCTATTTTTAAAACAAGTCCTCCAAATTCTTTGTTAACAATTAAATACAGTCCATGCCCTCTAGGCTGACATGTGGAAGAATTTGGCTGAGGGGTGGGAGGAAAAAAATCAATTCTCTGAAATATAATGAACCTTTTTTTTTTAAATTCCTGAATCGATTTTTTTAATATACATATAAATTAGTAATTAACATTTGGTCCGTTAGCTCAGTGCTAACACATAATGGGAATTCCTATTGATGCACTAATGGAAATTATAGCATTGCAGTTGCTGAACATACTTAACATAAAATGACATGTGTGCTCATACTTAAAGGCATAAATTTCCTCTGATCTTTGGAAAAAAAACAAATAGCTGCTGATTTCTCATTGCTAACTCAATCTATGACTCTGGCTTCTACACACAGTACTGACCAGCTACAGCTACATCGAAGGGTCAGAACTGAAAATACTAAATACTACTACTTAAAAGAGAGATTGCTAGAAGAGGACAGATTTATATTTTATTTACTGTTCACTACTTGATGGGCAGGAACAGCTAGATGTAGCGCTTTACTTCAGAAAGAATATATCATAACATTGAATCACAGTACACATTAAATTGGCACCCAAATATCATGATATTACTGAATTGGAGACAAGTGTATCATACCAGCCCTGCTCTAGCTAAGCTTTGGTTAGGGTCATGGAAACTTTGTGGTTTGGGTTAAAGCAAGCACTTTGTTAAAGTTAAAGACCATCATTGTGATGGTTACAGTGGTAAATGTATGGGACAACTGTGGTCATGGCTAAAAGAAACCAAAACTGAATATCTGTTGGAGAGCAGAACATGCAGAGTTTTCTTTTGTTTGTGTGTGTGTGAGTGTTCATGTTTGAATTTTAATAAAAGCCTTAGCTTCATCCATGGAAGCCAAATTATTTATTAGTTCATATTTTCAGTTCATAGCAAGAAGATCATGACAATTTTGTTGAATTTCAGTTGGATTTTTAATTAAACTGCATGAAGCCAAAGATAACTGAAGTCTTCCAAACTGAAATATGCTGCCTTTAAAAAAATACTGAACTGATATCCCTCTCAGCAGGAGGACATCAGTGATTAGTGGATTCTGAAAGATTTGTTTTACAAAAATTATATCACAAGTGATCAGACACCATCGTGGTCAGAGTTTGGCAAAGATGACAGTTTGGTTTAAATAAATACCCACTTCACTGGGGCTAAAGAATAACTGTGGTTCGGATTAAAGGAGGGACACTGTGGGGATGGTTAGAGAAACATCATGGTTGGTAGGAAATGAGGAACCTGACTCACCTTGACTGCCTCCCTACATGTTTTTAAAGGGGAGTTCTAGTATTTTTAAACCTGGGCCCTTTTTTGGGCCAACTAAATGCTTGAATTTTGGTAACCTGGTAGCTCAGTTGATAGAGCATCTGCTCCATGTACTAAGGCTGCGAGTCCTCTGTGGTGGCCGTGGGTTTGACTCTCTGGTTTTTGCTACATGTCATTACCCCACTCTCACTTGCCATTTCCTGTCATATCTTCAGCTGTTCTATAAATTAAAGGCATAAATGCATTGCATTGCTTTGACAAGAGCTGTAATGTGAGAATTAAAACTTTTTTTTCTTATAAAAATGACTCAAAACGAATAATCCTTTAAATAATCCTGTCACAATCATGTCACTTGAAGAGAAAGTAAGATCCTTTTTCTTTAACCAGAAACAGCTGTCTTTCTCTTCAAAGCCACCAGATCCACTGACAAACAACAGTATTTCTACCTCACAGATCATGGTAGTTGCTCGTTTACCGCTGCCTTGATGATTAGTTTGTGTTTTTGTGTGACTTAAACTCAGGTATTTTCCTATTCCATAAACCGATGATAGAAATCAGTTCTCATGCTGATGTGACTTTCAGGAATCAAGTTACTGCTCAAAGCCATGAATAATCTAATTTCACAAGCGGCTGTAACCACAGTCAGCTTGATGTTTTCTGGTATTAGAATAGGGCAGAGCAGTGACTAATGGCTCAAAGTTTCAGGCTGGTTATGAGCAGCCATGCAGAGCTTGTTTGTGTTAGTATAAAACTTACTGTACCCATTCTGCCAGTTCAGCACTGTCCTAAATTCATCAAGGGAGCGACGGTCCCCATGTAAGGACATGCTGACCGGCCTGTGCAGCACAACAAGATTTTATTAACATACACTGCTGACCCAGTCTGACCAAGTATATCAGGGAAGGAGAACACAAAACATGAATATTCTGGATATTCTGACTCAGTATCGGTCTATTCAATACCGTTTGTACCAGGCAGGTATACTGGATCAGTGCGTCACTCCACGAGACCGACAACCAACACAAGGACACCATAACACAGCAAAACTGAGAACAAAAGTGAAATTGGGGGTATGGAAGGTCACTTTGAAGGCATAATGACATCTATCCACATGAAGACGGAGGACACACAAGAAGTGGACCATAGCAAATACACATCTCTTACCTAAATAAAAGGCACACAATGTATTTAATTTAAAAATAACATACATAGTAAAATTGTCCAGACTGATAATGCAAACGGTTCCAATAATAACATCTTGAATAACAGAGTGTGTGTCTCTGCAGTATTTTTGGATAAGGTCACAGGATCCTAACAGATGGAAAACAGAACCTCTGTGTGACTTGCATTCATAACAGAGACTTGAGATGTTAGGCAACATTTTTGGGAGGTGGACCATGGTAAAATATTGGTGAGCTGTGGTTCACTCATGAGAAACTCAGCCAGGCAGTATTTTGATCTGTTGAACATGCAAAACCTGAAGAGATACATGTGTGACATTCTAACAGCAGCAGAGCAGCATCCTTACACGCTCACCAGTACACACAGCTATAGCTTTATATAGCTCCTGTATCATTAATTCATCACATGTACCTGTGCACCATCGTGGCAGTGACATCACCATCATGAAAGGTGATCAATGATTTAGTTTACAGCACTCATGTTGAAACAGACTTCATGAGAACTTCAAAATAAAGGTTCAACTAAAAAGAACATGAATACATGGAAACCAAATGATGCCTCCAATGTGAGTAAAAAGATAAGATGAGCCTTTATTGGTCCCCACAGGGGCAATTCAGGTGGTGGAGCAGCACAAGGACAGAAATCAGTACAGATAAATGCAGAAAGTAAAAAAAAAAAAATTAATTAGAAATGTGTAAAATAAAAATAGAAACTACGCAAGAGCGATTAAAGTCAAATGACAAGATGTGGAGTGGATTAGGAGGAGTTACAGTGGTGTTACTAGTGGCAACAAAAAGTCAAAAATAAGGAAAAGTAGCATGAGAGCTGCTCCAACATGCTTCCTCTTGCAATTTAAAGAACAGACAAATGTAATACAATGAAGTGCAAGAAAGTAATAAATCCAACTTTGATTGGCAGATTACACATACTTTGTGAAAACTGTGACAATTGGCTTAATACTGAAACCATGGGTTTTATTATTAGATTCTATGTTTTACCCAATTTCTCCCACATTTTTACTTCAACATGTGTTCACGATAGAAAAACATGTATGCCTAATCTGAAATACAGTGGTCATATTCTGTGATCATAAATACGAGTTTATGTGTGGGAAAAATGTGGTTTTGTGGCATTATTATGCCTACTGTCAATATGATGAACCACTGACTACGTGCTCTCATCCAGCAGCACAGTATACACTAGAATTTTAATTTGGCCAGAAAAGCTGAGCCCGAAAAGACCTAAGCCCAACACCATTCTGTCTGAACCTGACCCAAACCCGTCCCTTATTAGCATATTTCATCTGGAACCTGATTACGGCCTGACATTTTTCTTAACAAGCTTCCCTCTATGTACCAAACAGTAAGAGCTGGCAGTGACAGGGACAATACATGGAGGGAAGTTGAATTGGCAACAACAAAAATGGGGAGGGATAAAATAAATAAATAATGTGTATATATATATATATATTATATAATATATTTTATATAATATTGTGTATATATATGTATATATATGTGTATATATACACATATGTATATATATATATATATATATATATATGTATGTATACATATGTATATATATGTGTATATATACACATATGTATATATATATATATATACACACATATGTATATATATATATACATGTATGTATGTTTGTATATGTGTGTGTGTGTGTATATATATATATATGTACACATATATATATACTACTACTATTACTGATGATGATGTTGATGATAATAATAATAATAATTATAATGATAAGACAGCTAAAACCCGATGTAAGCGATGAAATATGTGAGGAGCCCACTTTGCAAATGCTGCAGCATTCTAAATGTTCTCTACCTGAAGTTCTGCTTCAGTTTGCAGAAAAGTGCAGATCTTAGCTTTATGCAATATGATTAATGTTTTTTGAATTTGCACACACTGGAAATAAGCTGCATGTCTTCCAAGTGTAAATAAACAAAAGGAATGTGGAAGCCTATTTTTAATGTTTTGTTTTGGACCAGTCAGAATCAGTGAAAGGAAATGGACGGTGGCTTTATTGGGCTTTTTGAACAAATCAGTCCTTTGTGGATTCCTTTAAATCAAAAGAAAATGATATTCAGGGAGGTCTGATAGACTCGGTGTGGAAGTCGTCCTGTGTGGTGCAGGGTGGGGTGAGGGGGTGTTGCATTAGTGGGAGAAATGGCAGTGGAAAAAGCAATAGTCCTCCATCAGCTGTCAGCGCACCACACACACATTCACACACACGCACACACAAAGAAACTGATGAGCCCTTTTTCTCAATATGAAAGTTTAATGACTTCCCTCCTAGTTTCATAAATGTTATGTCCTCTCTCTGAGCCACACAATTCCCTGACTATCCATCAACCAAACACTCGGCCCTGTCTGTGTGGGTGTGTTTCAGCTGATCTGGAATACAGTCGGTGTGTGTGATCGGGGCAGACTCTGGCCCTTTTTTTTCCCTTCATGAGTAAAAGAAGCATCAATCAGGGAAATCACTGTCCTCCAGTAAGGCTGAACCCTTTTCACACATTGAATATGTTATATGACAGGCAGGTTTGCCATTAATGTAATGACTCTACATTAATGTTCCTATCGTCTTTTCAGGGTAGGGGAAAAAATCGATATACAATGCCATGTATTGATCTTTTATTACATAAATTATTAATATTGCAAATGCAAATTAAACTTTTTGTTACTGGAATAATAAAAATTGATTGCTTTTTGAGTCCACTAGATGGTGCAGATTTTTTTTCTGGTGAGGTCAGTAGAAGTCACGGTCTGCAGGATTATTAGATTTTAATGACTGTGGGTGAGTCTGTCTGCTCTCCCAGAGCATGAAACATGAGATGAACAGACTGAAAACTGATTTTATTAGATTAAGTTGATGTTAACAGTTGAAAAAAATTTGTGATAATATTGTATTTTTTGTGGCATCAGGTGGTATCAGGTGGCATCATGGCATCCGCTCTCTACATTTTCATAGATTCCGGGAAATAACAACAGCCTCCAAGCTGAACGTGAGCAAGCTGACAGTCATTATCTTTTCTTTTGGGGTGAATTAGCCAGTTTAATGCCTGAGCTAACCTCCTGATGTGCAAGTGTCCCCCTTCAGCACTGTTTTGCAGCAGCACTGTCGCTTAGCTCCACCCAGGACATTTGTGATTGGTTTCTCGTTATTTTCCCTATTGCAGAATGTGCATGTGAGAGGACAGACCTTTCTCCAGTGCTGAGTGCTGTGGAGAGAGGTCTGGCTATGCGAGACTCTACGTAGCATGATATTAGTGCATCGTGACATAAGTATCATGATAATATCTCGAACATCTCCAGGGCACGAGTTAGGTTTTGATCAGCACGCACTTCCTCCACTCATGCAACAGTTTACCGAGGCAGTCTAGAGCGAGCGCGGACCAACAGACGTCAGCTACTGTATGCGTGTGTTTGTGTATCAGTACAGACAGTAAGCACCAGAGAAGGTGATTCTTTCCTTTACATCTCTCCTCTCTTTACTCTCATAATGTGACTTTCAAATACATTTCTCCTGCGGTCAGCAGTCAACATAGACAGACTAATTATCTTACTGTAATTGGAATGGTTGGCTCCTCCGTGGTCGCTGCTGCGCACAGATTTACAAGCAAATATGAAGATCAATCCACTTTTTAATCCCAAATGTTTAAAACACTAACGCTAAGCTCTTGTCTGGCCAGTATGTGGTTTTGTGATTTCTTCGTGGATCACTGCAGCAGAGGGGTTGAGAAGCAGATGTGAAAATAAAGCTGCTTTTTAATCCCATAGAGCTGTTTTGTAATCGATGAGTCGATGAATCACCCCAGTCCTAGAACATGTCATTCTGCGTTAAGATAATATTACTGCAATCACAATGCTAATTTCTATCCATGTTAGCATCAAGCTATCAGACTAAGCTCTAGTTAATTATACATAATAAAAAATAGATTCAGCTTTCAAAAAATTGATTCAGGAATCATGAAAAGAAGAATCATGACAGAGAGTGAGTTTGTTGGCTATCAGGATCTTCACTGTCATGATAAAGATTCTTTTCCTTCTCAGGCTGCATCACTAATGGATTTTTATTTTGCTGTTGAAACATTAATTAATGACCATCGTGTGCAGGAGGACCGCTTGTCACAGTGAATCCACTGATACATTTTGACATCAGCTTCATTATTAGAGAGTGCTGTCTGTTGTATAATATCCAACAGTGATCCTGTACCGAGTGTGGGGACATTAAGTTTGGGCTCTCATTTAATCCCTGTTCACTCACATGCTGTATGTAACATGTTTTTCTGGATATTCATTTATTCATCTGTGCAGCTGGCATGAATGAAGACTGAAAATACTGAGACAGACTGTTGATCACATTACGTCTTCTTCCTGGGTCACACCATGGGGGGACAAAATGACTGAATCAATTACCAGAGGTGTTGCCTATTATTTATTTGACAGGTTTGGGGAGTACAGGATTGCATGTAATGAGATTACAAAATCTGGATACAGAAAAGGTAACTGTATCCATTACAGGTACAGATAAAAAAAAGATATAATTTTCAGATACATTCAGTAAGGATTATCGGTAGAATTACAATTTTAAAGTAAAGAACGATATCATACCATGCACAGTGCACACACAGCTGCCAGTTCATTATCATGGACTCTAGCTGAACAAACTAAAAAACACTTGTGCTGCAACGATCAGTCTTTTATTAACCAACTATTAAATTAATTTGCATGTATTTGATAATCACTTATTATTAATTTTTTAATTAAAAAAAACAAACAAACAAATTCTCTGATTTCAGCTTCTTAAAGAATAACTGGTATTTTTCAACCTGGGCCCTATTTCTCCATGTGTATGTGTGTGTATGATTGATAGGTACAACTCCTTTTAAAACTGGTTCAGTTTTGAGGGAGGCGGATGCAGCCGGCAGCCGCGAAATTAGTTATAACGGTAGATATGAGGGCAAATACTTCCCGTAAAAGTTTGTGCATTAATGTCATGTCAACAGCATGCTTCACTTACTGCTTGCTGTGTGTGACGACATCTTGTGCGATCTTTGTTTGTTGCCGGAAGAAAACAGAGGAGTCATACTGAGAGCCGGTCAGAGCGGAGTTAGCTGTCCCGGAGTTCAGTTGAGAGTTTTACTGCAACTGTTGAAAACAATGGTTCGTGTTTGTGCTTCGCTGAATTGCAAGAACAGGATGTCGCGCAACACCCCGTACAGCTTTCATAGGCTGCCTTTGTCGGACAGCAACATGCTAAAGTTGCCGGCTGCCGGCTGCATCCGCCTCCCTCAATACTGAACCAATTTTAAAACGAGTTGTACCTATCAATCATACACACACATACACATGCAGGAATAGGGCCCAGGTTGAAAAATACCAAAGCTATCCTTTAAATGTGAATATTTTCTGCTTTCTTTACTCCTCTCTGACAGTAAACTGAATATTTTTGACTTGTGGACAAAACAAGACATTTGAGGATGTTATCTTTTCTTCACATTTTTCACCAATTTCAGAAAAAGCTTGAAAAATATTTTTCGATTGACAAGATTGTGACAGGATTACTTTAGCAATTAATAATTTTGCACCATTTCAGCTTTTTAAATGTGAATGATTTGCTGGTTTCTTTACTCTTCTCTTTCTTTACTCTGACAGTAAACTGAATATTTTTGAGTTTTGGACAAAAGGACATCATCTTGGACTTTGATCAGTCGATGGTGAAAATGATCATTAGTTGCAGCCCTAAAAACACTACTGTATATTAGGTTAAACAATTTCACTATATTTTATACTGAGGTAATCCAAATGGATTACTTTACTTTACTTTAATATTGTGATACTTGGATTACATTACTGACTATATTTTTTCACAGGTAATTAGTAACTGTAACTGAATACATTTTTAAAGTAACCCTCCCAACCCTGCAGGTGTTTATTCAGAATCATGAAACACAGGACATGATGTTACTATCCGTTGCGCCAGTGGATGGTATTTGCTCATATGAGGTTTGCCTTGATGTTGAGAGTGGCGTGGGAGGTGTGTCTCAGAAGTGGGAAGGATGTAAATTTTGGGACACATCATCAGTAGTGTACCATTTGAATCATGGGGTGTTTCGGCCTTTCACTCTAGACACCCTCATCAAAGGCGGCCAGCTACAGTGTGATCAAACCTGAGCTTGTGTCCCATGCCCAATCGTGAGATGCCTAGTTATTTGACTAGCATACCCCAAGGGAGTATGCAATGGTGGTGTTAGCGTGTGGGTCCTCCTGCTGTTGTTGGAGCCCAGCAAGGGTCCTTGCACTTGAGCCATATCCACCGGCTGCTTCTTTCGGCTGCTTCGGACACTGATCTGATGGTCTGCCGCAGAGCCTGTCCTTGGCTTCCCAGGTCCTTCAGTAGCCTGATGGTGGAAGTAGCAACAAATCCTCTGCATCCCACTTCGACTGGATAGACTTTTGTCTTCCATCCACGCTGCTCTGCGTCTGCTGCCAACTCTGTGTACCGCAGTTTCTTGCGCTCATAGGCCTCCTCAACCGAGTTCTCCCATGGAACTGTGAGTTCTATGATGTACACAGATTTCAGTGAAGGGGACCAGAGTACCATGTCTGGCCTAAGGGTGGTAGATGTGATTTCCGGTGGAAAGAGTAGCTGCTGGTCAATGTCCACAAGCATCTTCCTGTCATGGGCCTTGGCTAGCTTTCCGGTTTCTGGCTTGGTGGGAGGATGTTTGAGCTTTTCCTGTCCCTCTCTGACGAATGCTGGAGCTTAGATTGTATTGTTTGCTCTCAGGGGCAAGGAGTTGGTTGCACTCCTTTTGATCTCAAGAGCTGCTGCCTGTCTCTTGAGGGTCTGGTTGTGCCTCCAGGTGTAGCGGCCTTGTGTGAGGCTGGTCTTACAACCGGTCATGATGTGCTTGAGAGACGCTGGACATGGGCAGAGGGCGCATGCTGGATCTTCGCCATACCATTGATGGAGGTTCTGTGGTGATGGGAGCACATCATAGGTAGCTCTGATGATGAAGCTGATGTTGCTTGCCTCCATTTCGCAGAGCTCCCTCCAGTTGAGCTTTCTCCTCTCCAGACTTTCCCACCACATCCATTGCCCCTGCTTAGCAAGAGAGACAGCCTTTGCACTTCTTGCTGTCTCCTCCTGACGGCGTACCTCCTCAACCACCATTTTCCTCCACTCTGATGCTGAGGCCTTGCGCCAAGTTGGTTTGCTTGGCGCCAGGTCAAAGCCTCCTCTTCGCAGCTGGACATGCCCCACAATGTCTTTGTGCCTCAGGGCTGATGTGGCTTGCTGCAGTGCAGCAGATGGTGTCCATTTCCGCCCTGTTAACAGGGGCGGTGCAGTATTGCTGGTGGTCTGGTCTCTGGAGTCCTTCAACATCATCTGAAGTCTCACTTTAGAGCACTTGTACTCTTCAGTTAGGCTTGTCAGAGGCAGTTCAAGGACCCCTTCTTCACGTATGAAGTCATGGTCTGCTCCATCTTCTCCGCAGTGGTTATTGGGATCTCATAGATAGTGAGTGGCCACATTATCCGGGGGAGAAGTCCGAATTGCAGGGACCAGAACTTGAGTTTCCCAGGCAGAAGGGTCTTGCTGATGTTCTCGAGCCCGTTGGTGATGTCCTGCCGTAACTGCTGCACTTGATCTTTGTCCCTGAGGCTTGCGTTGTACCATCTGCCCAGGCTTTTGACAGGCTGCTCAGAAACTGTTGGTATAGGGTCATCACCAATGCAGAACTTCACATCTTTGAGCTCTCCCCTGACTATTGAGATGCTTTGAAATTTGTTCGGCTTAATTTTCATCCGGGCCCACTTGATGTTCTCCCGCAGTTTTCCAAGTAGCCGCCTGGTGCATGCTGCAGTAGTGGTCATTGTGGTCATGTCATCCATGTATGCTCGGATAGGTGGTAGGCGGCGCCTGTTCGTAGTTCGCTCGCCGCCCACCACCCATCTTGAGGCCCTAATGATGACCTTCATGGCCATTGTGAAGGCCAGGGGTGAGATTGTACAGCCTGCCATGATGCCCACTTCCAAGTGCTGCCATGATGTAGTGAAGTTGGCTGTTGTGAAGCACAGTTGCAAGTCTTGGAAGTAGTTTTTTACCAGCGTAGTGATGGATGGTGGCACGTGGAAGAATTTGAAGGATTCCCAGAGGAGGTTATGGGGAACTGAGCCAAAGGCATTCGCCAGGTCAAGGAAGATGACATGGAGGTCTCTTTTCTCTTTCTTTGCAGCTTGGGTCTGGTGCCAAATCAGCCTAGTATGTTCCAAGCAGCCAGAGAATCCAGGAATGCCAGCTTTCTGTACGGATGTATCAGATGTTTCCAGATGTTCTTCCAGTTCTTGCTTTGAAGTTTTCAGGATTCCACTTTTTTCTTTAGCGAAGAGGTCTTTGACGAACTTGAAGGGGTTTTTATAGAACCGTGTTCTTGTTAGACATTAGACCAATATGTTAAATTACCAACAGATTAATTTAGGTGCATGTCTGAAAGTGGATTTAGTGTAACAGTAGTCTGACCATCAATGGCAAAGTAAGGCAAATAAGGTAAGGTATCTTGAGGTTGTTGTATTTTTCTTAGAATAGTATTAGCAGTGTGATACATGAAGTGTTATCATTTATTCGTATGATAGTGAATCAGTGGTTTTTGATTCCTTTTTCTGCAGACATTTTCTGAAATGTTTTTCTTTGTCACAGTTGAGCCTTTTGCCATTTTCTGGCTCTTTGACACTTAAATGATAGTGCACAATGCTGTGTGTGCGGTAAAAAAGCTGATACAGTATATTCTATATTTTAATACACTCTGTTCTCGTTCACCTGGGTAGAAGTGAGAGCTCTTCAGGAGGCAGTGAGTAAAAAACAGCCTCTGTTTGATATCTGCCTTTGAAAAGCAGAAAATAACTCCTTTCTTTTATCTATTTCTGGATTTGTTTTCCTCCTCAGGTGCACAGATGCTGTCACATTTTGTAGATGGCTGTCTTGAAATAGATTGTGTATCACAGAATCGCCTGTGTGCTTGCAACTGTGTTATAATGGGAGTTACCTGTGATTCCCTGCGGTGAGGATGCTGCAGCTCCTAGAGGTCACCACACTATAGTGATGTGTTGTTACTGAGAATACTGGTTAACAGCTGAATGCTCTGCTGCACACTGCGCTCAGACTAGAGGCTTGTTAATAAAAGACAGTACTGACTGTACTGGATGAGACAGTGTCCCTGCTCTGATGACATAGATCAGCATATAAAAATGAGGTGTTTTGTTTCCTACAGGAGAGAGTGAAGTGCACATGTAGCAGTTCAAATCATAGCCTGACAGACAGTGGGCAGTACTGATCCATAGTTGAGTTTTTAACAAATCTGATCACAATAAATCGTTCATTATTAGCGTTTTAATAGAAAAAATAAATCAAATTTCTGCTCATCACTAAAAAGAGAAAATTCACCACTTTCATGATGATGGTAAGTGTAGGCAGAGTCTGCCTGGCAGACACAATATGGATTTTTCTCAGCCAATACTGATAACCAATAATTACTTACTTCACATGGTCATAACCAATAAAATTAGGGCTGCAACTAGCGATTATTTTCATAGTTGATTATTTTGTTGATTAATCGATTAGTTATTTTGTCTATAAGATGTCAGAGGATGGTGAAAAATGTACATCAGTGTGTCCCAAAGCCTAAAATGACTTCCAGAAATGTCTTTTGTCCACGACTCAAAGATATTCAGTTTACTGTCATAAAGCAGTAAAGAAACCGGAAAATATTCACATTCAAGAAGCTGAAATCAAAGAATTTTGACTTCTTTCTCAAAATATTACTCAAACCAATTAATTGCGATTAATTTATTAATTGATTAATAATTGATTATTTGATTACTCATTGCACGTCTAGATAATATACACGCAAACTTCACAAATATATTTTAGCTTTTATAGAGCATTTTCCTTATGAGTTCAAATGCTTTGATATAATCTGTCAAGTCAGATATTATTATAGATTATATTTTTTGGCTAATATACACCAATACCAGTATAGATGATATAGCTGTGATGGGCAAATATCAGCCATCATTTTTACTGTATATCCTTAAATGTAGTCAGGTGAAGCAATAAATTCCTCTGTACTGCTATATTGACCAATAGAGATGAGTTCTCCTGCTTACAGAGCTGTATAGCATTGCCTGCAGGTACCAGGATGCATTGCACCCAAGCATCTGATGTCAACCCCAGCCTATAGTTGTTACTTTGATAGCCAAAAAATAGCATGAGGTGACAAAAATACTCATCTAGAAGGTTCCCTGGCTACCCAGAGGAGGAGATCTAAGCTGTAATAGCCTGTAGTTCTTCCTTAACACCAGCGACATCACTGCATACAGGAAGAGCAACAGATTTTGCAGCAGGAGATCTCAGCTGTCTCAGCACACACTGAGGAATTTATTGCTTCATTTGCCTACATTTACCATCAGCACTGACTGGACATCCACATGATAAGTGTCGAAGCTTCCTTTTAAATTGGGACTGCACTGCACCTATCTGTATTAGCACACTAACTGTTCTTGATTCTGAATTTACCATGTGAGCTGTTATGTTAGCTGTGATGTTAGTGCTCTACAGAAGTGATCACAGCTTGTTTTGGAGGATTGTGTTGAGTGTGTGGGTGCAGGTAAAGAGGGGGTGGTTCTGACATGCTGGAACGTACTGCTGAGTCTTCTCTTAAACCCGTTACAGTGATGGTGGCTTGACTCCTAAGTGGGCCATGACATTCATGGAAGTGCCTATCAAGCCAGCTGGAGCAGCCACTGTAGATTAACCTGAGGAAAGACAATATAGATACTGTATAAGGTGAGGCCATGCTGCTGAGTATCTGCTCTTTGATTGGGTGAGAGCAGTGAAAGGAGGTACACGATGTCAGGAGTGAAAATGGTGTCGCCTGTCAGGGGGCTCAGTATGTTTATGGCCACATAGTAGGGTTGAACAATTTATCAGTTTGTACTTACATGTTCTGATGCAAACTTGATCTAAATGGCAATATAGTCATATTGATCAATATTCTGTTACTGCATCAACTATTTCTGCCTAGAATGTTTTCTGAAACATATTTTAGTTACTATTTTAGGGCTGCAACTAGTCCTTATTTTCTTGATTAATTGATTATTAGTTGCTTGCCAATAAAATGTCAGAAAATGGTGAAAAATGTTGAACAGTGTCCAAGTACAAGTCCAAATGTTTGCCCACAACCCAAAGATGGTGAGTTTACTGTTATATATGAGTAAACAAACCAAAATATGTTCACATTTAAGAAGCTAGAATCAGAGAATTTGACCTTTTTTCTTAAAAAATTATTCACACCAATTAATTGATTATTGAAATAGTTGGCAATTAATTCAATAATCTAGTAACCTTTGCAGCCCTAGACTGTTTAGCTGTAATACAGTCTCATACAGCCAGACCTCTCTCCACAGCGCTCAGCCCTGGAGAAAGGTCTGGCTCCAGGAATATACATTCTGCTATAGAAGAAATAACGTCCTGCCTTGTTTGCATTTCTTTAAACCAATCACAAACGTCTTGGGTGGCGCTAAGCCCAGGAAAATAGTGTGGAGGAGGGACTTGTTTTGGTGGAACATTTGCACGTCGGGAGGTGAGCTCTGGTATTAAGGTGACCACATCGCTTCGAAAGAAAAGGTAACATCTGTTAGCTTGTCTATGTTCATACCATTAGCATCCCTGGTGATAATTTGCTGTTTTCACTGTATAGGTTGCAACTAGGAGGTTGTTCTTGTTTCCCAGGGACTTTGATAGATAGAGGATGCCACGATGCCACATGAAGCTAGCAACCAATAGCAGGACTCTGCGACGTACCGGAAGTTAACAAGCTGCCATTGCTGCGGTAGCATCTCCCTACAATAAGAGAGCGAATTAATACGAGCCGTCATATGAGGTTTACAGTTTTCTACTTTTACACTTACTTTTTATGCAAAGTTACTTTTGACAACAATGTCTAGGAAGTCTGGAAGAACCTGTGGAGTTCAGCTGCTCCAACAGTCATGACAAAAAACAAAGCAAAATACACAAAGCTTTACTTGATGAAGAGAGCTGCTGTCTGAGAGCAGAGACTCTACAGAGATTCAGAGTGTACAGAGGACCACCATGTGTCAGAGAGAATCAAAAATATTAACAGAAAGAAACTTTGTTCATGAAAATCTTCAATATCTGATGAAAAATGTGAATTCATGCATATTTTTTAATATTACACAGTACTTCATCACTTAAATGTGGTGGAGATGGTCCAATTTTCATTATCAATTTCCGGCTATTGTCACAACCAGCGCCTACTATGTAACATTTGAATAACGTTAATAAAAGGAACATTCTCCAGTTACTGAGGGCTGTGTCAATTCCATTATCCATGCTGTCACTAATAGCAAGTAACAGCAGACACAGTGTCTAGAGGGAAACCCCAGATCTGCAAGGTCTCGTGAGAGTGAACATTTTGACCGAAAACATTGAAAAATCTCGCAAGAGTCTTGCAAATTTGGTGTTCCCTTCTAGACCCAGTCAGCAGACACCGAGAGTGATGGACATGATGTGCTACCGCAGCAATGGCGGCGCCGCAAGATGGTGGAACACACAAACCGGTCACCAGATTCAACTAATTCTGCAGTGTGCATCTGGTGAATCAGACTTGCTGTAATATGATAAAGTTACTTGTAAATGGTGCAGGGAAGCATATGCACGAGCATGCACGCGCACATGCACAAACATGCACATGCAGCTGCCCCAACTAAACAGAGATGACTGAATAACAACGAAACATTTATAAGCCATATCAGCCAGACCTAATAAGCAGAGTTTCATGAACAGTAGCTTAACATAAAACAAAAATTTTGACAGTAATTGATGAATGAAAATATTATTTGTGTTTAAAAGAGTTTAAACGCAGAGTATAATGTGACTGGTGTTGCACTGATGGGCAGCTTCATTATTCTGAATTCATCAAGGCAACAGGTAACATGGAGGAAGTGAGGCTTCTTACTCAGTATATCACTTTCTTTCTCTATCTTCTTTCTTTCTCCTCCACACACACACACACACACACACACACACACACACACAAACACACTCTCTCTCAGTCAATCACTAGAGTGGTTGACTGCTCTTCCTCAGGTCTGGTCAGGCTCAATTAAACAGCATATGCCACTGCTGAATAATTCAAAAGGAGCGGTGAGGCTGATTGGTGGATTCATAATTAATGTTGGACAACATATTGGTCAGTGCACTTCTCTGATTTAGTGTGTGTGTGTGGTTATTACAGTGTGTGCATGCCGGCAGGTGAACAGCTGAGTGTGCCTTTTGTGTTGAACAGCAGAGTGCACATTGTGCATTACAGAATTTATCTTACATTAAAACATAGTGATTATATTCATTGTTGATTAATCTGTCAGTTATATCCTCAATTAATCCTGTCCAATCTTGTCAGTTGAAAAATAGGTCCAGACATGTAAAGCAAACATTTTTTCCTGTAGTGATTACTTTAATTGTCGATGAATCTGTCAAATATTTTCTTCATTCATCAATTAGTTGTTTGATCCATTAAAATGTCAGATAATAATGAAAAATGTTGATCAGGGTTTCCCAAAGGCCAAGATGGTGGTGTAAAGAAAGCAGAAAAAATTCACATTTAAGAAGCTGAGAGAATGACTCAAAATAAATAATAAATAACTAGCTCAGAAAGCAAAGTGCAGGAAAAGTGATGGCAAACAGACATTTAAGTACCACTGTTACACAGTTTTTAAAAAAAAATGTAATATACAAAGTAGTGTAAGACAAGAAGACATACTGCAAACATATTCACTTTTCCATCGTGTATACCGATATCTAGCAGCTAGATGCCTTCAGTTAGGGATAACGAAATCAGGATGCATTCTGGGATGTGCAGTTTACTTCCACAATACAGCCTAGAAATGTGTTATGCAAACTCAATTCTTTGTGAGCTCTCATGGGCTGCACAAAACGAGAAGCTGGGCTGGATTCAGTTCATGGGCAGAGGTCTGGTATTTGTACTTTACTTAAGTATTTATATTTCTGACATTTTTTAGTCCCTACATTCAGCACAAATATCTGTACTTTCTACTCCTTACATTACAGGGTTGTTACTTCAGTTTTAAAGCACTTAAGGGGAATTATTGATTATTTTTATTTTGTGTCATTGTGTCCTGCCTTCCCAACATCAAGACCGATTTGAACCTAAATGGACAGGTTCAAAGTCCAAAGCCCGAAACAGTTTACTGTCATAAATGACAAAAAAAGCAGCAGATCTTCACTTTTAAGAAGCCAGAACAGCAAATTAATTGACAAATTGTTTGCAGCTCTACTAGGTGACATGCTCCCTCATGACCTTGAACACACACACTGTAATTTATTTTGACTCCCTCACATGCCATTCTGCTGCCCAAAATACTCACAAGAGCACCAAATGTCCATTAGTCCGCCACTGAAAGTAGTCCCCAACAAATGCATTTTTGTGAATTACTAACCCCCTAATTCACATCCTCAGTGGGAACCAATGGGCTTGGAGCATAGAGTCACAGACAGGGTAGGAACGTGGGAAGTATTGAGAGAGAGAGACAAACACATTGTTGGCTTTGGTCCTTTGAGGAGATTTGTTGACAAGAAGAAAAATCTAGAATAACAGAAGACTTGTGTGTTCACTTGTATCTTTGACTGTGTTTGAGTGTACCTGAGATATTTCAGCAGGGTTGTTTAGTGATGAGTCAGCTGACATTCACGTCCATCTAATAGAGACTTTCCAGCAGCCAACAGTATCTCACAGCAGCTACTTTACTGCTCCATCATTACTTATTTGTAGCAATTTGTACAATGTGACGACCATAAACAACCAGTATATTATATCTACAACAGTGATGGAATTTTGTAAATAATATTGGATCATATTTAGTACACAGACATCAGTCAGATAATCAGGGTTGGGAGGGTTACTTTAAAAATATATTCCAGTACAGTTTCAGTCATGTAATCCAAGTGTCACAGTAAAAGTTACTAAAGTAATGGAATGTGATTAGTTTCCAGTATGTTTGGATTACCTCAGTATAAAGTATGGTGAAATTATTTTGCCAAATATAGTGTTTTTAGGGCTCCAGCTACTGATTATTTTCATCATTGATTAATCAGTTGATTATTTATTTTATTTGATTAGCTGTTTGGTCAAACTGTCAGAAAATGTTGAAATATGTTTATCAAAACTCAAGATGACGTCCTCAAATGTCTTGTTTTGTCCACAACTCAAAAATATTCAGTTTACTGTCAGAGAGGAGTAAAGAAAGCAGAAAATATTCATGTTTAAGATGCTGAAATCAGAGAATTTTTTTAAAATTAAAAATGACTCAGAATGATTAATCAATTCATGTGCTCCACATATTTGGACCTATTTTTCAAGTTTTTCCTGTAAAGATTAATTTTCATTATTGATTGATCTGTTGACCATTTTCTCCATTAATCAATTAGTTATATGGTCCATAAAATGGTGAAAAAAAAGTTCAGTGTTTCTCAATGTCTAAGATGATGTCCTCAAATGTCCTGTTATGTTCACAAGTCAATATTCAGTTTACTGTCGGAGAGGAGTAAAGAAAACAGAAAATATTCACATTTAAGAAGCTGAAGTCAGAGAATTATTCATTAAAAAATGACTTAAAATGATTAATTGATGATCAAAATAGATGCAGATTTAATAGTTGATTAATGATTGCAACTCTAAATATTTTGTTTGTTAGGTTTATTAGTTTGTGCAGCTGTTCCTTCTTTGTGCGCAATTAATTGACTGTTTGATTGACTTAATGACAAGAGGCCATAATAATGAATTGGCAACTGTGCATGGTAGTATATTGTTCTTTATTTTAATATTGTGATCCTACTAAAAATCCCAATTTTTATTTAATGTATCTGTAATCTGATTATGTCTTTTTTCATCTGTAAATGTAATTGAATACAATTAAATATCCAGATTACATAATCTCATTAAATGTATCCCATTACTCTCCAAGTCTGCACATCATTTACTGATGTTCAGTCTGTAGTGTTAGACAGTCCAGATTCTGCAGAGATACTGTCTTTGGCAAAGTTGTTTGTGAATCTTCATGCAAATAAATCATAAAGAAATTAACTGAAATGAAAGGAGAAAGAGGAAGATGAGATAATGGATGATTAAAGGGTCAGGAGGTGAGGGACAGCGGTGTAGTCTCAGGTAGGGAGGACTGTGTGTGTGTGCTTTAAAAGTGAAGCGTGCTTTGAAGGTGACCTTTAACAGGTTCAAAGGATGAACAGAGAGAACGAGGACGAGGCATCATGAGTCTGAGTTTCAGCGGGGGATCAAGATTTCCCATTTTGCTCAGCAGTGACGTGATGGTTAGCACATCGCACAGTCCTCCCAATAACAGTAGAACTGCAACCATTAGTCAATTAAGTTGACAACTATAAAATGAATCGCCAACTATTATGATTATCACTTTATCCTTTCGATTCTTTTTTTTTTTTTCCGAGGTTTTCCAGTGTGATCTTTTGTCTGGTGTCTTTACTCCTCTGACAGTAAACTGAGTATCTTTCAGTTGAGACAAAATAAGACATTTGAGGACTCATCTTGGACTTTGGGAAACACTGATCAATATTTTATACCATTTTCTGATATTTTATGGACCAAACAACTAATTGTTTAATTTAGAATGACTGACAGATTAATTAATAGTGAAAATAATCAGTCAGTTGCAGCCCTGGAGAAAAAGGCAACAGCTAAACAATGAATGAAATCAGACATGAAATGGATGGTGTTAAATAAAGCAAATCTGATTAATTAGCTTAATTATCGCTAATTAGCATAATTATCTATTTGGGCAATATTTCAGTAACCACTTGGGTGGTTTGGACAATATTGGAGTTGTTTTGGTGGTTAATGATGATGCTGAATTCACTTCTGACATTTTCAAAATGGCCATTTAAACCAGAAGTGGCCACATTCCAGCCAGTTTAGAAGCTGTAGGAGACACAGAATTGTTTGAATTGAACAGATAGCTTATTTAAATAACTTAAATAACCTAAAATCTGTTACAAATTACAGGATATTTATGGACGTAATTATCTAAATGACATTTAAAATGCATTTATTTAAATTTATTTCAAATTGTAAATGGCTGTTTTTTCCAAATGTGGACATATTTCGACTCTTAGTGGGATGATTTAGATGAAGTTTCAGTCAACTTAAAAATTTTAGAGCATGCTCAAAAAAAAGCCCTTTGACTCATTTTGAGTCTATTGGATGTTTAGAAACCTAATTATCTAAATGATCCATACCATGTACATATTAACTCACAGCCCATTATAATCTAAGGTGACTCACAGTTGGGTATTGATAGTCACAAAGTGCTGCATGAAGGCTTTACAATATGATAAATAAGTAACATTGCAATTATTTTGACTGAAATTGCGATTGTGATTGCAATATGCAATATGATTTGTGTAAATGATCATGTTTACATTACAATTTTTATTTTTACTAGGAAAAAACCTATTGAAATCATCATGATGTGATTTTTTTAGGGTCTGTACCAAACATATTTTTCAGTATTCAAAATTTCAAAATTCTTAGGTCAGGGCATCCATGCAGCACTACAGTACTTCATTATAATGCTGTTTCTCACACAGTTTTCTCTCAGAAAGTTGCAATTTTCTTCTGGTTCTGTCATTTGGATATTGCACTGGGTCATATTGCGATTTTGATAATATTGTAGATCATTGTGCAACCCAGGCAGTACCACAGCAAACTAGACCAAGGCTGAATAATATCCTCAAAAAGAAAGAGGAGAGTTTTTGCAAGTAAAATATCTCCAACAAATAGAACACAAGCGTCCTGGAACAGGTTTTAAAATAGGTCTGACCTGAGATACCGTACGCCTCCAGACCAGCCTGGTCCCAGTCAGGCTGGTTTTAAAGTATAGCTTTACCTTCAGACCAATGTTCCAATCTAGCTGCCAGACTGAAACACAGTTTACTTCCCCAGAGTGCCTCAGGACTGATATACAGTGAACATAAGTCTGAGTCAAAACACAGCTCACATCAGATTGATCAGTTTGACAGACTGTAGCCTGCAGTTACTGCCGACTTAAAGTGTAGAGCTCACACCTGTGTCAAACTCCAGTATCTCTACACTGTTCAGTCCCTATAGGCCTATACTGTCTGCTTCCACATGGACTGAAATAAACACTCTGTTGCCAGTTTATTAGGTCCACCCTGCAAAAACTAATGCAGTCTGTAATAAATCTTCCCTTCATGAAGGTTCTAATGTTCCGTTTTTGTTTAAACCCTTTCAGAGAGGTGGTGATTTAACTGTCTAGTTTTTGGGTGCTGTTGAACTGTATTGCATTATACTAAGTTTTTTCTATTATTTTGTCTAGAGCTGCAACAATTAATCGAGTAATCACTTATTAATTGATTATTGAATTAATTGCTAACTATTTTGGCAGTCAGTTAATCAGTTTGAGTACTTTTTTTTTTTACTAAATTTTTGTTGATTTTTTGTTTTTTTTTTATAAAAAACAGCAGACAACAGACAGGGTCATCACGGGTGAAGAGAAATGCCTGACATGTAAAATGAAGATAAAACGAATCTGGGTTACATCGTAGCATCAGAATCTGTGGGTCTTTTGTGTCTGTGATTGCCCTTTAAGATCCTAGAAGTCTTTATGATCCTTGGCTTTGGTTAGTGCAAAGTCAGTGTTTTTCCTCAGGAGGAAGACATCTCCAATTCTTTCATAACTTTTAAAGTCCATTCTGTTGGTGCAAAAGAAAATACAGAAGAGGAAAGGCAAGAGGAATTCTGATTTTTAGCTCATGAAATGTGAATATTTTCTGGTTTCTTTACTCCTCTGTGATAATAAACTGAATATCTTTCCATTGCGGACAAAATGAGACATTGGGGACATAGTCTTTGGCTTTGGATTTTATGGACTGAACAACTAATTGATTAAGTGAGAAAATTATCAACAGATTAATCAATGATGAAAATAATCATTACTTGTAGAGATGCACTGATTCCAATTTTCTTGGCCGATTCCGATTTTTTTAAGGGTCTGACCTGCTGATTCTGATTTTGGCCGATTCCGATTTTCAGTCTTTCTAAGAAATATAATTGACAGCATTCACAAACATTTTTGCAACTTTTCTTGTAAAACTAAATTGGATGTTCATAATAAAACACTGATTATTAAATAACTTATATATTTTCTCCAAAAGTGCCCCAGATTACAGCCAGGCCTTATGCTGCATTCCATTTGTACTGGGAAGTTGGGATTTCCGAGTTCCGAGTGGGAAATTTCAACTGGAATGCCCCCTGAAGTCGGAATTCCGAGTCGGAAAGTCGGAGAATCCTCACCACCCCCAAGTTGACAATTGAAGATGGCTGCCCCGGGTATAAACAGTAGAAGCTCCTATAATATTCCGTTTATTAGCACTTCTGACTAGTGTTTGCCGTACTAATCAGCCGTATACATAGTATTGTTCAACGTTTATATATGGAAATGCTGCTATAGTGTTATTTACATTTTTCATGTGGTATGTGCGAACTACAATGCAGGGCGTGCTAACAATGGCTTATATTCAGATAAGGCAAGCGCGAGAATAGCTTTCGTGGACGTTGCCATCTTGTTTTCTGACTTCTTCTTCCTGTTTAATGGCGGTTGGCAACTTTTTTCCGCCTTTGTAACTGGAACGCTGATAACTCGGCTGTGACGTCATTCCCAGCTCCGACTTCCGACTTCCGAGGTAAATGGAATGCAGCATTATTATAAGATTGAACTAATATTATGTACTAGATGAAACGCGATCTCGTGAGATTTCGAGACACGATTTCACGTGATCTTATGTAGAAGCCGATGTAAACAAACTGGAGACTGACACGGTGCAACAGTTTGCTGTAGTAAAACTGTGCAGTGAGAAAAACAGAAGAAGTTTAACGAGTCTGGATGAGAAAATGTTTGAGGAGACGCATCAACACAGGTTGTTTATTCTTCAGAACAGGAGGTGAGATTTTAACTGTCAGTTCTGTTAACAGCAGTCTGCTGCTGGCTAACATTAGCATGAAGAGCTGCAAAGTTTACGGCTGTTTGGCGACACCGTCAGCTGTCTGTCTCGTTGTAGACTGTCTGTCTTCTCTTTATCCTGTTCTTGGAGTCTGTCGCTAACACTGACATCTGTGAGCATGTGTCTGAGTGTGTGCTGCTAGTGATCAGCACTGCGGTGCGCGTGACATTACGGCCAGTGTGTGCTGCGCGCGTGATGCGACCATCGTGCTGAGTATGTGAGCGAATATAACGGGCACAGAATCGGATATGTGGTGCTGACTGGTCAGGGCTGGTCATGCTGAAAACCGGCCGGTTCCGGTCTCTGGCCAGTCAATTAGTGCATCCCTAATTACTTGCAGCCCTAATTTATATAGATACAGATTCAGTACAGGTCAATAGCACTATTAACCACATCCTACAAATTGCTAATAGTTGAAAAGTTGAATCAGTTTCAGTGAATTCAGTTGCATAACAACCAAATAAAATAATTAGCATTTTCTAGTAACATCTCCATCAATTATGCTCAGTTTTCCCCATTCAAATCACCCACTGCTGGTAGCTGAATATGTCCAATACAAACAAAATGTACAGTAAACGTTCCTGACAATACATTTGATGGCGAGTGTGGATGAATCCAGCATATGAGTCAGAGACTCAGGTCATGATACCAACTGCTGGTATCCAGGGGGGGTATTTTATGATCCAGGCCAGGGCTGGCTGCACAGTCCAGGCTTATTATCTTTTTGACTTGCTGAACTGACGTAAATCCCCTATATGGGGGGTGTAAAAATGTCCTGTGTGTAGTCCCAAAAAAAGACACTGTGGCAGACAGCAGTGCACCTCTGTACACCCACCGGTCTGAAGCCAGGACACTCAGATGGATGACCTCTATGTAACACACACACACACACACACACACACACACACACACACACCACACACACACACACTCTGCACCAGTTAACACTGAGGCTGAGCCAATTGTCAATTGAAATTGAGAAAGAGGTCGAGTGTTTATTGGCTCACATTATGTGAAAAACCAGAGACTGTAAGGTGTAAGTAATGACAAAAGCTACTGCAATTGTATATCATAAAGGCTAGACTTAAAAGGTGACTTCACTATTTTTCAACCTCGACCCTATTTCCCCATGTCCCATGTTTTAGTGTCCAAGTCACTCATGGGGACTCTTGACCAAATTGGACTATGTGCTAAGATGTTTTTGTTGAGGTTCATTTTCTTTCCGTTGAATGAATGGAGTGTGTTTTACGTTGATAAAATGACTGTTTCTTCAAGAGCGATAAATCAGCTGTTTGTGGTTAAACAAAATGGGTCTTCTGACCAAAAGTTAATTTTTTTGAGACATTGCTTACATTTGGCCTGGTTAGTTTCACATTGCGATTATCTAAGCAGACTAAAGAACTTTACATGTCATATCTACGTCCTGTGTCATTACCTATATGGGCAGCGTCTCCCTTTATTTGACACTGATTAGTTTGTAGATGGACATGTGTCTGATGTCACCATGTTTATAGTTAGGCAGGTAGCCGATTTTGTGTTGGTGAATTGTTTTTCCATCTTCCAGCTCAGATGATATCCTGTTTCAATTTCCTATAATTGAAACAAACCAAACCATGATTCAGTTTGATCTGGACTGAGACCACCTTTTTTCGCTGGACCAGCATCCAGCTTTTTGGTCTGGACCATGGTCCAGCGGATGTTTCACAATTTTGGTCCAGATCAAATTGAAAAGTCTTAAAGTCCAATAGATGTGAAAATGCCCTTACTCTATGTGAGAGGTCCATCTCTGTAGGGATCATTTCAGTAATGTATTGCAGCCTGTTTCACGGCTGACGGCTGCAGCGCTCTCGCTTACTTCTGGAATAACTTGTGGAATAATTCCAATTGTCACTTAGACACAAAACATGGAAACATAGTGTCCAGGTTGAAAAATACAGAAGTTACCCTTGAAAGTCAACATTAAGAGTACATTTTCTTATGTGCCTCAAAACTGCACTTTAAAGCTCAATTTTGATGACTGATGTAGAACAACATTTTATTCACTATTTTTATTTATTTTATTCCATTTATTTCATATTGATTTTAATTTATCAAACAAATTACCATGAAACAGGAAGGCTTCTGATTTATGTAAAAAAAAGTCAGCTTAGTTGTTGGCAGAAAGTAAACCGTGCTTAGAAAAATCTCCTGGTGGGCTAACAGTCAACTGTGACACTGAAAAGTCCAGAAAAATCTTAAAAGCTAAACTGGTTGGCTCTTCATGGCATATTTAGTAATAAGTCAACGCACACAGTCTGGATGTATAGAGGATGAGATGAGCAGCTGAATCCTTAAAAGTAAAGTTATATTTTATGTTAATGCACAAACATTTCAGGCAGATGCCTTTCCTCAGCATGCAAACTGGCTGTATGTTTTTGCCCTTGTCTTTGTTTTTGATTGGTAAAATAGATTTGCTGAATGTCTCATATATTAACAATATATCGCCTATAGCATTTTTTATTTAAAACATAAATACACTACACAAACCAACAATCTTGGTACAGTCAAGTATTGCATCAGAGACAATTTAATCATCGCTCATCTTAAACTGGTATAATTTTCATCAGTTTTGAAGGATGACAGGATTTATTGTAAAAGATTAACAGGTCTAACAAGTCATGGGGGAAAAAATGTGTTATTCATAATTTCATATGAAATAAATAACACTATATGAAAAGAATATCTCACAATGAAGATAGATCTCTCATTATTATTTCAGATTTTCTAAGTAATTCTAAGTAATAAGTAATAAGAATCAGCTGATAAATTGTTATCGGAAATTTTTTCACTCCTTAATATCAGTTACCTTGTGAGTCAGGTAGATTTGTGAGATCATGTGAGAATCCATCTTGCCAGGCTTCAAGTTATCTGTTTGTATCCACCAAAAGTGGTGCAGCCAGTCATTGTTCTAGGTGGGGCTACTGGCAGCTACAGGTGTGGTATTAGGTGCGATGACAGCGAGAAGCGTCCACGGAAGAGACTCGTCTCAAACAAACAACGGTGGCTCCTGAAGAGGCTATCGTAGATACTGTGATAGGATCAGTTACATCAGAACTGGAGAGTATTTCTTCATTGAAAGAAGAGCAGAGAACAACACCGAAGGCTTTTCTCCATGGTAAAGATGTTTTCGCACTTCTCTTGACCGTCTTCAGCAAGAGTTTGATCTGATTGGTTGAAGTTAGCCCCTGTTAGACGTGATAGACAGATGGTTCATCCAATCATCTGCCAAGAGTTTTTTTGAAAGTGAGAACGGCTTCCCAGATGGTTCTGTGTAACAAACCATCTGATGTGTCAGGTTATAAGATTGGTATCGGCCTGATAAGTCCGGTATGACTCAAGTCTGTGCTTCAGTTTCTTGTCATGTATCAGCCAACATATACACTGACAGCAGTATATCATATTGGCTTCTTCTATGTTTTGTCTTTGCCTTTGGTCTGTCTCTGCCATGTGATTTTACTGCTACTTGGATTGCTCCAAGAGGCATGTCATTTTAAAAAATCTGCTTATTATAAATAGTCTTGCCAGCCATTAATCAAGTGTACAGTCTAAATATTTGGCTTGGAAGAAATGTGTGTTCCAAGACTTTGTCATCTTTCTGCTTGCCTTGTGTTGCCCTCTTGTTTGTGTTCCTCACACAGCTGAACTAATAGCTGTTGTTCTCAACACGTCTCTCTTTTCTCAACACTTTTTCACTGTGAAGATCTGCTGTGTTGCTGCTTGTCAGGACTCTGTGCATCCATGTAGTGATTCTCTTCACCTGGAGGTAAGAAAAGTCACTGTTTACAAACAGGGAAGGGCCCAACCAATCCTGGCTTTTTGAGGCTGATACTGATTAGAGCTGCATCGATTAATCGATTATTAGATTAAATTAATTGGCAACTATTTTGGTAATCTATTAATTGGTTTGAGTAATTTTTTTTTTGAGAAAGCAAAGTCAAATTTTCTGATTTCAGCTTCTTAAATGTGAATATTTTCTGGTGTCTTTACTCCTCTCTGACCGTAAACTGAATATTTTTTGATTTAGGAAACATTGGTCAACATTTTTCATTAATCGATGATGAAAATAATTGTTAGTTGCAGTTGTTATAGTAAAAAAAAAAAGTGATATATTAACTACTATTCTTTATATAACCCAAAATGATCAGGGCACTGAAACAGCAAACATTCACTGATATTTTTATAACTATAAATAAAAGAACCCCACACAAATAGAACCCTTATAGAAAAAACACAAGTTCCTCACATTTTCCACATGTGGCCACATGTGATCACATGTAGGAAACATGTTACCACATGCGGGATGTGTTTCACATGGGAATATACATATTACACCATGAAAATGTTCCAAAACCACGTTTCCCATGTGCAAAGAACATGTTTAGCATGTGAAAAACTTTCACATGCTAAACTTTCACACATGATTTTGCACATGTGAAATTCATGTTTTTTCTGTATGGGAACAGTTTACCTATATGTCAGATGCTGTCTACAAAAAAACCCAACTTTTTTTTTAATTTAAAAAGCTTTTATTGGTCCATGGCTAAACAAAGTTAAAAAAATCACAGACCAACTGACACGTTTCAGATCAGAATAGCCTTCATCAGGGCAAAAAAAGGGGTAAAAAAGTACTCAAATAAAAGTATACATCAGCCTGGGTGATATAGTTGAAAAAACTGTCACCATAGTTAAATTTCATATCGGTCGATATCAATGATTATTGCTCATGTGGGTTGTGACTGACTACATTTTCTATACTCCAAGTAGGGGTGCAACGGATCGCAGTTGACCCGTGTCCCGTACAGATCGCCCTCCATGGTTCGGCACGCATGTGATCCGCGGACTATGCGTGAGCATCATAGTTTTACTGTCACTGTTACTTTTGTGTAAGTTATAATACCCGAAATCTCAATGCAGAGTTGCAGTGAAAAGAAAGGACAGATGCTGCTGTGTGCAGCGCATCTCTGCGAACAGCGACTGATTTAAAAGCCGTCACTAGCCGGGGCTGCGTCACTGTCACTGTGGCACTGACGGCAGCCCCTCTCGCCCAGCGTGTATGCCCGATCGCCTAGGTAACCCCAGATGTTTATATCAGCAAAGTCAGACAGATGACAGCTAGTAAAACCATCGCGGCTTGGCAGTGTTTTAATCTAGACAATGGAAATAATGTTGAATGTAGACTGTAACATAATAAGCTGATATATAATCACTCAACTGCAGAAATGTGACCACATTAAGCACAGACACGAACATAAACCTGCAAGTGGAGCTGCTGATGCTGCTGCTAGCACTGCTAACCTTAGCCACACTGTGTAGCAGACTGGCAGCTAACATCAGATCTGGGTCGTTTACCTGCAGACGCCGTGATCCTCTTCAGTCTGAAAAG
Source organism: Lutjanus argentimaculatus (assembly GCA_034769285.1). NCBI lineage: Eukaryota > Metazoa > Chordata > Actinopteri > Lutjaniformes > Lutjanidae > Lutjanus > Lutjanus argentimaculatus. Next base: position 2,868,258 of record JAWZSL010000051.1, read on the forward strand.
TGGAAGCATTTAGTGAGTTGTTGTAATCTTTTGTAAGTTAATGTGTACGGTTTGTATTGCACATTTAGCGCGCATAGTGCACGTTTCAGTGACATTTAAAGTACGATTTGGCAATTGTTGACTGTGATTAACGGCTTCAAATGGCTCTTAATACACACAGTATTTTTTTTCAGGACAGTGTTTAACATTATAAATTAAATTCTGCTCAATTTTAACTGCTTTCTGACTGTTTTCTTAGTGTTAGACTAGTCGACTAGTCTAAATTAAATTTTACGTTTAATCGACAGGGAAGTTAGTTGCCAGGAACATCCCTATATAATACAGTACTGTATAAGTTTGAAGTTTTTAAAATATTACCATTATCATTACTATCATTATTATTATTATTAACCCTAATTCCACCACTTTCTTCTTTTTTGCTGATCCGAAAAATGATCCAAACCGTGACTCAAAACCGTGATATAATCCGAACCGTTTTTTGATCCGTTGCACCCCTAACTCCAAGGGTTGGAAGCGGCTATGTTTTGACCAAATACCTCGATATTGCAACAATATTGTAGTGCCAACTATTGGTGCTTTCACAAAATATTAACCTAATGAGATTTTTTTCTTAAGATTACTTATTATTGTGACAAATTGTGTAAAGGCAAATAATAGAACAGCTACAACAGGTTGGTGAGTTCAGAAAATTACATTACTTGATTGTAATGCAGCCTTTAAAACCAGGAAAAGACAACACTTATGCCACTATCTAGTCTCATGTCACGATACGATATAATATTGATATATTGTCCAGTCCTAAGTATACACAAGATAAAGAACACAATATGTAAAACAAATAAATACAAAATGAATGGAGAGAAAAGGGATAAATAAGAAAAGAAAAAATGGGTACTCATTATTTCATTCAGTGATTTTTTTATTTTTTATTTAAATTACAAATTTGTAATACAAGTACAAAAACATTGGTCATGTGTGGAGTCTTGTCCATTGTCCCTGTATTAGCACGTATTGAGACATGCAGAAATTTCTCCCTCCACCTGGATTACTAACTGTTGAGTGATTGGTATTCAGCAGCAGCTCCATCAGCCTCTGGATATTTTATAGGCGTTCCGTGCTGTGGAGCAGAATGACTGTTGCTCTTCTCTTTCTTTAAGCTGCCAGATGCACTTTTTACAGTTGTAGAAACCACCTTTGTCTGACCCTCACTGCAGCGAGGACACTCTCAGACAGGATCAGGTGTTAAGTGTGTGTGTGTGTGTGTGTGTGTGAGATAGGAGCAGTAGTGTAAAAGTGAAAGCGAGATGGCATGGCACCCCTCACTTCTCTGTAGTCTCTGTTTCTCTCCTCCTCGCTGCTTCTCACTGCAGTGCTCTTATGTAATCTGATTGATCATAGCGGAATGTTCTAGCGCGGAGTAGACAGCAAGAAAGGAGAGGAGCGGAACTGAGGAGCAGCGTGGAGAGGAGGGAGGAAAATGAAATGAGATGAAAGCGCGGGGCAGATGAGAGGAGGCTCTGCTGTGACTGAGGAACCATGACATGTAATGAAGTGAAGTCACACTGTTGTGCTCTCACTGCAGTTACTAAATGATGCAGCTGCTAAACCAGAAACCACCTGTGTGGCTGTAGCCACACTTCTTGTTGTCTACACACTCTCTGCTCCTGTCACTTAGGAATGATCTTCATATGCAACTGTTTTGTAGTCATGAATTATTTCCCTCTGGTGCCATCAGGTCAAAATATCAACTCAAAGACACTAAATTCACTCTGACAACACGGGATAAAGAGCTGAGAGCAAAACATGGACTGTACGGCTGCAACGATTAATCAATTAATCGATTATTAATCGATTATTAAATTAATCACCTACTATCGATTGATCAGTTTGAATAATTTTTTGGGGGGAAAACAGTCCAAATTCTCTGATTTCAGCTTTTTAAATGCAAATATCTGGTTTCTTTACGCCTCTCTGACAGTAAACTGAATATGTTTGGGCTGTGAGTAAAACAAGATATTTGAGGATGTTGTCGTAGGCTCTGGGAAACACTGATCGACATTTTAACCATTTTCTCACTTTTTAAAATAAGCAAATATTATTTGATTAATCAAAAAATAATTGACCAATTAATTGACTATGACAGTAATCAGTAGTTGCAGCACAAGTGGTCAGCGGGATTGTTTTTTGTTTTTTACCATTTGTTTATTTGAAATATGTTCATATTTTTAACTCCTACACATGGCTTTAAAGGGATCATTCAGATTTTTTGAAATGGGGTTGTTTGAGGTACTTATCTACAGTCAGGCTCCACTCTATGGAAAAAAAAAGAGGGCTGCAACTAACGATTATTTTCATTGTTGATTAATCTGTTGATTATTTTTGCGATTAATCAATTAATTAATCCTGTCGCAATCTTATTAGGTGAAAAATATGTCCAGACAAATATATTTGGTCTTTCCTGCAACAATTATTTTTATTGTTGATCACTCTGTTGATAATTTTCTTAATGAATCGATTTGTCATTTGGTCAATAAAACGATCAGTTTTTGCTTAAGTCCAAGATGACATCCTCAAATGTCTTGTCACATAAAATGAAACCTATAGATGACATCACAGAGTGTGTCCATGTTTTATACGGTGTGTGGCTGTGATATTACACTTAATAAACTACTTAGTAAACAGGAACATTCAGGGGGAACACCAAAATCATGAGGATTAATTCTCTGGGAACACAGACTGCCTTTTAAACATTAACAGCAATCTATCCAATTGTGGTGGAGACATTTGAGGATCAGTCAGTCAGTCCACCACTTTGGTCTGGACTGAAATGTCAGCACCACAATTGGATAGATTGTTGTTAATGTTGAAAAGGCAGTCTGTGTTCACAGAGAATTAATCCTAATGATTTTGGTGTTCCCCCTGACTGTTCCTGTTTATTAAGTTTAATATCACAACCATAGGCTGTATGGACATAGTCTATGATGTCACCTTTAGGTTTCTGAAGAGGTTTACCATGAAACCAATAATCATTTCACCCCTTAGGGTTCTTACGGGTTCTGGAAAGCTTTGAAAGTGCATGGATTTTAATGTAGTGTTTTCAAGGTTTGAAAAGTGCTTGGATTTTGGATAATGTGCTTGAAACTGCTTGAAATTGTATTTGCATTACTTTCACAATAGCTAAAATAAGAGAAATTTGGACATGTTTTATCCTTGTCCTATCCTTAATCAATCCTGTCACAATCTTGCTACTTGAAAAATACCTGTCCATCATTTTTCCAGTGGTGAAAAATGTTGATCAGTGTTTCCCAAAGTCCAAGATGACTTGTTTTGTCCACAGCTCAAAGATATTCAGTTTACTGTCAGTGAGGAGGAAAGAAACCAGAAAATATTCACATTTAAGAAACTGAAATCAGAGAATTTTGACTTATTTTTTCTTAAAAAATGACTCACATAACTAATAAATTATGAAAAATAGTCAGAGATTAATTTAATGATTGATTAATAACCAATTAATTGTTAAACTGTTTCAGCTCCAACAGGACGCTTCCAGACAGGTGTCACATTTTGAAACATGAAACTTTGTTGTGTTTTATGAAACATAATTTTGGTTGTTTATAGCACAAGAACATCTGATTGACACATTTTGAGCATGTACATGTGTATAAATGTGTCACTTACCACAGCTGTAAGGTGCTGGAAAAGCTTTAAAATGCTTGAAAAATGCTTGAATTTGACATCAGAAAAGGTGGAGGAACCCTGATCCCTACATCTACCACTACAGTACACAAAGTTGGAAATTAGAAGTTGCTGGTCCGTAGACAATTTCTTTTCATTTTTTTAACAAGGAAAAGTTGATCATGGAATAACCTAAATCTCATTAGGTTTATGGCAAATCAAATTTTTAGCAGCTCATTGAGTCTTGAATAAAGCTAGTAACCTTGTTAGAATGAAACCAGGATAAATGTAAGCCAGTGTAGATTGTAGCCTTTGCAGGAGCCTGTTCTACTAAAATGTACGTGCTCCTTGTTGTCCTAAAACAGGGAAAAGTAGGATAAAGTTTTTCTTTTTTCTGTGCTGTGACCCTTAGCTGTTGTCGCAGCAACCTACATACTGTGAGCAGGTGAGCATGTGATTGTGTGTGTGTCTGTGTGTGTGTGTGTGTGTGTCAGAGAGGAGAGCAGTCCATGCACACAGTTTGAATAATGGGCTCTGTGCAGTACATCGTGGCTGATGTGTGTAGATGGATGGCTGGCTGCATGGGCAGCCTATTTCTAGGAGACCTACCTATGGCATAGAACCAACACACACTGACAGGTTGCTGCTGCAGTGCTGTATTTTGCTCTGGTCCCAGAGGCCGGCTGCGGCCTCTCAAAGACACCAGAAAACTCTGTAAAGTCTAACTTCATATGAAGTGTCCCATATATGAAGACAGCAGCACAGGGCTCTGCAGTGCTCGCTGCTGCTGCTGCTGCTGCTGCTGCACCATCCTCAGACTCCACATGCTGGAAAATAACCTGGAAAACAGACAGTGGCCATTACTGTTGTAGTCAGATTCATCTTTTTTCCTCTTTATTGGGCATTTTTAAACTTTATTACAGACTATTTCATGAGTGAGAGAAATCTAACGAAGGTCCCTCGTCGTGCATCTCAACCCCTAAGCTATGAGGGTGACCCAGTCAAAATGATCATTTGATGGCCAGCACCAGACTCAAGTTTAATCTTTTTATTTACACACAACTCACAGAACTCTTGAAGGAGCAACATGCAGCCACTGTGTGTGCAAAAATGAGTACTGCAGTCCAAATAGTGAGTTGGAGCCATAGACTGTATATTAAATAGGCTGTAATCCTGTTTAATATACAATCTATAGTTGAAGCGAGTTGCTTCCAGCTGCCCCGTCCTCTCCAGACACAGCAGAGACAGGCAGGCTACAGGAGCGCAGGATGCGCATAACCTCATAAATTGACAATAACAAGTGCGGACAAGTCCTCCACTGTAAGTTGATCAGCTGTTCATAACTGTCAGTTGTCTCGTCAGTGTGAAGTTCAGCCTGTTATCCTGAAAACAAAAGCCCACTGCTCTGAAATAACACACTCTGGACGATGAGTTAAGTGGCTGCCTTCTCACTGCTGCCAAACTCCATTAACATTTTGCTCAATTTAACAGTAATAAACATCTGTGCCTTCTACAAGATTCTTACAACTCGTAAACAGACATTTACTCATTCAGCAAAAATTCTGCATAATTTGAACTCTGATTAAAGTGAAATGGACATATAAAACAGTTATTATGGACTGGAATGAAAATATCAGTGGGGAACATCACGGCTGTTCGTTCATGTCAAGCGAAGCAAGTATTTCAACTTAACATCTTTTCCTTGATTTTATGATTTATAACAATATGGGAGTGAATATGGGAATCAGTTAGAGAGAGATGAATGTTTTAAAATATAAAAATATAAATATAAATATGAAAATATATTTTATAGGGGCACTCTAGTGATTTGCAGTGGTACTGAGTGATTTGGTCAAACTCTTCTATTACAGTGCTCTATTACAATAGAGTAAATGTTCTGTAAACTGAATTAATAAATGGTCTAAAGTAACCATACTGGACTGTATTTCATCACATTTGATCATTTTCTTTTTTTACTTTGAGCTTCCAAACAAATAAAAACAACTGTGTCACAAGAGACAACACTTGAGTTAATAAACCAGAAGACAAAAGACAAAGTCAATTCTTCTAGGTACACTTGCACAAAGTCAGGGATTTTGTAGGATCATAGTCAGGTGTTTGATTAACCAGTTATACCAAACAGGTGCTAATGATCATCAATTTCATATGTAGGTTGAAACACAGTCATTAAGTGAAACAGAAACAGCTCTGCAGGAGGCTTCAAACTGGGTGAGGAGCAGCCAAACTCTGCGACCAAGGTGAGGTTGTTGAAGACAGTTTGATGTCACAGTCAGACACCAGGACAAGACTGAGCACAGCAACAAGACACAAGGTAGTTATACTGCATCAGCAAGGTCTCTCCCAGGCAAAGATTTCAAAGCAGACTGGGGTTTCAAGATGTGCTGTTCAAGCTCCTTTGAAGAAGCACAAAGAAACGGGCAACTTTGAGAAGCGTAGACGCAGTGGTCAGCCAAGGAAACTTAGTGCAGCAGATGAAAGACATATTATGCTTACTTCGCTTCAAAATATAAGATGTCCAGCAGTGCCATCAGCTCAGAACTAGCAGAGACCAGTGGGACCCAGGTACACCCATCTACTGTCCGGAGAAGTCTGGCTAGAGGTGGTCTTCATGGAAGAATTGTGGCCAAAAAGCCATACCCCCATGTTGAAACAAGGCCAAGCGACTCACCTATGCTCAACTGATTGGCCCCAAATTTATTCAGCAGCAGGACAAACCCCAAACATACAGCCAATGTCATTAGGAACTATCTTCTTCAGCAGATACCCTTAACTGATCTCACCATCATGGAGTCTGTCTGGGATTACATGAAGAGACAGAAGGATCTGAGGCAGCCTAACGTTACATCCACAGAAGATCTGTGGTTAGTTCTCCATGATGTTTGGAACAACCTACCTGCTGAGTTCCTTCAAAAACTGTGTGCAAGTGTACCTAGAAGAACTGATGCTGTTTTGAAGGCAAAGGGTGATCACACCAAATATTGATTTTATTTAGATTTTTTATCTGTTCGCTCACTTTGCATTTTGCAAATTGATAAAAATATTTTTAAAAATTTTATATTTTTGAAAGCATTCTTACTTTACAGTAGGCTTGTGCCGATTGGCGATCCGATTGTGTATTGGCGATTGAAGGGATGAACAACGATCGTTTTTTCCCTAGGCGATACTACCAGAGGTTGTGGCGAATGCGCAGTTAGAGAGCGAGGGAGAGACAGACAGGCAGAGGAACAGAGAGAGACAGACAGACAGATTGGCAGAGAGACGAGAGAGAGAGAGACAGAGGGAGAGTGAGTGAGTGTGTGTGTGTGCGCGCGCGCGCATGCATATGACAGTGGAGCTTACTGTGGCTATAATTAATTGATTAACAAGAACAAAGCACCATGAATTCAAACACTTCTGACCCTTAATGCAGTTAGGAGAGTAACTTGTGTCTCTACCATCTAAGACACACAACACGATGTCTGCCACCAGTTAGTTCAAAATATTAAATGATGAGTATGCAAAGTGTGCGCTGCGCTGCGAGGGATCAAACGCACCGAACTGAGGTTCAAGGAGACTTTGGTACCACATTTAAATCTCAGACAAAACTCCAAGTGAAAGCCCAAATCTTCAAGAACATTGGATTCATACTTTTTCAAATGACTTCTGGGTTAAATACTGTCAGAGATGGCAGCATACGGACGGATTTACCTCCAACAGTTGGCAGTAGTGAAATGTGTCTGTCACAGAAGAAAGACGCTAAAATCTCCAAATCCAATCCAAACCTCGGTGAATAAAAGGTTGTTTAAAAAAAAAAAAAAAAAAAAAAAAAAAATTCTAACTTGTGATCATTGACTTTACTAAGCCGACTGTATCTAACACCATGACGCGCACCGTGCCAGCCTTATGCTGGACACGCAGCACCAGCATCTGAACTCAAACAAAATAAGGGAGCCGTGTCAGCTTAATATCATGACTTTAAAAGCACTGCTTTAACTTATTACTTAGTACTTGCTTTAACATATTTCGTTAGAATAAAATATGAAGAATTGTAAAATATTATTTCTATGAGGCTGTTCAGTCAGACAGCGACAGATCACAAGTAATTAATTTATATCATCCTGGCAGTCTAACGAAGATCGAGCTAGTGCGGGTTGTTCAGTCAATATTGTGTTCATTATAATGTTGATAGTGCTGAAATTACATTTTCTGCCTAAATAATTAATACCTCGATAATACACTACAACAGTCAGTTTTGAAACCCACATTCCTCTTTGTTATGCATGGTGTTGCCTAAAATATGACCAATGTGATGTGATGGGAGTCGAAATTATACTTTAAAAACAAGTCAATTAGCCGGAATAGCTGGGAAAATGTGCTTCTTTTCCCAGGATAGCAAATGTCTATTTTGTCGGAAAAAAAATACTAATTCCTAGCAAAGACGCAATAAAATTTTAAAATGGAGCCGTTGTTTGAATAGAGCAGACGTTGCTTTTAAATATAATTTAACTAAATAGACAATAATCAGTCAAGATGAAAGTCAAACGCAGCTTTATTGTAAATACTGACTTAAAAAAATAACAACTTTTTTAACACAAACTACTGCACATAAATTGGGGCATTCAGATAAATTGTTAAAGTGCAGTTAGATACCGTAATGTCAACAGACAATAGATAGAAAAAATATTTTGTCTTCGGGTACAGAAACAAATTAAACATTAAACATTAAATGTCCCTTTCTTTACTGAAATACACAGGCTGTGGCGCCAGGCCGACCTAAACAAAGAATAACAAACAACCAAATATGCCTTAATAAACAAAAAGCAAAAATGAAATAACTAAAATAATTTTAAAAAATCTCAATTTACTTGGCAGCCTTTATTTTAACATAAACAATTACATGATGCCGTGAATAGCCTAAGTAGGCGTTCTTAAGATAAAAATAATAAAAATAAATATAAAGCCTATTAAAATAAACGAAAGGCCAAAAACAATATGAAGTCACACTTTTCGATGCTTGTTATGTCAGGCAGGCCAGGCATCTGCCTAGAGATTTTTTTGCCAAGAAAACCAGCTGGTTTACTCTCTCTGGTTTGAGAAGGTTGCGGTGAGAAGTAACAATGTTGCCAGCAACACTGAAGACGTGCTCGGATGGGGTGCTGGTTGCGGTGACACACAGGTATCTTCTAGCCATGTTTGCTAGAAGAGGGAAACGGCTTCCGTTTGCTCTCCACCATTCCAGTGGCTTGTCATCCCCATCAGTAACATCCTCTTGCAAGTACGATGTTATTTCCGAATGTGCTCGCTGCTCAGCGGGGATTGTAGCCGTAGGCTGCTTCATCCTGCCCAGAAGACTGCCCAGTGTTTTGGCCCTCTTAGCCGGGCCTGCTGCGCTGTCTGCTGCTGCTGCTGGTGCTGGTGCTGGTGCTGGTGCTGGTGCTGCTGCTGCTGCTGCTGGTGCTGGTGCTGTGGTGCTGCTGGTGCTGCTGGTGCTGCTAGTGCTGCTGCTGATGATGATGATGCTGGTCGTCTTCCCCCTCCTCCTCCTCCACTCTGACGCGTACTGGTGGATTGGTTTTATTTTTCCAGTATGCCACCATTTCAACCTCAAGCTGACTTTTCATCACATCAAGGTGCGGGGCATCGATGTGGTCCCCCTTATAGCGTGGGTCAAGGAGGGTGGCTTTGCGCAGCAACTCAAGGGTTCTGTTGTCATATTTTGAGTCGATTTTCTCTAGGATTTTTTTTTAAAATTTCTGCCGTCATCTTTACATCAGTGTCCTCCTCCTTCAGAATATCTTTCATGAGACGCAGCATGGCAGCAGAGATGAGACTGTCACATAATTCTCAGCAGATAAAATATTGGTAAATTCCGCGACAGGCTTCAGGCCATCCCTGATAGCCTCTAGCACAGCAATGTCCTGCCAAGTCAAGTTTGGGAGTTGGCGATGGCTCTTGTCATCTGCAAAGACCCGTTTGATGGCAGGGAGCTGTTCGAGGATTCTTTGTATCATGGCATACGTCGAACCCCAACGAGTTGCACAGTCCTGGAATGATAATAATAATAATGTCTTTAGGCAATTGAGCTTATTTCCAGTAGTCTTTATGACTAACATTGTTTTTTGTAATTACATTAATGTATGGGCTGCAAGATGATTATTGAGCCAATAAATTCAGATAACTACATACCGTTATCAGCATGTGTTGAGGCAGATTCAGCTGCTCCTGCGCCTTGCTGAGCTCCCGTCGTCTCTGCCAGCTGTGTGAGAATGCGCCGTTGATGGAGCGGCAGAGCCTTAAAAACCCGATCAGTTTTTGTTCTCTCCCTCTGTAATGCATTGTTGACTGCCACATTCAAGTTGTGGCCAAAGCAGTTTAGCCATGGCCATTTGAGCTCTCGGAACGGCCGCAACAATATTGGCCCCATTATCAGTTGTGATGCATGAGATCTTACTCTGGTCAATGTCCCAATGTTCACAGCCTCTGTCAGCCCATCAGCCAGTACTTCTCGGTGTGGTTCTCTGGGACGAATGTTGTTTGGAGACATTTAGCCTCCAGTTTCCAGTCCTCAGAAATATAATGAACTGTCACAGACATGTAGGGCGTCATGTTTATGCTTGACCACATGTCTGTGGTCAAAGCAACAAAGTCAGCCGCTTTCAGATCTTTAGTGATGCGCTCCCTGGTTTTATTGTACAGATCGGGGATGGCAGTTTTGGTGAAGTATTTGCGTCCTGGTAGCTCATACTGTTTGTCGAAGGTTTGCAGTAGTTCTCTAAAACTCGCCTTCTCAACTGTATGGTAAGAGACCATCTCCTTCGCAATATACTTAGAGACCGCTGTTGTGCACTGCGCCCATCTCTCACTGTTGCGTTTGTATTTCGTGCTTTTTGCAAACGCTTCCATTATGGTTGGCTGACGAGGATCTTTGCACACAGCAGCATCTTTAGGCGCTAGCTTAGCAGCTTGCGCAGGATGGTGATTATGCAAATGTCTGTAGAGGTTTGTCGTCTGAGATTCTTTCACAGGTATAACTCTCTTGCAAAGCTTGCAAATCGCCTGTGTGACATCCAGGGGCTCCCCTCGTGCATCAGGTTGAAAGCCAAAATATTCCCAAGTGGGCGACGTCACGTTTTTCTTTTGCACCAGCTCCATAGTCCTTGCGATGAGTAGAAAATGGCGCACAAACGACGAACTGACCTGGAGACTGACCTGACCTTAAGGTGGTCTGAGCCTTAAGGTGGAGCAGCCATTCAGTACATGTTGTTACTGTGTGTGTAACAACTGTGTATCTGATGTGTTGGGTGAAATGCATCAGTACGCATTAATGTGTCGGCTGCGGAGTCATCCACCCCACCCCACCCCCCACCCCCCGATTGGATCGGGTATTGGCGATCCCACAGGATGACGATAGGACGATCCGCCTTGGGCAAGATCGCCCAACTCTGCTTTACAGCATTTCTTCACACCTGCCTAAAACTTTTGCACAGGACTTTATGTCTCAATTTCAGTTTTATAACTCACAATTTTGACTTTTTAAATTACTTTTTATCTCATACTTTAGACTTTTTTTGTCCCATAATTATGGCTTTATCTCATAATTATGACTTTTTAAACTTATAATTCCCTCTTTTTACCTCATAATTACAACTTTTTTAAAAATCATGATTCATGATTATGAGTTTTTATCTCATAAATTTTATCTCCTAATTACAACCTTTTCAATCTAATGATTATGACTTACGATAGGGATATTTTTTCTTTTAAAAAAAGCCTAACTTTAGGAGGGATGTCCATCATCCTGCTCTCTAGAATGACCATTATATTCCTGTAAAGGGTGCTTTCTCTCTGCTTTAATGTGAAAGTAGAGGTGCCTGTCACAGCTCAGCATAGCAAAGATTAAAGCTGCAGGGAGGGAGCAGTGGATTAAGGATTAAAACCACCAGTTTAATGTACACCTGTACAATCTAGTGCAAAGCAGCACAATAAATCCAGTCCTTGTGAGGTTGATAGTGTTGAGTGTTGACAGTGTTGATTTCCTGCAGTTCTATGATCAGATGTTGTATTAAACTGCATCATATTGAAATGACAGTAAAGGTTATTATTTGGTCTTACTGGAGTGTGACTGGTTTTCTCTCTGCCTCAGTGAAGTCGTATCGATTTGATTCAGTTCCAGTCACGCACAGGCCACATTTCTGTGTACAGTATATCCTCTCTGAATGTAGCCTGAATTCTAACAGTATGAGAGCTGAGAATACCACACACACACAGACACACACACACACACTTTGCTGATGTCAGCTCATTTGCGGGGTCTACCCAGTTGGCCATGGAACTGTGATGATAATTGTGGCCGGTTGCCAATACACAGACACACACACACACACACACACACACATATACATATGGTACAAACACACACATTAATTTGTCGGGTTCAAACTGTTGGCCATGCTAATAGCTGTCGCTGCCAAAAGATACAGATACAAACACGCATAACACATGCTTGTGTGTGAGTGTGTTTTCTGTAGACTGCAGTAAGAAAGAGATGTTTGGTGGAGGTATTAATGTGCATGTGTGTATCTGTCTGTTTGTTTGTGTACGTGCATTTTGAGCTGCAGTATTCAGACAGTGAATGTATGTTAAAAGCAGTGTGGGCAGCCTCACTGAGCTGGCCCATGACTGCAGCCTGATGGTGACCGAGTGACCAGAAGGAAAACACCATGCCATGTTCACATATGCTCTTTCAGTCAGGCTTCTCCCACTCAATGAGCACGGCACAACCAAAATGACTTTGATTTGTCTCCACAGCTCAAAAAAAATCAACTTCAGACAAATAAGAATGACTGAAGTTAAAGCTAATTTTGTGCAGCCATGATACTTGAGATTATGTAACTCCACTCTTTGATACTACTCAGCAGTGGATTATCATTACTGATGCATCACTGTGGGGCTGCAGCTAATAATTAGCGGCCTAAAATGCCACATTTCACAGCGGATTTTCTGAGAAATTGTGATGCATGTTGCAGTGTTTTTAGGTGTTTGCAAAGAAATTGCAGGAACAAGTGAAAATTGCAAAACAAAAATTGCAGTTTAAAAAAAAAAGACTTTTTTTTGTATAATTTATGTATAATGTATTATATTATCAACTTATACTTTGATCCAGGAGAATGAAACCACACTCTGTTCTGAGTGTTCTATGTAAACTTACCAAAAAGGCTCAAGATTACAAAAAAAATCAAACAAAATTGATTTAAATGTAAATAAAGCTCAAGTTCACTTGGTTGTATTCCACAAAGAAGCAAAATCTTCAACTCAAACTCAAACCAGCACAAAATTACCAAAAAAAAAAAAAAAAAAAAAAAAAAAAAAAGACAGAAAAAAAAGTCAATAACATTGATAAACCTCTTCAGTACCAGTAATAAAATTAAATAACTGATTTTCAGCCAATCACGTGACTTATCAGGCCACAGAGCTGAGGGCAACAGCAGAGTCGAGTTGATGAAAATTGTCTGGAGGTTAATCAGGAAGAATGACACCTTTCACACCAGACACAGTCATTTGATCCATTGTTAATATGAAAATATTGATTGGTAATTGCAACAAGCCTCCTTAGAGAGAGAAGCCCAGTTCATAACTGTCATGCAGTGAACTATCAACATGATGACAGGAGATGGAAGCCTTTTATGTTGAATGTCAACTGCTGCGTGTCCTATGATCGTCTGTACAATACAATCAATTCTGTCTGGTATCACAAAGGTCTTACATCGCAGTCATTGCACCAAAAAAGTACATCTAACAGTGTGGGAGGATAACAGATAAATAATGTATACTAATTATTCTGCTGCACACCAACATACAGCATATAGTGAGGCTTCACGGTCTTTCTTTGTCCTTTTTCAGATTTTCCTAAGACATCTGATCCCGTTGTGTGTCTGTGGTTGCATCTCTCTTCTTCTGCTGTGCCAATGAGCAATGCACCAGCAGCACACAAGCTGTTTATATTTCCAGATCTGAGTCTAGACACAGATAGCAGCCTGTGTGTGTGATCTCAGTGAATTTCTCTCCTCATGCTTATTAATGTTTTATTGCATCACAAACAAGCGCTTAATTGGCACTTTCTGCTGACACTGCGCAGACAGAGCAAAATGAAGACGGGAACTGGCAAAATGTGTTTGTGTACCAGAGGTGGCAAAAGTCCACACATTCTGTTCTCAAGTAAAAGTACAGATATATTTGTGTAAAAAAAAAAAAGACTAGTAGAAGTAGTGTTTTTACTTGTTTACTGCAGTAAAAGTGAAAAAGTTCAGGTTCTGAAATGTATAAAAGTAAAAAGTCGTCCTCTGAAGGACATTTCTGCCAGCTGTTTCTGTGCAAAGCTAACTTTCTTTCAGGCCATTTTTTTCTTGTTGCGTCTTTTACGTCTTTTTTGTCTTGTTAAGCTCTGTTACATCTCTTTTCATGTTTTTGTCTTATAATGTCTTTTATGTTGTTTTCATCTTGTTACTTCTTTTACATAAATTTTGTCTTGTTAAATCTTATTATGTTGTTTTTCTCTTGGTCCATTTTTCATATTGTTACGTCATTTTCATCTTATTACGTTACGTAATTAATTATCATTTGTGTCATTTTCATTCAGTGAAGTTGTTTACATCTTCTTATATCGTATTTGTCTTGTTACACCTTTTCAGTTTTCAGCTTGTAACATCTTTTTACAATGTTTTCGTCTTGCATTAAAACTAAAATAACAAGCCTGTTTTTGAAAACTTAAGGAGTGTATAGTACAGATATTTGTGCTCGAATGTGGGGAGTAAAAGTAAAGAGTTGTCAGAAAAATAAATACTCGTGTAAACACAGATGAAGTATTTGTTCTTAATTACTTCCCACCTTTGATGTGTCCATACTATGAACTGTTTGGTTTTGACTCTGTATATGTTAGGCAGTGTTTCCCCTAGCTTTTTTGCTTTTTGGGGGGGGGGGGTCACATATTTTACATTTTTTTTTTATTTTAGCAATTCATTTATTCATTCATTTATTTATTTATGCATCTATCTATCCATCCACCCATCCACCCATCCATCCATCCATCCATCCATTCTCATTAATTCACTCACCAAGTTCAGTCTTGTACAGCCATGCAGAGTATCTTAAGTCTGACAGCCATGCTGGATCAAAGCCAGACTGACGGTGGTGACCCGTCTGCAGCTTCTTACTACGTGTCTCTGTGGGAGGGCTGGAACAGGTGTGTTTAGTACTAGTTGTGGTGACGTTAACCGGGGCAGGGGATTGGCAAGCGCTGTGGTCGGGGCTGGAGAGATGCTCTCATTTAGGCTAGCACCCACCGTAGAGTTAGATGTGCTCCCCGCCTCGCCACGTACGGTTTGTTTAAAAAATGCAGAGATTTTTGCCTGGGGGGCGAACAGTTTGGGGAACCTCCGGTCGTCCATTAATAATTTGTTTGTTTGTTGTTGATTTTTTTTTTTTTACCGTAATGTCGGCAACACTCTCTCTCCTCCGCTCTCTGAGTGTGGGTGGGTGTGTCTGTACCGGTGTGAGTGCACGTGTGTATGTTGTGAGAGAGGAGCGAGGGGGGAGCCCCTCCCGTCACAGAGAAGAGAAGAAATTCATTTTAATGAATGTAATAAAACGATAGCGACGCATTAGACTCTGAAATTGTGCAAATTAGAGTTAGCTTTTTTTATTTATAAAAAGAACGCCTGTTATAGGCCCTTTTGATTAAAATAAAAATTAAATGATGGAATTTTTTTTAAAATCTATGACTTGAATTTCTGGGTGGGGATCCTGTTGGCAGGGCGGGGGTGTCTGTTGGGGGGGCGGGGCGCCCTCCCAAATACACTATAGGGAAACACTGTTAGGTTGTACAGTTGTGCTTCTGTGTGTGTGTGTGTGTGTGTGTGTGTGTGTTATGAGTGTATCACTATGAGCTGATGTATAGTGACGTTAGCAGGGATAGATGGTGTGATGAATAGAGGATGACACACAGACAGGTTAGAGGGGTGAGCAGAGAGGGTGACAGCTGGTGATCTGATGTCTTTATCAGAAGACAGAGGGGTGTGTTTCGCCTGGCTTATGGATTTACTGTGATAGGCTGTTTCAGAATTCATAATCATTGGCTGTCAGCTTGATAACAGCTACTGTATGTTATGTAGCAAGTACAGTTCATGCCATCAAAAAGTTGACTTATTAGACAAAAATGATAGGAGTTATTTGAGGGGTTAATTTAAATATATACCCTGTATAGGGCTGCAACTAATGATTATTTTCATTGTTGACTAATCTATCATTTTTCAGTTTTATATGATTTGGATTAAGTGACTTTGCAATGTATCCGAAAGTAGTAAAAAATGGCCGTTACAAGTTTTGAGAGCCCAAAGTGGTGTTTCCATGTTACCAGTTGGTCCAAAATCCAATATGTTTTATAAAGGATTATATAAATTCTCATATGTGAGAGGCTGGAAATAGAAAGAGCTGGAACTTGTCATTCAACTACACTGTCTTTGGGATACATTTAAACAATAAAAACGGACATACTGTAGGTTTAAATCAAATGTAAATAATTCAAATACTGCAAACTTTGTTGTAGTGTTGTTGTGTCAGCTGTGAACTCATGAAGATTAATAATTTTTAGTTAATTTGCATTATAAATTATTTTGTAGAATGCTCCAGCTACTATATTTTGTGTTAAATTTATAAACCCAGTTGAGTTTATGTTAAACTGCCCTGTCACAGGTCACGTCTGTCAGTTGCATTGTAATCATTGTATCCTCAACCAACTGACACGTAAACACTGATTGTGGCCTCAATATACTGTAATTCTGGTATTATTGTCTCTTCTTCCTCCTGAAAGGTCAGATTAGCCATTAAATTTCGGGGAAAACTCAGCATTTCATGCGGATGTCCAGTCAGTGATGGTTAATGTAAATGTAATATATTAAAACAATAAATTCCTCAGTGCTGCTACAGAGGAATCGAACTACCACTTTTTGTGTTCCGCCATGTTGCAGAGCCTTCTAGACTCCATGTCTGCTGTTGCCTGCTGACAGTGACATGGATAATTGGATTGACGTTAAACAGTGGCCCTCAGTAACTGATGAAGGTTCCTTCTAAGATGGCAGTGTTAATGTTCTTCAAATTTAACACTGTAGTTTGATGCTGGTTGCGACAACAGCCAGAAATGGATAATGGTGAAAAGAAAAAAACGGACCACCTCTGCCACATTTAAGTGATGAAGTAATATGCAATATATATTAAAACATATATATGAATTCACATTTTTCATCAGGTATTGAAGATTTTCAAGAACAAATTTCCTTTCTGTTAATAATTTTGATCCACTTTAGATCACTATGGAGGATCCACATGGTGGTCCTCTGTACTCTCAGTGAGTCTCAGTAGAGTCTCTGCTCTCAGACAGCAGCTCTCTTCATCAAGTAAAGCTTTGTGTATTTTGCATTCTATTTTTTTCCAAGTTCAAATTTGACGCGACTGTTGAAGCAGCTGAACTTCACAGGTTCTTACTTACTTGGCATTGTTGTCAAAAGTCACGTTACATGAAAGTAAGTGTAAAAGTTGATAATTGTGAATTTCTTATGCCAGCTCGCAGTCATTCACGCTCATACTGTAGGGTGACGCCACTGCAGCAATGGCGACTTATTTACTTCTGGTACTTCACCAAATTTGTCTATACTGACGGGGGGCTGAGTTCTCCTGCGAGCAGATGCATTGCAGATTTTGCATCAGGCAGAGCTCAGCTTTCTTGTTTAAATCAGCACTGAGGAATTTATTCATATGATCATTGTATGTTTTCATTTAAGTCCCAGCTTTTTTGGAATTGGAGTTCTGTGTCTTCTCATGAACACGATAAACACAGCCCCATTTAGAGGCAGCAAATAATCAGGAACAGTAGCGAGATTGGATGCATTGTTTATGTTCTGTATCTCCAAAATCACTGATCTCCAGATTGATGACGTGCCTTGAAAATCCTCTATTCTTGAGCTCTGCTTGTGGCCTCCATCAGCTGCAGTGTCGCTACACCACACAAAAAAGTGTTGCATGTGGATGAATGGAGGGGCTGTTCATTGCACTCTTGTATAGAAAAATGGTGGGTCAGGAATTTGTAATGCACTGCTAACGTTGCTGCAATAGCAGCTACTAAGGAGCACTACATCAAAAATACAGCCGTCTCTCCTCAGGCCTGTTTATCCAGTGCACAGCTGCGCCAGTCCCATTGTCACTAAGTTGACATAACCTGTCAAATACATAATGCTATCGAGATGGCTTCATGCATTTATGCTGCAGTTCAACAGTGTTGTGAACTCAGTGATGAAAGACATTCATAAAGAAAAGGCCACACAACTGTGTGCACACAGTGTATGAATTGTGATCGTGCGTGTGTTGTTTGTATAGATGGCTGTGTGCAGAGGAGCTGACAATATGGAGAATGATGAACAGCTGCTGAAACATTAGTGTCTGTATGAGATCTATTCTCTTCTCTCCTCTGCTGCAGCTCCTGGGTTCAAGTTTCCAGCAGTGGGAGGCATGTGGGCTGCGTATGATCGTATTCTATTGATCCATCAACTGTATCTGCATAATGCACAATGGACGCACACTGGTGCTGGATGAGGAAGTGAGAGGCTGATATGATAAAAGATAAATTCTAATGTTCTCAGGCTTGGGGAGTAACAGATTATATAATTAGGATACAAAATAACTACTCCATCACAGTCACAAAAAATAAGATATAATCAGATTACAGTAAATAAATGGTAATTATTGGCAGGATTACAATTTTAAAATACATTTTAAAATAATGCTAATCTGACAGTTGCTAATTTATTGTTCCTTGAAAAATACTTTGACAGGTGAAGATTTCACTGTTATCTTATCTCAACATATAATTTAAAAACAAACATTTACAGATAAGACCAACTGCTAATGTTAGCTACACAGACCAAATGATAATGCTAGCTACACAGAACGATAACTAATGTTAGCCACACAGACAAATTGCTAATGTTAGCTTCACAGACTAACTGCCTACTTTATCTACTTAGAACAACTCTAATACTACCTAGACAATGATCCACTAACGGCTACCTACACAGAACAACTGCTACTGTTAGCTACACAGAACATCCGCTAACGCTACCTACACAGAAAAAAAAAAATGCTAAGGCTACCAACGCAGAACAACCGCTAACAAGTTACATTACAATACTGTGATACTTGGATTAGGTTACTGACTACACTTTTTAACAGGTAATCAGTAACTGTATCAGAATACATTTTTTAAAGTAACCCTCCCAACTCTGTTTATTCTGTATGTGTAATAAGTGTAATTTTCCTTTTAAAATCACTGACAGATAGAAAAAAGTAATCAAATAAAAATTCAGTGTAAAACCTAAAACTGTTTTCAGAGGTTGAGGTGTGAGGGTTCTCTCATGCCTCTGTGAGAGCGTTCTGTGCACTCCCACCAGCCTGTGGCTGGAGGAGCTGTGAGTGCTGGGTTAGAGAGGCACAAAGTGAAAACGAGAGCATGACAAGTGTTAGTCTTTTAAAGTTAGTGCTTATAAAAACAGATATATGTACGATCTCTCCTGACAGCTCTGATGATGACATTCCGCTCTCAACACAAAGACATACTGAGAGAATAGTATCATTTGGTTTGATGATGTAACTGGATTGAGTGGGAAATTATATAAAGCAATTCAACTTCATTGGAGACTATGGGACAGCGGGAATGAGGACCTTACAGTAGAAGAGGTGTAAATAATTGGTGACTGGCTGGCAGGGGAGGCGTTGTAGAGGGTGTGGTGATGCCAATCCAGCAGTGTGCTGCAATTTTGGTGCCAAGAATGAGTGCGTCCTGCACCGTTCCCGCCTGCTCAGGGCAGGTCGACAGCTCGGCGCACTTCTGTTATGTTTTGGTCTCTTTATGTGCTGAAGGTACACCTATATAACCTTCTCTGAAATCACACAAACCGGTTTAGGGCTGCAACTAACCATTATTTCCATTGTCTATTAATCTGTCTATCATTTTATTGATTAATTGATTAATTATTCCAGAATTTTGTCAGTTTAAAGATATGTCATGGATCTATTTTGTCAAGTCTCTCTGGTAACTATTATTTTCATAATTGATCAATCTGTTTTTGGCAAGTTATTTTGTCCATAAAATGATATCAAATTTCAGAAAAATGTTGATCAGAGTCCAAGATGACTGTCCTCAAATGTCTTGTTTGTCCACAACTCAAAGATATTCAGTTTACTGTCAGAGGAGTAAAGAAACCAGAAAATATTCACATTTAAGAAGCTGAAATCAGAGTATTTGGACATTTCTTTATTAAATAATGACTCAAATTGATTAATCAGTCATCAAAATAGTTGATTAGATATAGATATAGATAGATTAATTTAATAATTGATTAATAATCGATTAATGGTTGCAGCTCTAGTTGGGATCGTTTTGTGAAACTTGTTTTCCAAAGTTGAGGGTGAGCTGTAGAACCATGATGTCACTGACTGACCAGATAACGAGGAGAAGAATAGATTACTGCAGTGAAGTCATGGAACAGGACATGCAAACCAACAACCCGTCAGCAGAATGGAGAACATCAGTTACCATGAGTAGGTTTTCACCGTACTCCATACACCATTCAATAAACACAGTGCATCAAAAACAAGAAAAAAGGTTTCTCTATATGTGTAATGACCAGTTCTCTCTGCAGTGTCCTCGTCCTTGACTGCCCTCTGCTAACACTACCGTCAGCTCCGGGAGGGCTGCAGACAGACAGACAGACAAACCGCCCAGACAGTCCAATCCAGCCTAGAAAAAGACAAGATTGGATGGCTTTAGTGTTTGACTTTGTGAAAACTGAACAAAGCTTAGCAACAGAAAGGGGGCAATTCACTTCAAAAGAATTAATTCACTAATGAGGTGGGGAAAAAAAAGTTAATAGGTATGAAAGAAAGAAGACTGGAATCAACAACATACTGACAATTATGCTGTTTTTACCAGCTGTGGTCCTGAGAAATGAGGGCTGAGGGTGGTGCTAGACGAGCTTAGATGCTAGCAGAGAGTCAAATTTTAAGGCAGGGTTCATACAGGTGCTGGAAATCCCTGAAAACACTTTTATTATAGTTCTTTTTTGGGATTTTGGATAAAGTGCTTGAAAATGTAATTGCTGCCTGACTGAATTAGTTAGGTAACTTTTTAGATAAAGAAATGACATAAGTGAGATCTTTGCTGAGCCAGATTCTACAGGAAGTAGGGATGTTGATGATTAAATGATTAATTGTCAAATAAGAATTCAACCAGTTAAACATTTATTAATTTGATTAATTGATTTGATTAATCAAATCCAAAAATTAAATTATTGAGACTCATTTGACATTGTTTTGACTGGCAGAGCCACTCACTGGATAAGAAAATTAAACTTCAGATAAGGGGAAAAAAAGAGAAAAGCAAGAAAAAAATTTAAAAAATACACGTAATAGTAATAATAAATACTGTCATAATATAATGATTATTAGAGCCCAACTGATACTGGATTTTTTTGGCCTGATGCTGATAGTGATATTAGGGAGTAAATTAATTTTGATACAGATATTTATATACTGTATATCAAATCCAAAATGACATCAGGGCACTGAAACAATAAACTATCGCTTTTTAAGACAAGTTTTAATAATTGTAAATAACTATAAATTAAAAAAAAGACAAATTGACTAACAACTTGATTAAGAAAAACTGATAAAATATACATAAAATGCTGCTTATGAGACTCAATACAAACAAACAACAAAAAACAAAAATCTGCATTATGTTCTGTGAAAAAAAAAATCAGACATTTACACAACACAGCTGTGCCAAGCCATAGAGGGCCAACAATATCAGCTAACTGGTACATGGGACTGACGCTAATAATTACAATATTTTTTGAGGAATTCCTTCAATTTGGTGCTTAAAAAATATAACTTTTACAATGTAAAAATAAACTTTTGTGCTGCAATTTCTTGTTAGTCATGCATATGTCTGTGATAGGCTTGAACTGGCCAGTATATCGGCCCTGTCAGTGCGGCTGTTTCTAGCTTTTTGGGGGCCCTGTGCAAAATGTCGAATGGGGGCTCCTATTTTGTGAAACTACATCAAATTGGCGCACTTCAAGAGGATCCTAAAAAACTGTTTTAATATCTCAAGTTGACTCCAGCATTATAAACCAACAAGAGCTAGACTAACACTGTGGCTCCTCTACATCCAGAAAATCTTAAATACTTGGATTTGGATTGGCTTCAGGGGCCCTACGCAACCACATAGTTTGCATATAGGAAGAACCAGCCCTGCTGGTCAGGCATAAATGTCCACAGTAAGTGGACCAGTAGTTGTGGAGATATCTTTCAGATATCAAATGTGGTGCGGCTGGTCAGCATTCTAGGAGGGACTACTGGCAGCTATGGGTGTGGCTTTAGGTGTGATGACTGTGAGAAGCGTTCATAGAAGCAATAACTTGAAGACTGCCTTTAATGCACTTTTTTTTAATGAAATGAAAACGAAATGGCAAAAATCATCTCTTGACATGCTAACTACATAC
The DNA here is from genome assembly GCA_034769285.1 of Lutjanus argentimaculatus. Taxonomy (NCBI): domain Eukaryota; kingdom Metazoa; phylum Chordata; class Actinopteri; order Lutjaniformes; family Lutjanidae; genus Lutjanus; species Lutjanus argentimaculatus. The sequence continues at coordinate 2,890,541 of JAWZSL010000051.1, forward strand.
TTCAGACCCTGTCTTGTTGCTGTGTTTCCACCTCAGTGCTCATATGATTCATTGATCTGGTGATGGTTGAATGTTTTAATACTGTCAGTAAATTAGGGACTGATACTGAACAGTACTGATATTTATTTTAGTTTTATTTATTCTTTATTTTCTCAGTGTTCCTTTCTAGAATTGATTGTAATGTGGTCTGTTAAATTATTTAACATGTTAGATAAAATATACAATATTCTATAATAAAGTTAAACAGCCTTCTGAATACCTTTGTGTAGTCATAAATCGGTGCACAGTCCACATAGAACAGGTCTATTTTTATTCCAACTCAAAAATCCACTCATTTTTCTCCTCTAAAATCTGTATTTGTATCTTTTTTTTTTTTTTTAAGAATCCCATATCAGTTGGGCTTTAATGTGGGTCGAAGTATTCTGGAAGTATTCTGAAATATGATTTTATCAGACATCTGTCAGCCAATCAGAAATGGCTGTGGTTTATGGCTATGAAATAAGGTTCTATAAAGAGGCACTGTTCTAACCAACTAACCTTGGAAGACGCCCTCTTGTTGTTGGATGTTTTCTGTGTGTTGGTTTCCTCTGTTAGCTCTTAAGCTCAGCCATATGTCTTCACTCCCACATAAAGACATGACTTACATAACAGCTGGCTGCACCTATCCTGCTTTAACCCATCCACATCTGAATGTGTGCCGGGTAATCTGTTACTTTTTTTCTGCTAGTATCGCTCTTTCTCCCTCCTCTCTTCAATATCAATATCCTTCTTCTAGTCCGGCTTAGTGTGAGGCCGCCAGAGCTGCTGCGCTGTTGTTGTAATTACACAGACATTTGGGATTATGCCAGAAATGTCAGTGGCCAGTCCTGCGTGTGTGCGTGTGTATGTGTGTTTGCTCGATGCATTATTGCTGTCAGAGAAATGTTGGCCTCAGTTGTATGGTTAAAGTCAGAGCCCTGCAAATCCTGCTGGCAGTTGTGGCTTTGCGTGGTCATGCTGGGGCCAGCTGGACAGGATCCTGTCAGGACATGTAGCAGAGTGTTGATTCAGCAGGAAGTCAAATGAGCCGGACTTGACTTTTAACTCTGTAATTTTCCTGTAACATTAGAGAATTTTTCCACATAGTAATGTGAAAGTAACAGCACACCTTTTTGCAACCACTGCCTACTTTTATTTAAAGGTGTGTCCATTGTCCTTTTCATATATAATGAAGCCAAATCAAAGTCCAGGAGGAGATTTATTGGCAGAATATGACAGAAATGGTAGAAAGATAGATTATGATAGAAGTAAGAATTGTGTTTTTGTTACTTTAGAATGAGCCCTTTATATCTACAGAGGGAACAGCTCCTCTCCCACAGAGGCTGCCATGTTTTTACACAGGGTTGGCAGGGTTACTTTAAAAATGTATTCTCAAACAGTTACTAATCACTTGTTAAAAAATGTAGTCAGTAACGTAATCCAAGTATCACAATGTTAAAGTAACGTAACTTGATTACTTTATGTTACTTTTGGATTATTTCAACACCAAATATGGTGAAATTGTTTAGCCTGATATAGTCTTTTTAGGGCTGCGATCAATTAGCCCTAATATCAGTTTAATCAGTTGATTAATCAGTTTAATCAATTGATTAATCAGTCCAAGATGACGTCCTCAAATGTCTTGTTTTGTCCACAACTCAATAATATTCAGTTTACTATCAGAGAGGAGTAAAGAAACCAGAAGATATTCACATGATATTCAGGACTTTGTTTTATTCAAAAATAACTCAGAACGATTAATCAAACATGTTTGGACCCATTTTTCAAGCCTTTCTTGTAGGGCTGGGGGTAAACAAGTATTTTTAAAACGATTATTCGGGCGGTTATTTTATCGAATAGTCGACTATTCTAACGACTAATTGGATGATTAATCTAACGATTATTTTTCTGTTGCACGATTAATAAAAACCATAATGTATCTCAAATAAATACCAAAAAATTCTTAATAAATTAATTTATTATACAACGGTTTTTCACAGCCAAACATCTTCTGCTTAACACAAAATAAAAGTACTGTTATACAAAATGGAAGGCCTGTCAGTGTTTACTCTTTTACAGTACCAATAACTCTAGTTTAAAAGTTTTGAAAAAATACTAAGTTGTAGTGCAAAACAAAACACTGTGCAGTGCACAGTATGGACATTCCTGAGAGTGTTTAACACAAAATAAAATTCCTGTTTTACAGTTTCACAGTTTCTAAGGAAGAGCATTCAGTTTTACAGCCTGAACATAAATCTCTCCTGTATAAAAGATAAAAAATGCAGTGCAAAAACAAACATTGTGCAGTGCACAGTACACATTCCTGAGTGTGTTTAACAATTTCACAGTCCCAAAATAAAACTTGATGCAAAATCAAACTGACTTAACTGCTGTTGTGTCAGTGTGCGCAATATAGCACTGTCTACTTTCCTCCGCTTGTTTCCTCCCTCATCACCACACTTTACTCCTCTTCTACATTACCTACTCTGAATTACTGTGGAGGAATGTGAGCATGTCCACGTGCTCTTTGGTGAGGCTAGCTCTTTTTTTGCTCACGATGGTAACAGATGCTAACAGTAACCAAACACAAACACTGCATGGAGAGCTAAGACAGTTAGCTAGCACCACCGAAGTGCCAGAGCTCAAGCTAACGTTACGTGAAATTAATTTAGCAAACGTTGGCGATAGTAACGTTACTTACTTCTGGTCTCCGGCGATCACGAGTAACAACGGGATGCCTCCGCTTCAAATGCTCCCACATGGAAGTTGTGCTGGTGTGATATGCCAGCTCCATTTTGCAAAGACTGCAAATAACGATACCTTTATGTTTATGGCTGCATTTAAAGTATTCCCACACCTTTGATGATTTAGGGCGGGTTGTTTTTTGGTGACTTTTTCTTTGAGTAGAGCTTGGGAGGGCAGGCTGCTGTGAGGTGGTTGGAGACGGAGTTTCGTCCTCCATGCTGCAATGTTTTGGTCACCCACGTGCGTGTGGTGAGCAGGTGGCGACGCGTCGACTTCCGGATTTGACGTCGACGTTTTTTTAGAATCGAGGCTCGACGTCATCGACGCATCGCTACAGGCCTAGTTTCTTGTGACAGTTATTTTCATTATTGGTTAATCTGTTGACATATTCTCCATTAATCAATTCGTTGTTTGGTCCATAAAATGTCCAAAAATGGTGAAAAATGTTGATCAGAGTTGTATATTCCAAGGGGTAGAAGCAGCTAAGGTGATAAAATGAGTAAAAATCACAATGTCTCTGACCAAATATGACCAGATATTGTGACAGTATTGTATTAAATATTAACCCAATGAGATTTTTGGATAAATAATCCTCAGTAATGTGGCAAAAGCAAATAATAGAACTGCTAGAACAGTCTGGTAAGTTCAGAAAACAACATCAATTTACTTTAATGCTGCCTTTAAAACCAGGAAAAGACAACACTTATGCCATATCATGATAAAACGATATCATGTTTAGTCTCATATCATGATATAATATAATATTGATATACTGCCCAGCCTTATGATTCATTAATTTAAAGACAAAAAATATTGAAATTTCCACCCAGTGAAGCATTTTTTTTCACTGGAGGTCATGATAATGAATTTGCAGCTGTGTGCACTGTGCATCGTTCTTTATTTTAAAATTGTAATCCTACTAATAATCCATATTTTTACTAAGTGTACTGTTATCTGTAACTGTAATGGAATGCAGTTACCTTTTTTTCTGTCCAGATTATGCAATCTGGTTACATGTAATTTGTTACTCCCCAATCCTGAGTATAGAATACTGTAGAACCTGCTGAAAATTTAAAGTTAAAAGGAGTTGTGTGCTATCCCAGCAGTTAGTATTGTAACTGTTTCTGTCCTTTTGTGGTCTGGCCTTCACTGTGACTCAACCAGAGAACACAACATGCTGCAACAAAAGGATCACCAGCAAAACTGTCAAACAGCTGCTCTGCTGCTCTGTCCATAAACCAAAGAACATTACTACCAGAGACCTTCAGCCAAACAAATAGCAACAACAAGAACTCAGCTAGCAAATGAAATGAGCCAAGTGCTCAGGAGGATGCAGACTGTTCTCCTCAGTCTCTCCACGTGCTGCCTTTTATAGCCACAAATCCGCAAAGTGACAAATGTTGAATAATGAGAACATAATGAAACATTATTCACATACAGCGCTGTCCTTGCTCCTCGTCTGCATGACCTCAGGTTGAAAGTACGACGACCAACACATTCATCTCTGTTTAGAGTTCGGCATTTAATAAATATGAGAGCCTGGAGTCAGAGCGGAGTAGAACTGGTGAGTTGAAGAGCTGAAGCAGACTTAAGAATGATTCAGAGAGGCGATACAAGAACAAACACACATTAAATCTTAAATGAGAAATAACACCTGGCTGAAGGAGAAGAACACACACTCATTTCTGACTCTGTAAAAGGTTCATCAAACTCCTTTAAAAAAAAAAAAAAAAATTAATGAATCCACTAATTTAACAACCAATTTATCAGTTACTCTAGAGAATTATTCTATTACTTGATTAATATAACAATTAATTTATGTCAATTAAATATCAAAAACTTGTTACTATTTCAATATTTTATTCCCAATCCTGAAAAAAAGACACATGAAGCATATCAGAATAATGATAAAAGTGGCATATTTTCAAGTTAGTCTAATTTCCACCCTATTTAATAGACCCTATTTGTCAGACGCCTAATAAGAAGAATACTGGACGTCAAATTCAGAAAGATTGCTGTGATACTTTGTGAACACTTTCCCTTACATCAGGGGTGTCAAACTCACTTTCATCTTGGGCCACATCAGCGTTAGGTTTGCCCTCAAAGGGTTGTAAATGTAAGACAATACAATTGTATCTATATATACATAAATGCCTCTGCATTTGATTAATATTGATTTTTATAACAATTATAATAAGCTCCAATAGCAAAAATCTAGGAAAAAATCAGTAGACATTCAATTGTGCAACATTTTTGTATTAAAAAATGAAACAGACAAAGTTGTGTCTGTGAACAAACTTTAAAACCATTTAAAATATGAGTATTTTTGCAGTAAGATGATCTGCTGCTCTGTTTCATATGAAGAGTTCTGTGGTTCTGATCAGTGTGGAGGAACAGTGATGCTCCGTGTGACCTGCTCTCACAGTCACATGACGTCTCTGTGGGTCCGACTCGTGTCTCTGTTCTCTGCTGTCAGCAGAGCCGGCCCTACCCAATGCGGCGCCCTAGGTGAGATTTTATATGGCGCCCTCCTCCATCGGCGATTTTACATACGCTTACAAAAGAAATCCAATAGCATTGTTTTTACCATTGTCTTTAATTTATAAGATAACATATCACCCAATTTACATGCTTAACAAATTAAAAAATAAATACAAAAAAAATCTGAAATGCAATATAAATATCCTTACCACTCTCATCAGTTAGAGAAGATGGCCAGTCAGCAAGGTCCAATGGTGCAGCCTTTGTTCCTGATGCTGCATCCCTGGGCTCTTCTGAGGTGAAGGGGACAGAAGGAGTGCTTGAGGCTGCTGAAGTTGTGATATCTGTTGATGGCCCAACATTTGCAGAGGCTGGAGTTAAATATCACAAAAGTACGTCTGAAGAGAGAAGAGGCAGTGTTACAGCTATTATATAAAAATGATGATTCCTAGAAAAAAAATGAAAAACCTAATAGATACATGTTGTCTACTATGCATGTATAATATACAATGTATTTTTTTCTGATATGCATATTAGATTTGATACAACTTTATTGTCTTTACAGTGAAATGATTATGATTATAATGATGATTGATAGCAGATGCAAAGAAGCAGTAAACTGCAGTTTAATATGGCATGTGGGAATGCTAAGTTATGTAGTATTAATAATAATAATAATGTGTACTTTAACACTGATGTTAAGTTTAAAACAATTAACATGCTTTAGACAATTTAAACTGTAACACAATGAACAACTAGGGTTAAAAATCTGATATATAAAGGGGTGAAAAGGGAAAAGCATTTTGATTGACTATTAAAAGCAGGAAAAACTTTAGCCAGCCAGATGTAAATACAACAAATAATAAAAGCCTAGATTAGGGCAATGCAGACACCTACTGAGTAGGTTTAATCTCTACAAATGATCCATAACAGTTAAGACCCCTCCATGCCGCCCAGATACAGAAATATAAAACTGCTTATTTACTGATTAGCATACCATGTTGAGGCTAATCTCAGAAGCAAGTTATCAACCTAACAGTACACTGTGCTAAATAACTGACGCAGTACAACTGATGCTTCATTTCATTACTGTATCTTTACTTTACCTCTTTCTTTCTCCTGTTTTTCCTCCTCTTCTTTACTTTTTTATTCTTCCCTGTGCTCCGGACAGTTTAGGTAGTTTTGACATGTTTAATAAAATTATATTGAAGGTGAATTTTTTCCCGATTTTGTGGCGCCCCCTGGAGGCCATGGCGCCCTTAGCATTTGCTTATATTTCCTAATGGGCCAACCGGCTCTGGCTGTCAGACACGTTCTGCATAAATGATTTGCAACAGTGTTTCTCAGCGTTCTTTAAAAACTTGTTCTACATTTGCACATTATGAAAGTTTGGTGGTGCGACGATGTTACTTCTGTCGCTGTTTTCATCAAGGTCTGTTCTGATGAAATGATGAGGAGACACAGAGAGGGAGGAGGGAGCGCTTGTTTTGTGTGAGCGCGGCAGCAGGCGTCCAGTAAGAGCGGTGCAGACAGAGACGGGGGAGAGAGAAAACGGAGGAAATTTACAGTGGCAGCTCCTTGATGCCAAAAATGAAACATATGTGCGTCCTAATGAGATGCATCTAGCTACTAAATGACTTCAGTGTGTGTGTAAAAGGGATGCATTCTCGGACATGTAGTTATTGGACACCATTCTTCTATAATGCAGTTCAGGCTTGTATGATGCATATTTTTTGAAACTTCTCGTGGGCCACATAAAATGAGATGGCGGGCCGGATTTGACCCGCGGGCCTTGAGTTTGACACATGTGCCTTACGTGGTCAGTATTTGTACTTGACTTAAAGGTAAAGTCAGTAGGATTTGTCCGAGTTGTTCTTAAATGCATCAGGGCCACAAATATCATATAGTGTTTTGGGTTGAGTAAATGTCCCGAGCACAGCAAAACAATGAGGAAAAAATAAGGAAGTTCAGTCAGTGGGCTGCAGGCTGTCTGCAGATAAAGCTACCACCACACACTTCTACTGGGTCATAAGTGAAGATGGAGAGGAATTATATGTATGAGTCTGTGCTTTATTTCGTTAGGATATTGTAGATATTGCAGATTGTACCTTTACAACTTACAACGTTTGTGACATTTATTTCATCACTTGAGTGATATGCAGTTCAGATAACCACTGGCAACTGTATTTCTGTATCAGTGTGGCTGCTGTCTCGCTGCTGCTGCTGCTGCTGCTGCTGCTGCTGGTTCATAAAGTGCTCTGGTACTTTCACTTCATGTGTTCATACAGAGCGGTTGTACTGTTGTGATAAGACGTTTTCAGTTTGCAGAGCTGAGAACAGTGCTGTAGCGTCTCTGTCTGAAATGCTCCCACTCTTTAGATGATAACAGCGAGGGTGAATCCAGGCTCAGACTGGGCGCAGCAGTTCCTTGACGCACATTATGCAAATCACTGCTTTTTTGTAACTGATGACGTTGATTAAATCGCCCTAGATCAAACCAAGTAGTGAAGTGTAGGTGCAGGTCAGGATGGCCTTGTTACACTCAGCTGTTTCAGACCAAGACCAGATGAGCCTTTGGGCTCAGCAGCTTAGTGAAAAAAGCTGTAGCAACAGAAATATTGAATGCTCAGTAGGGGGATTTGCTTTTCTTTTTTAAACAGGAGGCATGGACCTGGTTTGTTTTGTTCACCCGCAACGTGTGAACTGACTCATGACTGACTCTTGAAGCTGGAGCTATGTCAGTATGGATTTTTTCTTCCCCAGTGACGAAACAACAGATTACCACAGGATTGTGGTTTACCATTCCTGCCTTAATAATTATGATTTATTGGACTTTAATGAAGCATGTCATTAGCATAGCATAGCTCCTTTAAGGAACAGGGCAGTGTGCAAGTGTGTGCAGTGTGCGAGTGAAGGAGAGCAAGCAGGAGGCGAGTGACAGTGCTGCTCATAGCAGAGCAGACAGTTAAATGTAACACTTGTTTTCATTGTCAGTTAATCTGCTGAATATCCTCTCAATTAATCAATTGGTTGTTTGGTCTATAAATGTCAGAAAATTGTGAAAAATGTCAATCCGTGTTTCCAAAATTTCACCTACTCAAATGTCTTGTTCTGTCCACAACGCAAAGATGTTCAGTTTACTGTCAGAGAGGAGTAAAGAAGACCGAAAATATTCACATATAAGTCGCTGAAATCAGAGAATTTGGATTTTCTTCTTAAAAAAATACTCAGATTGATCATTAATCAAAATAGATGGCAATTAATTTAACAGTTGACAATGAATCAGTTAATCGATTAATCCCTGTTGTTAACCTCCCGTTCCACTCATTTGATTAGTCAATTAATCATTACAGCTGTACTGCTAATGTCTGATCACCATCTCCAAAATCAGCAATATTTATGGTGATATTCAGGAACAGAATAATGGGATGATTTCAAGTTAAGGGAGAGTCAATGACTTACAGCTAAACTTTGCAAGATGTGCTGCAAGAACTTCATCAAATAATCAACCTGACGCTACTTTTAGTTGATGCTCATTTATTCCTGTCCACCATCTGTGACCTCAGTCCTCTGTGAGTTATTCTGTGATGGCCACATAGAGTTCCTTTCAAACTTTGGATGAATGAATGAATGAATGAACAAATGAATGAATGGATGAATGAATGGATGACTGGATGGATGAATGGAACCTTTATTGCCCCTAGTGGAATTTGTTCTGCACAATGAGCATAAAAAGAACATTAATGACCATACATGACAGCTGTTAATATAAAGTGAAACATAAGCATCATGTAAGATAAACAACATTAAGTGCAAGTTCAACAAAGTGCCAAATTCAGTCCATGTTAAGCAGCTGAACACTGCGTGGGACAAAAGACGTGACGCATCCTGGGCACGCTATAGGCCTACCTCCGCCTTAAAGATGAAAGTGCATATTCATGCCACAGAGGGTGCAGTGGATCTGCTCTCATCTTGTGAGCTAAATGCATGATGTACTGCTCTGTTATGTAATAATACTGCACACTGGTTCCCCAGTAATATTTCCATCCAGTTGAACAACCCTGTCCAGTTTGTTTTTATTTTGTACAGCACCCATTCATTGATTGGGACAAAACTGTATTTTGAGGGGTTTTGATTTTTACCTCTCAATTATGCTGAAAAAGAAGATCTAACTCTTGGATATTAAATCTTTTAACGGGCCAGCCTCCTAGTGATCACATTTTTTATTAAATGTAGACATCAACTCTGCAACAGAGTTGATGTCTTACAGAGTTCACAAAATGTTCAATTTTTTCATTTTACAGTATAGTTGTAGTGAGCAGACATTTTATATTTTAAAGTGTCTCAGAGTTCTCTTAATGCTAATCAATATACACAGTTTTAAATCATAATTCTTATTTAGCTTTGATTTAGAAGGACTGCAGAGTTGATCTGATAGCAATATTATTAAAAAAGAAAAAACTTTCCTGTGTTTGAGCAGTATTCCTGCCTTTTTTAAACCAGGAAGTGAGACAGGGGTCCTTAGGGCATAGCTAACCCTTTTTATGCCTGATTAAATCATGAACACGACTTTAAAGGGCTAGCATTTTTATTTTAAAAAATTGATTTTAAAACAAAGATGATTATAATAGCACATTTTTACATATGTTATGAGTAGGTATTGTTAGTTTAAGATTTTGAAGGCTTCTAACACATGTAAATCGTTTGAAGTTGTGAATTCTTGTCTGAGACGAGGCTGTTTTCTGACACAGAGCAAGTTTAGAAATACAAAAAATTAAAGCAAACCAAAGCATTTAATAAATTGTATGTATTTCATGTATATAAATCCTTAAAGAATACATTTTCACCAAAAAATAGAATTATTATAGTGTTGATATTAATTTTGTTTTTTGTCCCAATAGCCAATAATAGGTCACTTAATACAAAAGGTCAATATACTCTGAATGAAGGTCAAAACAGTTTCAGCATAGTTATGTCCACATTAATATTTCTCAGTTTCCTTAAACTGTAGAGCCATTGACCTTTGCGAGTCTGACTCTGGTGTTGGTGTGTGCTGCTGTACACTTTCAGTGGTTATGATGTTCATAATTACAGTGACAGAGAGGAGTTTCTTCTGAAATCAACAATTTCTTTAGTTTTCTTTGTGAACTGGAGCTCTTCTGTGTGTGTGTGTGTGTGTGTCAGCTGTTTAGCAGCACCACCGCACTAAGGTCAAAGAAAGATCAAATAATTGCTAATAACCTGTTGTCCAGCAGTGTGTTGCATCTTTACAATTTTTGTCACATTTGGATTCACAAATGTGCATGAATGGCTGTTTAGGTATGTGTCCAAACTTTTCTGACTGGGGCGGCCCAAGTGGGGCACTGACTTATTCAGGGGTGGCATGAAGTACATGTTTGCTTTAATTTGTCACTTCTCATATCTACTTTCTTTACTAAAATTACAGGGTCTTTCAGCTTCTTAGATTCCCATGTTTAGAAAGTTTATTTAAAAGATAAATAATGCTTCCAAAACAATACAACAATACAAGCTGAGACTTTTTAAACATTTTATTTTGTATGATTTATTATTTTTATTTACTGTTATTTTACCCATTTGCTGTATATGATTTATTGTGTTTTTTGTTTTTGTGAAAAGCAAAAACTGAACTACAACTAACATCTTATTATGTTATAAAATGAGCCATAAAGTCAATTAATTTTTTAAATTTTAAAAATTAAAGTGGACTACATACAAAAGAAAATAATGCATATTTAAAAATAGTCAAACTGCTAGTTCAAGCTAAGGTCCTTCCTCTCACTGAACAGATCACCATTCATACTGTACTTGAAGATAATGGGGGGCACTTGGAGGTGGCCAATCAGATTTGAGGGGTGGCCAGTGCCCCTCCAGGCCCCGCTCTAGAAACACCCCTGGTCCAGGATAAAACCAAAGTTTAATTCCAGTATTTCCACAGACTGCTCTGGCCACTGCCCCGGCCTATAGTAAGCACAGCAGAGACACAAAGCAGAGCGGGACAGGGACAGGGCTGTCTGCTTTAATATTTGACTTAAAGACATTTTCACACCTGTAATTGTGGTCATGTGATCTGGACGAAAGGAAAAAAATGATCCGTTGTTGCCTTTTTGTTCCGCTCTGTTCATATTCCCACTGACAAGAGGAGTAAACATGCAGTCATCACAGCAGACACTTTTGACCCTGTCAGGTTGATCAAGGACAATCTCTGTGTTACCATGGTGACCAAATGATTTGCATAAATACACAGTATCCATCCATTATCTAGAACCGCCTCTCCTTGGCAAGGTCATGGGGGAGCTGGAGCTGATCCTGGCGGACATTGAGCGAGGGGCGGGGTCCACTCTGGACAGGTGGTCAGTTCATCACAGAGCTGACACATATACACACAACACACACACACACACACACACACACACACACACACACACACACACACACACACACACACACACTCATTAACTCATTAACCTGCATGTCTTCAGACTGTGGGAGGAAGCACTCAGAGAAAACACGCAAACATGGGGAGAACATGCAAACTTCACATGCCCCCGCCATAAAGTCTCCAGACCCCCAGAACACCAGAACCTTCTCACCGTGAGGTGACAGAGCTGAATATGATCCACACACCTTGTTGTCAACACTTTCATGTAGGAACTATTTTCTTTCTGCATAAAAGGTCCACTTGGAGCCTAGAATTCAACATAAAGGGTTATACCTAGAACCATCTGAATTGTTTCACCCAGATGACAGGTTCTGAAAGAGAACCCTTCCATGGTGCAGTGGTTCTGCCAGAACCCACTCTGGGAGTTCTATCCAGAATCTTCACCTTCTAAGAGTACTAACAAGAACCTGCCTAGGATGTTCTACCAAGATCCCTTTTATATTTCAAGGATTTTCATCTATAACCCACTCAGGGGGTTCTACAGAGGACCCTTTTATATTCCAAGGGTTTCATCTCGAACCCAAACAAGGGGTTCAATGGAGAACCCTTTCAAATTTCAATGGTTTTATCTAGAACCTACCATTGGGTTCTACAGAGAATCCTTTTCTATTTCAAGGGTTCCATTGAGAGCCCACCCAGGGGGTTCTACAGAGAACCTTTTTATATTCCAAGAGTTTTGTCTAGAACCCATCCAGTGGGTTCTACAGAGAACCCTTTTGTATTCCAAGGGTTTAATCTAGAACGCAACTACTTAGAAAGCTTTTTTTTTTTTTTTAGAAAACCCAGGATGTTCTACCAAGAACCCTATTATATTTGAAGGATTTTATCTAGAACCCACCCAGGGAGTTCTAAAGAGAACCCTTTAATATTCCAAGGGTTTCATCTAGAACCCAGCCAGAGGGTTCTACTCGGAACCCTTGTATTTTTCAAGGGTTTCCTGTAGAACCCACCCAGGGAGTTCTTCTGAAAACCCTTTTATATTCCAGGGTTTATATAGAACCCACCCAGGGGGTTCTAACAAGAACCCTTTTTTATTATAGTATCAAGATACCTTGATGAATGATCCATGAAGTAAAATGTTGTTTTTTGTTTCTTTTTTTGGATGAAAGGGGTTCTTAATGGAACCTTTGCTTTACAAAGAACCCTTTACTAACCCTTTCTTCAAAAAGGGGTTCTTCAGAAGCGAATGGTTCTGGGTAGAACCTCAGCCCTTCAGGAAGAACCCTTATGTCTTAGGGTGTTGTACTGTATGGATGAGACGCTTGTGGCAGCGCAGGATGTCGACATTAATGGCGTCCTCCTCAGCTGAGCTGTAACCTGTCGTTAGATGAGTAGATGGTAAATATGTATTTTTTTATTTTGGGGTGAACTGTTTAATTGTTCCAGAGGTAAATATGATTCTAAACAGTGATATGGAACTCATCCAGCTCTAAGCTTGCTCTTATTCTATTAAAGCTGAATTAAAGTAGACAGTAATAACTGGTGTGAGTGAATGTAAAGAGAGAGTGATAATAAGAGTGTACAGCAGCAGTGTGTGATGAGAGTGAAGTGTCTCCCTCTCTGTTTTCCTCTCCTCTCTCTGCTTTTCTCAGATTACATCATCATTGACGCTCTCCCCTCCTCCACACTCACTCTCTCTCTCTGCCAAGCTTTTAAACCCTCCTCCGCTGACCTGCCCACTGTCAGTGTGTGTGTATGTGTGTGTGTGTGTGTGTGTCTTCCAAATCCCTGATGCTCTATAACACTGGATACTTGGAATACAACTCACACAAACAGCACACACACACACACACACACACACACAGTACTAGAGTACATACTGACACACAGCAGGCTGATCTGGCAGCACTGTAGCAGCTCAAATCTCTCCGTCACATTTTGACTGCTTTAATACACACTTTTTTAAATTCTGGGCTGTGAGACATAAAGGAAGTTAATGCAGAGACAGGGATGCACAGTTCCTCAACAACTAAATATACGATCCAGCAGACTTAACCTACATGTTGGAGAGGAGCTCTAGAGTGACTCACAGGATATTTAGTGTTCCTCTTCTTTGATATGAGGCCAGAATGAACATGCATCATTAAAACTGCAGCTGCAGGCCGATCATCAACATGCTCTTAATGTGATGTATCACTTTTTCAAAATGATGAATTATTTTTATGTCCTCAGTCCTCATGTCCTTTGATCTGATCGGCCACATGTAGATACTTCAAACTTAAAGGTGCTCAAATATTTTTTAAAATTAATAACATTTAATTAATAATGCCTGACGTGTGTGTGCAAGTGTCAAATGTGAAAAGAGTTGCTCATAATGACAAACTTACAGAACACCCACACTGTGAGACCGAATGATCAAATTAATTATTTGTAGTAAGTAGTGAAATTTTTTGTTTATAGATTATACTCACTTAAACATGTTGATTGCCAGTGGAATTTACTAATTTTCAATTAGTGAGAGAAAAGGGTTCCTAAAACACATACATTATAATAGATTAAAATGTATTACTGCATTTATATTTCAAGGGTTTTATCTAGAACACACTCAGGGGGTTCTTTTCTTGGAATATTTTTATATTCCATTTATATTATCTATCCAGAACACATTCAGGACATTATACCGAGAACCTTTATTCATTTTAAAGATCTCATCTTGAACACCTGCAGGGGTTCTACAGAGAACCCTTTTATATTTCAAGGTTTTCATCTAGAACCCAACCAGGGGGTTCTATCAGGAACCCTTTTATATTCAAGGGTTTTCTCTAGAACCCAACCAGGGAGTTCAACCGAGAACCCTTTTATATTATGGTACCAAGATCCCCTGATGAATATCCTTGAAGAATTCTTAACGGAACTCTTAGTCTTACAAAGAACCCTTGAACCCTTTCTTCAAAAAACAGTTCTTTAGAATTATGTCTAAGGGTGTGCTCATGGAAGAGAGGCTTGTGACAGTAACATTAATGGCGTCCTCCTTGGCTGAGCTGTCACCTCTTGTTACTGTAGGTGAATAGATGATAAATATTTATTATTATTATTATTATTATTATTAGTAGTAGTAGTAGTTTGGAGATAACATAAAGTGACCTCCACCTCTGCTGACATGTTATGTTTATTCTGCTTTGTGTAGTTTTTGTCAGGGGTGGAAGTAACTAATTAGAAATACTCAAGTTTCTGTAATTAAGTAGTTTTTTTTAGGTACTTGTACTTTTATTAATAGATTTTCAAGTCTGTACTTTTACTTGTACTTAAGACTTTTACTTGTACTTAAGTATGCATTACACTATGTAATCTACTTAGTTACTTTTAAAATCATAGTTGAGTACTGAGTACAGTTTGAATTCATATCCAAACCTTTCATCTGCATTTTAGTAGCCAATCAGGTGATCTGATCACAAATGAACCAATGAAAAAAAAGACATAGAAATGAAAAAAACAAAACAAAAAGCTGCAGCAGCACAGGCTTGGTGCTTAAATATTAGTGATTAATCATTAATCAATTGATTGCTGTTAAGACTGTAACCAATTGAAAATATATTAATTGATATTTCATCAATAAACATGGCAGTAATTGCACCTAATTTGACATTGTTCTGTCTGGCGGAGCCATTTGTTGCGTAAGAACTCCAGAAGAATTTGAAAATGAAAGAAAAACAAGTGTTAATCGAAAATGCACAAAGTTAGAAGTGACTGACCACCAGAGTAAGATGCATTAGACATGAATGGTTAAAAAGTAACTAATACTCTGAGTAATTTTTGAGAGGAATACTTTGTAATTTACTCAACTATATTTCTAACACCAGTATTTTACTTGTAATTGTAACTGAGTAATATTTTAGCAGTGTAACAGTACTTGTGCTTGAGTACAGATTTTCAGCACTGTGTCCACCACTGGTGTTTGGAGGAAGTTGAATCATACACTTCTAGAGACTGTATATCATGATTCATATTTCCAATGTTCCAGTGTTAGAAAAGCAAACAAAAATCATAATAAATCTTCATATGGAATCGTGATATTTGTAGAATTTTAATACTTATGATTTGCAAGACATATCAAATGAGCACCCGAGTATCGTGATAGTGTTCAATCAGGAGAAAAGTCTTTCGTCTTAGTCCCAACATCTGGACAAATGACACCCTTCTTTGCATTGCTGCATCATTCTATAGATTCCTCTCCACAGCAGCATGATATATGTGGTATCCACAGAAACGTGGGACTGTCACTGGACGTTCAAACATAAGTCTTTGGCCTGGTGGACTCAGTGGACGGGATTAGAGATGTTAACTCTTCACAATATCCACTTTTGTCGCTTCAAATCTCTTTTTCTGCCTCGGTGGTGTGTCAGAGGAGGATTAATCATTGTTGTAGTGTGTCTCCCTGATCCTACTTGTCTACCTTTGGATTACAAACAGACCTGTTTGGCAGCACTCATGTGTGTGTGTGTGTGGGGTGTGTGTGTGTGTGTGTGTGTGTCCCCTGCCTCAGATGCTGCACTGTGTTTCAGGAAGGTCATATTTAATGTTTTCCACTGACTGCTACTGTTGAATAAGCTGTTGTGTAAGGCGGTGTGTGTATTCAACTCTGCTGCTGCTTTTCACTGTAGACTGATGAGCACTGACCATGCACTCTAATGTGCTTTTATGCGTGTGTGTGCACATTTCTTTTTTTTTCTTTTTTTCTTTTTTCTTTTTTTTTTTTTTTTTTTTTGTTTTTTGCAGGTTGTTTTTATGCTTGTGCGCATATTTGTGTATACATGTGTGTGTGTTTGTGTTGTGTGTATGACTGTGTAGACTATAGAAGACATGCTAATTTATGTCAGTCTATTTCTGTGTGTGTGGGAGGAGGGCAGATGCAGCCTAAGAGAGTGTTTTTCTCGAGCAAGGAAAGCCATTCTGTCGCTGTGGCTAACACACACGCTGACACACACACTGCACACTGATAAATATTTTTTAAAACCCCATGGCAGTCTATGCTTTGTGGTTTGAATCTTCATACATGAAGCTCACATCTTTTCAGCGTCTGTCTTTTTTCCCAGTAAAGCGATGGGTCGTTCATTCATTCACTTGCTGAATGTGTTTTCCAGACCACAGATCTCAGATCTGCTCTCCTTTGACATGTTGCTGTAATGAAATCCATTCATCATTTGCAATATTAAAAAAACCCTTCTTATACCACTCTTTGCACGGTATTAATTTGGATTTTCTAGACTCCAGCACAGGTGTGGAAAGTGAGGATGCTCAGGGTTGTGCAGCACCCTCTGCTGGCCAAGAGAGGAACACTGTAGCAATAACATTTTAAAAACATAACAGGTTACACATGTGCACATACGCAGAGAAACCAATATACTGTACTACCAAACAAACTTTGCAGATAAGTCAAATTTGTCATCAGATTTTTAAAGTCACCCTCCAGTGTTTTAAAAAAGATGAAATGCTCTGCAAGAAGTAAGATTTTTTTTTTTTTTGCAAAATAACTTCTAATACCTTGTTGACTTACATATAGCGCTACACCTTGACTTCATTTAGTATTCAAGGATTCATGAATATGCAAATAGGCTCCACCCTCTTCGCACCACAAGCCGAGTGCCATTTAGTTCCATGATACTGCAGAGAAGACAGACATCTCTATTGCAGATATCTCCAGAACACTCAAAACTCCTTTTGATTTTGGGGTGAACTGTCCCTTTAAATGCAACATGGACAACGTGTCATTGAAACTCATGACAAACTTAAGCTCGTTTTTTATTACTACTGGAATGTATTGAATTAACTGAGAAAGTCAGTCAAGTCAGGTCAGTTCATTTCTAATTTATTTTAACACAGGTATAAAAGGAGTAGTGCAAAAAAGGTAATACAATATTGGCATTAATACAAAACAGGCAAAAAATACAATAATGAAAAAGCAAGACTGAAAATGGAAACCTAAGACAACTTGCGTGATCAAATCAGAATCAAAGGAATAAAACAGGTTAGATGTAGATTCTGTAGATTCTACTGCAGTAAGCCCCAACCTACATTTACATTGAAGTGTCTGAGCTCTCTTCCAGCCATGGTAATTGTGCCCCCTGAGTGTCATGAACAAAGGAGGAAGATGTGTGACATCATTTAGAGCCCACAGAGGGAGGAAGAGGAGGAGGGGAGGATGGATGGATCGGTCAATAAAGGTCACACTTGTCAATATTGTCAAGTCAGTATTGGTTCTTTTTTTAACCATGACCACAATCATCCCACAACCTTAACCATGTGTTTATTATTCTGAGCGTGATGATAAAGGTCCCCTGACCTGAGTGAAGCAGTAATATTAAAGGGAAAATTCACCGCTTTTCATGTGTTCATCCAGTCAATGCTGATGGTAAATGTAGTCAATTGAAGCAATAAATTTGAAAGCGAAAGATGAGTTCTCCTGCTGCAAAATCAGTTGTTCTTCTTGCACCAGTGATGTCACACTGGTGTTGCTGGTGTTAAGGAAGAACTACAGGCTATATCAGCTTGGATTTCTAGTCTCCTCTTTTGGGTAGCCAGGGGACATGCCAGATGTGTATTTTTGTCACCTAACGGCAGAAACACACAGCAGCCATGGAAGTGACTTGTCCCGAACAAACAATGGCGGTTCCTGAAGAGGTTAGTGTAGATACTGTGATAGCATCAGTTATATCAGAACTGGAGAGTATTTCTTCATTGATAGAAGAACAAAAAGAGCGACACTGAAGGCTTTTTTCCATGTAAAAGATTTTTCCGCTCCGAGTTTGATCTGATTAGTCGAAGTTAGCCCATGTGACACGTACATGCCAAGCTTTTTTTTAAAGTGCCTCACTTTTTCAAAACAGTTTGTAACCTCCCAGATCTGGCATGTCAGGTCACTTAATACTGAGATGGACTTTCCCATGATGCATTGTTGAGAGTTTAAGTTGGCTATTTTATGTTCCAACATGCAACTGATGCTTTTTGTTAGTGTTTGTAATGTGTTTGTTCAAAATGTAGTGGTTTATAAATAATGATTTTTGTGCTGTCTGTAGCTTTAACCATGAGTGAGGTGGCTTGTACAGTTCTGTGTTTTTCAGCAGTATGTTAAGGGCCATGCCCAGTATTTAAGACCAATGTAGAGTTGACATGAAAGCCGCTTTCTGTTTCTAGTTTCACATCATGTTAGCTGTAATTATACTTAAAGAAGAAATCTGTAATATATTTACTGTAATAAGCTATGAAATTACCATGATGTGTCATCAGAGAAACGTTAAGTTGAAATATTCACTTCACTTGACATGAATGTACAGTGTCTCCCTTTTTTAAATGTATATTCCAGACTGTAATACCTGTTTTGTATGTCCATTTCACATTAATCAGAGTTCATATGAATGCTGAATTTTGGCAGAATGAGTAAGTGTCGTCATCACTTGTCTGCGTACTAATATTAGTTTGTATCAGTCTCTAGTATATAACCTTAATGACTGACTGACCTCCTCTTGCTTCTTTTTAAATGCATAACGTTAACCAGGCCTTAATCATTGCGGCAGCAGATCACAAAATATGAGTCATAAACCATTTTTATAACTTTGTAACATTGAAAGACACTGACAAGTGCACATCCAAAAGCAATGAGGAACAGCATGTTTTGTTGTTAGTCTGTTGTTCTGCACAGAGTCAGCCTCTAGTGGCCGTCGCAGAAAAACTACCGCAGCTGATCTTCTGTCAGTTCCTCTGTGTCTCTTTCTCATTGATTCTCTGGGTCTCTCTCTCTCCTCTCTCTCTCTCTCTCTCTCTCTCTCTCTCTCTCTCTCTCTCTCTCTCTCTCTCTCTCTCTCTCTCTCTCTCTCTCTCTCTCTCTCTCTCTCTCTCTCTCTCTCTCATAGAAGGCTGGAAAGCACACTGCTGCTGACAGAGCCCAGAGCTTCTCCTGTAGGGTACAGTGTGTGTGTGTCAGCCATTATAAATGTCACTAAGGCATTATTCAAGTTAATGATAGCCATAGTAGATATCTGAGCCATCTCCCAGCTCCCTGTCTGTGTGTGTGTGTGTGTGTGTGTGTGTGTGTGTGTGTGTGTGTGTGTGTGTGTGTGTTTGTGTGTGTTTGTGTGTGTTTGTGTGTGTGTGTGTGTGTGTGTGTGTGTGTGTGTGTGGGCGTGGGCAGGAGGGAGTCTATGTGCCAGACATTAGAAGAGACATTAAGACATCTCGGTGGTTTCCAACAAACCTTACATGGCTCTGTGTGTGTGTGTGTGTGTGTGTGTGTGTGTGTGTGTGTGTGTGTGTGTGTGTGTGTGTGTGTGTGTGTGTGTGTGTGTGTGTGTGTGTGTGTGTGTGTGTGTGTGTGTGTGTGATGGTATTCCCTCAGCCCACACGTCGAGATAATTAAGCAGGACCACAGTGACTGATGAATTCCCGAGGCAGCATATGACAACTGCAGCGTTCCCCCGATTGGAACTGTATTACATTTGGTTCTTTCCAGCTGTAGAACAGCGTTCTGCCTGTGTGCTGTCGTATCCAGAGGCCCGCCCATCCCTGCTAGCCACCACCACCACCGGCATCAAGCTGCAGCCTGAGAGAAACACTGCAGCAGACTGTTCACCACAATTGTCCCCCAGGGAGAGACCCTCCACTCTGTGGCCATTTTCCAGCCACATCCAGTCTGTCTGCACTTCTGTTGGTACAGAGTTGTCGTATATGATGAAACAACAAAATAATCCTTCATTCAACGTGATGTGTGTTGATTTATGAGAGGAACTTTGCAACTTCCCACTAGTTCCAGTTACTTTAACTGTCAGGGTTGGGAGGGTTACTTTAAAAAGGTATTCTGATACAGTTACTAATTACTTGTTAAAAATGTAGTCAAAAACGTAATCCAAGTATCACGATATTAAAGTGATGTGTAGTGTTCTGTTCTGTGCAGGTAACATTAGCAGTTGGTCTGTGTACTTAAAGTTGGTGGTTGGTATGTGTAGCTAATATTAGCAGGCCCTCCGTGTGCGACCTATTTTTCAAATGACAAGATTGTGACGGGATTAATTGATCTATTAATTTGGTAATTAACACCTATTTACCATGAAATTATGGGACTTGAAGCATTTTTTGACATTGCATGCACCAAACAACTAATCGATTAATTGAGAAAAAAATCCACTAAAAACACTACAATTGGCTAAATAATTTTACCATGTTTTATATTGAGGTAAACCACTAATATTAGCTACACATACCAAGTGCTAATGTCAGGTAAACAGACCAACCGCTAACCTTAGCTACACTGACCAACTGCTAATATTAGGTACTCACACCGACCACTAATGTTACCTATGCAGAACGACTGCTAACGTTAGTGTCCATGAAATGTCTGAAAATGCTGAAAAATGGGTAATGTTTCAGTAATATATTTTAAATTTCTTAGAAATAACCTACAAATTACCCTCAAATTTCATGGTTAATTGTGTGTAATTTTAAAGAAATTTCAAATATGTCACTGGGTAATTACCACTACATGAAAACAATACTTGCTAATTATCACATAATTAACCATGAAATTTGTGGGCATTTTGTGGGTAATTTCTAAGAAATTTCAAATGTATTACTTGGTAATTGGCACCTAATTAGCATGAAATTATGGGACCTGGAAATCGAAAAATGTAGATCAAAGTCCAAGATGACGTCCTCAAATGTCTTGTTTTGTCCACAACTCAAAGATATTCACTTTACTGTCAGAGACGAGTAAAGAAACCAGAAAATATTCACATTTAAGAAGCTGAAATCATAGAAATGTGACTTTTTTTAAGTAAAAAATGACTCAAAACAGTTAATAAAAGTCCTGTCACAATCGTGGCATTTGAAAAATCGGTCCAAACATGTGGAGCACATGGTGGTGTGGAGATGTGTGCTATGACCGTACCAATAGGACACAACAAAACACAATGACTTCATTTGCCGAAAAAAGTCAGGATTGCAGGCCTCACATGAACGACTTGAATTTTCACACACAAGCGAATTTGCATTGGTGTTTTTGGGGCATAACAATAAACATAGTAAGCAGAAAAATATTTTAAAAAAGAAAGTCAAGAAGCATAAATATACATTGACAATAAATAAGTAAAAATATTGTAAAATGTGTACAATATTTAAATGAAAGCTGTTCAGATTTTGTGCAGGAATCTGTAAGCTTGACTGCATAGTTGGGCAAGTCTGCTCTGGTCCTTTTCACCAACTGTGCACTGGAATCAATGCTGGTTTCAATTCACTTAGGTTAACAGACAGGAAGTAAACCAAAACACAGACGGGGATGAAGGTGTCTCTCAGCAGCACACCACTCTCCTCTCTTCTTCATGCTCGTGTTAGATAAGACCCGCCTTCTTAAAGCTTGACCTGTGACCTCTGTGACATCTCACCTCCTCTGGTCAGACAGACAGACAGACAGACAAGAGAGTAAATGAAGTAAAATGGAGCTGTGAGCCTGAGTGCGCGTGCAGTCTGCTGGCAGATGCAGACATGTGAGGACGTGTGTGTTCCCTTAATGAGTGTGTCTGATGGCTGACTGTGATGGCCCTCTGCTTGCCATTTTCATCATTCAGTGCCTCAAAGAGAGAGAACACAGCTCTCTGCTGCTCAGTGTTGTTCACTTCAATAATGGCCAACAGAATCAATTATCAAAGAAAAAACAGAGAGTGCTGCACTGGGTCACAGAGTGGTGTTGGTGATGTAAAAAATAAAAGGTAAAAAATCAGGTGCTTTTCAAAGATGATGCCAATAAATAGATGAAAATAAAACAAATGACGACTGTCCTGCTTGAGAAGAATGAAAATACAAAGTGACTGAAGGCAGCAGGTGTTTCTCTTTGTCCCTCCGTGTCCTGATGAAGACTGTGTGGCGTAGCCAATAATAATAAATGATTTTTAAATTTATATGCACTTTCATTATCATCAAGCTGGACAGTCAGTGTTTTATTTTAATAATCAATTGACAATCACTGTCAAGCTTTGCCTAGTGTACTAACACACACCAGTACATATCACTTACAATTACGTGTAGCAGCCAATTTCTAGTCATTTTTATAACTGTAACTGTAGCGGCCCTGTAGTTTATTAAGTTGCAGTCATTTTGTGTAGCCTCTGTTAGGACTGAAGGTTTTAAGGAAAGTATCCAATTGTGATTTTTCTGATTAATGTTGTGCAGAGATGGGAAGTAACAATACTTTGTTACTGTACTTACGTAGATTTTTCAAGTATCTGTACATTACTTAAAGCTCCAGTTGGTAAGTTGATGAAAGTGAAAGTAAACTCCGCGACTTGGTCAGAAATTTCAAGACAATACTCCATCAGGTCTCTTTATGAACCTCTGCCAAAAACCCCCCACACACACACAGACACACACAGGCACACACTGGCACACACAGACACACACACGTGCAGGTGCGTGCACACAAAGTAGCCATAAACGCACCCACAGACGACGTACCGTTTCCATAGCAACCGGAGACTCCAAAACGATCTCACATCTCTCTCACCATGAAACACACTCTTCTTGTGTGTGTCTGCGTGTGTGGAGGGAGGGAGGGGGGTTGACAGAGGTGAAAGAGGGAGCTGACGGTGTGTATCATCTTGAAATGTCCGACCAAGTCGCGGACTTTACTTTCCACTTTGTCAGTTTACTACGACGTGTAGGAGCGGCGATTGGCTACTCCTCCTGCTCCCTCTACCTGACTGGTGGAGAATCTTCGGTCGCGGTGGATTTCGGCAAATACGATTACAGGCTGTAGGTGGAGCCAGAGGAGTTGGATTTTGTCCTAAATTACCCATTTAATGTCCGACTATCAGAATATAGTGACAGTTCCAGCAAATATGACTGAATAATTGTTACCAACTGAAGCTTTAAGTGTTTCTTTTTCTGACAACTTTTTTCCTATTACTCCCTATATTTTAAGAAAAATATACTTATATAATAAACTTTCTACTTACTACATTTTCTAAACAGCCTCAATATTCTAGTCTAGAAGTAAGACAAAAGCGACGTAAAAGACATAACGAGACAAAAATAAAATAAAAAGTGTAACAAGACAAATACAGTATAACAAGATGTAACAGAAGGCAAATGATGTAACAAGATGAAAGCCATGTAAAATGTGTAACCAGATGAATATGATGTAAAAAATATAACTAGACAAACTGGCGTAACAAGACGAAAACGATGCAACAATACATAACAAGACAAAAATGACGTAACGACAAAAACTACATAGACGATGTAACATGACGAAAACAATGTAACAAGACAAAAACAAGATAAAACACATAATAGGATGTAACAGAACGAAAAAATGTAAAAGATATAACAAGACAAAACAGACAGAGGGAGACTCGACTGTGGAGAAAAGTTGTAGTTCAGTTAGCTTTGCACAAAATCAGTCTGTCCCTCAGAGGACAACTTTTTACTTTTATTCTTTGAGGACATTTCAGAGTCTGTACTTTTTCACTTTTACTGCAGTAAACAAGTTGAATCAGTACTTTTACTTTTACCAATCTTTTTTTTCTTTACACAAGTATATACTTCTTCTACTTGAGTACAGAATGTGTGGACTTTTGCCACCTCTGATGTTGTGATTGCAATTAAATAGTGATTGTTTGTACAGATAATAGGCCTGTATTTGTAGACTATATAGTATTAAGTTCCCCGTTATATTGAGGAACTAAGTCATTATTTTGAGACAACTGGGGTATTAATGGATTACATATAATGAGATTACATTAATTAATCTGGATACCAAGAAAAGGTAACTGGACTCTTACTATTTTAAATTTTACAATTTTCAAATAAAGAACGTTATCCTTCCATGCACAGTGCACACATCATGACCTCTAGTGAAAAAATGCTTCACTGGTTGGACATGTCAACATTAATTTGTCTTTAAATCATCAATCAGATAATCAAATTGTGCACAACAAAGGAAGGAACAGCTGGACAAACATATAAACCGAACAAACATAAAACATTTATAAAAGCTAAAACATAAAACACACTGCAATGATTAATCTGTTAATAACTGACTATCAAATTAATCTGCATCTGTCTTGATATTCAATCATTTTGAGTAATTATTTAAGAAAAAAAGTGCAAATTCTCTGATTTCAGTTTCTGGTTTCTTTACTCCTCTCTGACAGTAAACTGAATATTTTTGAGTTTTAGACAATACAAGACGTTTGAGGACGTCATCTTGAGCTTTGATCAACATTTGTCTCCATTTTCTGACATTTCATGAACCAAACTAATCGATTAATTGAGAAAATAATCAACTGATGAATCAATGATAAAAATAGTAATAAAAACACTAAATTAGGCTAAACAATTTCACCATATTTTATAGTGAGGTAATCCAAAAGTAATGGAAAGTAATCAAGTTACATTACTTTAATATTGTGATACTTGGATTATGTTACTGACTACATTTTTTAACAGGTAATACGTAACTGTATCAGAATACATTTTTAAAGTAACCTTCCCAACCATGTGAGATACTAACTCATTATTTTGTGATAATTAAGTCAGTTCTTTTTTGACACTAAGTTGTGATTTAGAGAAAGATTTTGGCAGCTCTGTTCCTCCACACCCTCGTGTCTGTGGTTTCAGTATCAGTATACGTAGCTGTGTATGTGTAGACAGGCATTAGGCAGACAAACAGATGTATGCTGATTAGATCTCAGTTCCAGCAGGATTAGCTGCTGTGACAGATTTTTAATTGATTGTAACACTCAGATGCAGGACATGCTGTAGTGCTGTTACTGTCTCACTGACTGATAGGGAGCTTATCATAGCCACATGATAGCTTAGGACACACTGCGCCTCACTCTGCACTGTGTGTGTGTGTGTGTGAGTGACAAAGCCAGCGTATATTGCTAGTTTTTGTTGTAATGCCACTGTGAGCTTGTCTCTGTCAGTCCTGATTAAAATGCATGAGTAGAAGAGAATAGGAAATGACATCTGCCTAGTCTAGAATAAACAGGTTGGGTTGTCTGTAGTTGGTGCCACTGTATCTGGATCTGATGAGCTGAGGTACTGACACCACAGAAAGAGACAAAAACAATAACTTTTAAACAGGCTTTGGTTATCTCCACTTTGGAGAAACAGTGAGCATAATACAGACATTGATTATTTCTTACATACTTGCTACATTTGTTTTTGTAGTCATGTTTGAGGTCTTCTGTTGTACATTAGTTCATTTTAATTCCGACAAGTTCAGTCGAGCCCACCGCCGC
The DNA here is from genome assembly GCA_034769285.1 of Lutjanus argentimaculatus. NCBI lineage: Eukaryota > Metazoa > Chordata > Actinopteri > Lutjaniformes > Lutjanidae > Lutjanus > Lutjanus argentimaculatus. The sequence goes on from JAWZSL010000051.1 coordinate 2,916,470, forward strand.
TGCAGAGGACTCTTTGTCTCAGTACATGGGTTGCACGCTCAACCATCTGAGCTACCAAGGCGCTCCAAATGGCGTTCATTTTCCCATAGACACTGCTGTTAACATTAGGGCTGTACAATTAATTGGAATTGCAATAAAAGGGCAATATGGCCACATGCAATATCCAAATCACAGAACCAGAACCAAATTGCAATTTTATTGAAAAGGGAAAAATGTGAGAAAACAGCATTATACTGTAATGAGGTACTGTAGAGCTGCAGAGATGACCTGGACAAAAAATCTTGTTCCCCACACGAAAGAAAACATGTTTGTTTGGTGCAGACCTCAATAAATATCACACCATCATCATGATTTTAATGTTTTTTTTTTTCAGTGAACATGATAATTGTAATGCAAAACTGACTATTTCCACTAATCGTATTGCAATCGCAAGTTCAAAATGATCACAACATGACTTATTTACCCAATCATGCTGCCCTAGTTACCATTGACGTGTCTGGCCTAGTTAAAATAGTGAAAAATAACAGGTGTATCTGCTCTGTGGTTCAGATTTAATGCGTTCACCCTTGGCCCATGCTACACCCTGCCACTAAGTTCCATGAAAATCACGTCAGTTTTTCCATATCCTGCTGACAGACACAGAAACCAAACCAACAACATAACCTCCTTGGTGGAGGTAATGAATGCTGTGTCCTGCTGATAAGATAAGATAAGATAAACTTTATAGCCTGAAGGAAATTTGTCAATAAATGACAATACATATTTAACAAGACAAACAATGTACGGTGGAACAATATAGTGAAATATATACGACTTAATCCAAGGATTACATACCCTCTCTGTTCTTTGAGCCGGTTGAGCACACAGAAAATCAATGTGGGCACCATATCCTTTCTTTGGTTATGTTAGTATTAATAATGAGGTGGTGGCTGTCACACCAGACTTTAAAAAAGATAGTTTCCTTTTTTTAACACCAAGGGGCAGTGGTCACCATGCAGCAGGCTTAGACTGATTGTATCAGTGAATTTGAGGACATGCTGTAGTTATTTGGCTTTCATCTTCTGTATTCATTTGTGCACAACGGGAAGAGAATAAGTGAACTCCTGTGCTACAGTGTTTGACTTCAGAGAGAGAACCAGTGAACTTTACCTGCTGAGAGCTGTTTGTCAAAAAAGAATAAAGCTATTTAATAACAGAAGGATTCACCTAACTTAACTTCTGTACAAGCAGGTGTGGTTGGAGTGTGTTAAAAGCTGAGCTACAATCTACAAATGATCAGATGATGTGTTCGATGTATATACTGTATATATGTATATATTTTGGGTGTGGAAGTGTGTGTTGAAGTGTCAGTTTTCAGTGGGAGATGAAGTTGCTCTGCAGAAGATCTCTGTGATCGACTCTGGGTCAATGATTGTAACTCTGTCTGTTGTTTCTTTGTGTGTGTAGGATGATGAGGTGGTCCTTCAGTGCTCAGCCACCATCCATAAGGAGCAACAGAAACTCTGTCTGGCTGCTGAAGGCTTCGGAAACAGACTCTGCTTCCTCGAGTCCATCTCCAACTCCAAGGTACTGATACAAGCTCTTATATACTCCACTGACTTCACTGATACTCCACCTCTTGTGATATATACATATCACAAGAGGAACAGGGTGCCAGTCACATGACACATCATTCTGAAACTCATTATTAACTCATTAACTCATTATGAAAGTCACCAGATCTCAACCTAAATGAGCACGTCTGACAGATTTTGGAGCGACATGTTAGAGAGTGCTCCCCATTCATAATCATATATGTACTATTCTCCTGAGATCCTGTGTCTACGTATGAGGACATTTCTTGACCTCAAACTTCATTCTGCTTAACTTGACTTTTTATCCTCATTAGTGGACACTCTGTTGTGCCATCGAGTGGTAGCCAAAGCACAATATACTTATCAGTGTAAAAACAAGATGCCAGCAATCTCTGTAAAAACACTCCATGATAAAAGTGGAAAAGGAACAAATTTCATCAAATTCGATGGTTAAAACTTGGTTATTTGTGGTTAGTTAGGGCCGTGACGATGAATTTTTTCTTACTATGGTGACAATATATGGTTGGTGGCAACTGCCTTAACTGCCTTATCGTCACAGCTCTATGCTTAGCAACGGTTGTAGTTTCATGTGGTGACACATTAGACAAATTGAAGCAATAGTAACGAGCAAAGATGCTGCTAATCAGGAAGTATTCATTTGAGGACATTGGGACTTTATAATGTTAGTTGTTCATGCAAAACTAAGGTATGAAAGTAAGGAAACACATTTGGGAAGAAACTGTTTACATGAGTAGAAATAGATCTTTGATGTGTTACAGATTAGTCTACATTGATTTTATTTTTTTAAGTTATACATGTTTAAGGCAATTCTCTGTCCGGATACCTGAATACAATAATAGGAATAATAACAGGTTTGAGGTATGTTGTACGCCACGTTTGGATCTATTTTTCAAGTTGTTTCTATAGCAATTATTGTCATTATCAATAAATCTGTTGATCACTTTCGCCACTAATCAATTAGCTGGTTGGTCCATTAAATGGAGAAATGAGTGTTTCTCAAAGTCCAACATGACGTCCCCAAGTGTCTTTTGTCCACAACTCAGAGATAATTAGTTTAGTTAGATCAGACAGGAGTAAAGAAACCACAAAATATTCACATTTAATGAGCTGAAATCAAAGAATTTGGACTTTTTTTTTCTTGGAAAACAACTCAAACCAATTATTAATCAAAATAGTTGGTGATTAATTTAAAATCACTGATTAAGCGTTGCAGCACTATTTAGATAGGTTTGCAATTTTGTTTTTGCAGAAGCCATGTTCAGTCATTGAAATAACCAGTTTTATACTTTGTTACACACTGTGATTATATTGTGTTATACAGTAAAATAAACCCATCGTCCCCATATGAAGACATGAGCTAAACAGAGAAATGAATCTATAGAGGAGTTACAGAGAATGTGTTCCGTATTAAACTGTGCAAATGTCTTTTTCTTTTGCCACTAATTTTAGAGCTGAGGTTAACAGCACCTTGTATTCTGTTCTGTGCTTTTGGCAACCAGCAAATAAATGAAACTGTTAAAATACTTTGAAAAAAGGAGGAATGAAACATTGCCAGCTAGTATTCTCAGTTTAGTTTTATGTAGGCAGTGAAAACTACAACTTCTGAGCAGTTGGTGCACAACTAAGTGGCTGCACTGCTGGACATCCCTGTTTTCTCTGAAGCAGTGGACTGTTAAAATACTTTGAAAAAAGGAGGAATGAAACATTGCCAGCTAGTATTCTCAGTTTAGTTTTATGTAGGCAGTGAAAACTACAACTTCTGAGCAGTTGGTGCACAACTAAGTGGCTGCACTGCTGGACATCCCTGTTTCTCTGAAGCAGTGGACAGTATTAGTCCCTGCAGTAGTAATTATAGAAATATTCCAGTGACTAACATCATTTGGTCACTACAGGCCACTGTAAATTAATTGTTGACAACTGCACATCAGTCTCTATGGGAACATTGATGGGATGTTTCCCCTGGTTGCTGCTGTAGTAGGTTATAATTACTGTCAGATGTGAGCAGTGATTTGACTGGAGAGATTTCCTTATGTGTGATGATTATAGATGATTATCATCTCAGAGTCCTGTGTGTTATCACAGGAAGACAGTTTTGGTTATGTTGAAATTGAGAAAACAGTTTATCTTAAAGGGACAATTCACCAAAAAATCAAAGTTAGATATTTTCCTCCTGCATGTAGCACTATTTATCCATCTAGATAGTTTTGGTGTTAGTTGCAGAGTTTTGGAGATATCAGCTGTAGAGATGTCTGCCTTCTCGCCAATATAATGGAACTAGATGACAGAGGTGGGAAGTAACTAGGGGCAAATACTTTGTAACTGTACCAAAGTTAATTTTTCAGATATGTGTACTTTACTTTAGTTTTTTGTTTGTTTGTTTTTCTGACAAGTTTTTACTTTTAACTCCCTACATTTGAACACAAATGGAGTAAAATGTATGTTATGTAATATACATAAAAAAACAACAACAAAAGATAACAAAACAAAAGAGAAAGTAACAAGGCTGAAAAAAGACATAAAAGCTTTTTGCTTTTATACTTTGAGTACATTTGAGAGCCTGTACTTTTTCACTTTTACTTTAGTAAAGAATTTGAATCATTGATTCTTCTTGCAGGGACTCTTGTTTTACACAAGTATCTTCAATTGTGTACTTTTGCCACCTCTCTGGCGCTCGCCTTGTGGTACTAAAAGCTGCAAAAATATATTTGAAAAACTCAACAGTAATGTCTCTTTCCAGAAATAATTACTCGAGGCAATCAACACACCTTGTTATGAGCAGTTTCATGTTTTTCTGATCAGCAAAAAAAGACAAAAGAGATGGGATTAGGGTTCAATTATTTTAAAAAAGGCACTTGGCTTTGATCTCTCTCTGTCTGTAGTTATCGCCATAGTAATGTAATATAATAATAATGATGATAATAATATTAAAAATTATATGTATAATAATTATATGCAATAAAAATTACACTATATCAATAACTAATACAGTATACTTCGAACACTATACTATACTGTATTACACAATACTGTACTATATATGTATGTAGTACATATAATAGATACTTTTACACTGTGCAGTATAATACACTACTACACCACCACATGCCCCGCCCTCAGTACTATCTGATTGGTTAAAAGTCATGAGTAACAGCCAGTCAACACAGACACTGTGTCACAGACAGACACAGGGCTGCTCCGGTGAGCTGAGAGGAGCTGTGTGTAGAAGTTAAGACAGCAGATATCGCCAAAGTAATTACTAATTATCTTATGATCTGTTTCTATGACGACAGCATAGTTACACCAGTGAATATGGCTTTTAAATCAGTCACTCTTCATTGAGATGCACAGCAGAATAAAATGCAGCAGCATCTGTCCAGAGAGAGACTTCCAGTATTATTATTATTAAAAGTAACAGCGACAGTAAAAATGTGTTTCACACTATGATGGTTACATGTAGTCCTCGGATCACATGCATGCCAAACCGTCGGGTACCATCTATATGGAACATGGGACAACTGAGATCTGTTGTACCCCCAGTTGGAACTATTTTCTTTCTACCAAAATACACCCATTAACTGTATCACAGCACAGCAGGAGGCGTGCACCTACTCATGGACAAGAGGTTCCGCCATTAATGTTCACATTCTATGCCATCACAAGCACGAGCCTCTTGTCCATAAGATGCATGTTGATGACACAGTTGGTCTTCGGTTGAGAGAAAATAGCTCCCACATGAAACTGCTCACAAGGACAGTGAAATATCACTGCTGTTGAGTTTTTCAAATGTATTTTTTGGCAGACATCTCTACAGCTGATACCTCCAAAACTCTGCAGCTCACACCCAAACTATCTTGATGGATAAACAGCATGGTAGATAAGAGGAACATATGTACGTATGCTATACCCCCTGGCTTTTATGGCCTTATGTTGGAGGAGGAGAAGGTGTGAATGTTACTCTAAGGTTTGTTTCTGTGAATACACTCACAATATTTTCTGATCTCTTTTGGATTCATGGAAGATATTAATACTTTGTTAGTCAGTCACATAGTGACAGATCGTTTGCAGTGTAATCAGTGACCATATTTTTTGCAAAATCTCATATCCACTGAAGCAAATCTACAAAAAAAAACAAAAAACAACAACATAAATTTATGGTATTTCCAAAGAAAACAGAGCATTACTCAACCACAATGTCAACTACTCTCCAAACTTCAAAGCAGTGAAAACATGTGCACTTGTCCTCAGGTTAGTCTGTTTTATAAAGCACCTGTTTCATACTGAGGTTGTCTCACTTTTCCTCTCTTTTTCTTCTCGTTTCATTTGGGTATCACATCTCTGTATTACTTCATGGTAACACCAGATCATCTTATTTCTTTTATGATCCTCATGAGGGCTACTTAATAAAGACAGATGCTGCATGCAATCATAGTTTAAGATTTGAGAGCTTCTCATTATTCAGAACTGGTCTTTACCAATCAGAACTGTCAAAGAGTTTGATTAAAGACAGCTGATCACTCTCCTGCAACGCTGTATTAGGGCTATTGTAGGCTTTTTTTTTTTTTTTAAAGCAGGGAGGGGGGCAGTATTCAGAGAAAAAACTCAGAATTTCCAAGTTTAAAGTTGTGAATTTACAAGAAAAAAAAGTTGGATATTCTCTGAGATCAAGTCAGAAATTTATGAGAAAAAAATAGCTTCACATTGCAAGGCTCATCACACCACAGACAGTGCTTGCTGTGTATTATCCCTGCAGCGGATGACCTCATCAAATTATACTTTGCAATCAGATTTAGCAATAAGGAAATACTTAAGGACTCATTAATTTGATGATCTTTTGTATTGAATTGCCCATTGATGTAACCCTTGATTTACCTTACGAGGCAGCTGGATGTGCGAGATCACGCGAGAATCCATCCATCCATGCCAGGCTTCAAGTTTGTGTCTGCACAAAAAGTGGAGCAGCCAGTCAGCATCCTAGGAGGGACTAGTGGCAGCTACAGGCGTGGTGTTAGATGTGACGACAGCGAGAAGTGTGCATGGAATCGATAACCTGAAGAAAAGAATCATCTACCAGCATGCTAACTACATACTTCAAACTGTGGCTTGTTGCTTTTCCTCCTTGGCACTCTCCTACTACCACGTATGGTTCATTGATCTGATTGGTTGAAGTTAGCCTGTGTTAGATGTGATTGACAGATAGTTCATCCAATCACCTGCATAGTATTTTTTGGAAGTGCCTGCCCTTTTCCAAACAGTTTCTAAGGATGACTTTCCAGATTGTCCTGTGTAACAAACCATCTGATGTGACATATGTCCATTGTGTCTCCTCTTCCAAATCAGCTCTACTGATTTGGATGACGTCATGTGATAGCTTTGTGCATCAGGACCTGTTAAGGTTGGATCAATACCTTGCAAAGTGAAACGACGTGGTTCCTTGAGTTTTTCTCGTAAATGTACTTTTTTTTCTCTGATTAATACCCATCTCCATGGCTCCATATGTTTTTTTTCTTTTTGTTTGCTTTCTGTTCTTGTTTTGTTTTCTGTCTTTATTTGATTATTTATTTTCATTTTATACTCTGTAAAGAGACCATGGGTACCTTGAAAGGCACTATATATATCCAAGTTGCTATTATCATTATTATTATTATAAAAGCCTGTCATTGTTAGCTAAATCAAACTGTATTTAGAATGATATTGAGTTTTTGTGGTGTGTTCTGTATAAAAGTGTTAAAACGTGAAGGTGAAGTCAATATCCGTGTGTGTTGTTTCAGAATGTGCCTCCAGATCTGTCCATCTGCACCTTCGTGTTGGAGCAGTCGCTGTCAGTACGAGCCCTTCAGGAGATGCTGGCCAACACTGAGGAGAAGGCTGAGGGGGTGAGTGTGAATAGACACACACATTAAAACACACACACACACACACACCATGGAGGGGGGAGATGAATGAACATCCAGTAGGTTGTTGTCAGATCAGGTGAGGCAGCAGCCTGATGAAGCACACAGAGGAGGAGGTGGGTGACACAAACAGGTCACTGATCTGCTCATTCTTGCCTAAAGTCACCTACACTCATCCTGATGTCAGGTGGTTTCTTGTTAAGCACCAATGCACAAATCAAAGCACCAAGACGAAGGCTGCTGATCAGTTTCCATCATGAAATTGTTTTCATCACACAATATTCACATTATGTTTCGAAACAGTTCCTCAGAGTTAAATTAGTCTGCTGTTCTGATCACCTCCAATATCTCTCCTCCCAAACAAGAAGAAGACAGCATCATACTCTCTCAGTATTTGATACAGCTGATTATATGTCAGCATGTACATCAGGCCAATGTCTGGAATCATCTTTGCAGCACTTGTAGTAGTTTTTACCCAATGTTACTGTAACAGCAGATCAACATTTTCCTTTTTGGGGGGGGGGTTCTAATTCAGTATATCTTATCTGGGTTTTTTGTGTGATATAAAACATATTGTAAACTCTGATTTTAGAGGGTACATTGCTCAAATATGTTTTATCAGTGTGACATGTCTGCTATCTCCTGCTGTCTAAAGAGTAACGAGCTAGCTAAACTGAACCACTGGCAAACCTGTGAAAAAGGTCTGAGTAAGTGGACATATGAATGCTTGTTTATGCCACTTGGTAAAAATGTTTTTATTTTTATCTTTATTTTTTTAAACAGCAGTCTACTGGCAGTATTTTTCAGTCAGGACCCTATTACCCATGTTTTTGTGTCCAAAGCCTCTTTCACACATAGTTCCCAGTAAATTACTGGGAATACCTTCCAGGCACCACTTGTGATTTTCACTATTCATACATGCAGCTCTAATCCGGAACTTTCCTGTTTCGCGCATTTTCACACAGTAAATGGCAGTGCCGGTAATACTGTAGGTGGTGGTGGGGGTAGGGTGGGGGTTAATAGTTGGGGCAAGGCCCTTTCTAGTAATATTCTTGTTTTCATTCACAACACAGCTTTCCAGGCACATTCCCTGTAATGTTAGTAGGTCTTGAGGTGGGAGTGCAGATTTTCCAGAAAATCAGTTCTCATTTATACATGATGCCTTCTTGGGAAAATGCTGCAACATTTCTGGGAAAGGCTGCATGTGTGAATGAGGCTCAAGTGAGTAATGGGGACAACAGTTTTTGGAATTGGTCTGGTATTGAGGGAGAGCGCAGCAGCTGTCAGAAGCCAAACTGAGTTAGAAAAGTCATATACTTTTTGTTTAACCAGAAACAGACTCTGTATCATTCTGCTCCAAGCAACCAGACTCCACTGAGTCTGGGGTCCACTGTTTGTGTTCTTGTTTGACTTTTAGTGTTTTTAAAGGGTTAAAAACTGGTCAAAGCAGTCAGAACAGAGAGGTAAAATAACTGTTTTCATCAATTAAAGGGGACATATGTAACACATTTGGAGTACTAAATCATAAAATGATTGTGACATGTCATCAGAGATTAAGAAAACAAGTTGAAGTTGCTAAACTGAAGCAACTGGCTTCTCTGACAGCAACACTGCAGCCACCAGTTTTCATTCTGGCTTAGGATTGCTGTTTTTGTTTTGGCCACACAGTCCATTTCACATTTATTCACTTTATATGGAGCTAACATTGATATAAAATTATTTTAAATGTTCACTGAATGAGTTAGTGCCTTTATTAATAATCTTTTAGGACTAGATGTTTATAAAATTGGAGGCCAGCAAAGATATTGTGAATTTATTGTTAGAAATCACATCACATCACATCACATAATCACCATCAGGAAACAACAGGACCTAATTGACTCTCACTGCCAGAGATGGAGGCTGTTTTCTGCAGGAAGGTGCAACAAAGAGTCTGTAGGGAGGACTGACCGGGTCACGACTTTTCCACATACAAGTTCAGCGATATTTCTTACACAAGTTACCAAAAACACCACCTTTCACCCCATTACTGCTGCTGGGTTTTTAAGTGAGGATTCTCAGTGAATGGCAGCAACTTTCTAAAATTCTACTGGTCTCTAATGGGTTAAACTTTTTCAAAAAGAAATTCTAGTATCATTCATTTCATATAAATTACAGTACATTGTTTACATATATGATATCATGATTATTTATCAAACACAGAACTGGCAAAATGAGAGACCCAGTTGTAGGTAATGAGCTGAGCAATGTTAATTTAACACTGAGGCTAATAAGGTTTATAGTTCACGGTTTTCTCTTTGTTTCTCATTAATATGGTAAATAGAAGAATTGTGAGGGTAGATTTCAGCCACAGGGTTTATTTCACATATGCATAATTAACAGTAGGGACTGGAACATTTATTGACATAGTGTTTTATCTGAATTGTTCAAGCGAGCAGCTTCGATCATGTGCAGTTTAAGAGGAACTGCACGGAGCCGCAGTGCAGATGTAGTGTTGTTGTGCTGGAGAAGGATCTAATAGAGATGGGAGTCATGTCAACTTTCATCATGACTTGCAGTTTTTTTAATGAAGTGAGGGGAGGGTTATTAATTTCTGCTTTCTCACTGTCAGCAGCCATCAAGTCCAGAGCCCTGAGACACAGTGACACGCACACTCACACACACACCGACACACACACTCTCACAGTTTTTTGTAAACACTCATATATTGAGTCATAATGGATATTTATCTGGACACAAACCTTCATGCACTTGCACCAAAACGCACACAAGCACACACAACATTGTGCATACAGAGGTACTGAGGCAAACATACAGCACACACACAAACACAAACAATATGTGTGTGTCTGTTTGGAAGCCTGTGTTTGTAGTGTTGCTTCATGAGAGGGCTGACAGTGCTGAAGCCTGGAGAAAGATTTCTGTGTGTGAGAAAGACGTTCAGTCAGAGAGACAACACACAGAGCGAGAGAGAAAGTTCAGGTGAGTGTTTTGGAGGAGTGTGTGTGTGTGTGTGTGTGTGTGTGTGTATTGTTCATTAGTAAGCCAGGCATATTCCAAAAGCATGAGGTGAAGCTCGAGCAGCTACGTGTTTAGCATACATCACACAGAGACCAAACAATAGGGTGTGCTCCAAAACCTGACCAGCACAGCACTGCTCTGAGCTTTCTGTTCAGCACACGAAACAGCAGTGTGTGGAAAGAGTACTGAAAATCTGTACTCAAGTACAAGTACTGGTACATTACTGAAATATTACTCAGTAAGTAAAAGTACAGATGTTAGAAAAATACTTAAGTAAAAGTAGAAACTATTCTTGTCAAAAAAGTAACTTTTTAACCATTTATTTTTAACATATCATTAATAGCAGCATTCTGGGAGAAGTTCCTGTTTCTCCAGGTCTTCACTCTAAATGAAACTCTTGTGCTATTTTGCTGCTCAGTGGTCACAGTCACCTCTCCAAACTTGCATTGCAATTTTGTGCATTTTCCTTAACCAGTAGTTGAAATGCTAACAATCAGTCAATCATTAATTAACAATAATTTTTTTCTGTATTTTTTTCTCTTTTTCTTGTCATTTTAAGTTTAAGTGGCTCCACCAGACATTACTGTCATTTCTAGACTATTGCTTAATCAATACATTTTAATACATTTACAATTGATTAATACATTTTTAATTGATTAAATTCTGAAATGCAATTAATGATCAATCATTAACCACTGGCATCTTTATTTCAAACCTGTGCTGCTGCACTGTTTGGTTTTTATATCTCATTGTTTCCATTTGCTTGTTTGTAATCAGATCACCTCATTGGACACAAAAATGCAGATGAAAGGTTTGGATATTAATTCAAATTGTACTCAGTACTCAATTATGATGTTAAATATGATGTTTTTGTTTTGTTTTTTTTTGTTTATTTTTCTGTTTTGTTTTTGTTATGTCTCTAATTTTTATGATAAGTCTATAGTTCTGTAAAATCAACATCACAATTTGCAACCAGTTTATTTGTCTGTTCACATATATTTGTTTGTCTGCACTTGTTGGTGAATAAAAAAAAATGATGATGTTAAAAGTAACTGAGCAGGTCACATAGTGCAATGCATACTTTAGTACAAGTAAAAGTACAGACTAAAAAAATCTACTCATTAAAGTACAAGTACCCAAAAATTTGAGTATTTGCAATTAATTACTTCCACCCCTGCTCATCGGTGCACTGCTTACGCTGGGAGGAACTGACTGCTCTGTGCACAATGGTGGAAGAGGTATTCAGATCCTTTACTGAAGTAAAAGTAATACCACACTGTGAAAATACTGCATTAAAAACCTTACTTATGTAAATGTGTGCAAAAATGTTCCCCATCAGTGTTTTACTATTACTATTATTATGAAAAACTGAAATCTGAAAACTAACTAGCTGTCAGACAAATGTAGAGAGTGTAGAGTAAATGGTGCAATATTTACCCCTTATGTAGTGGAGTAGAAGTATAAAGTAGAATAAAATCTAAGCGCTCAAGTAAAGCAGAAATACCTTGAATTTGTACTTAAAACCAGTACTTAAGTAAATGTACATTTGACTATATAGGTAAGCAAAATATTGCAGTAACCAGCAGCATCATAAACAAAACCAACCTCTGGCCCCTGGTGGCTAGTTCTACATGGACAACATGCTCTAATGTCTCTGCTGGGATCTAAAAACAGATGAACCTCAGCTTCTCCACCTCTTGCTGCTGCTTGATTATCAGCTGATAGAGCATCAGTGTCACACCTGCACAGGTGGCAGCATTTCCCTCTTTGCTACTACATAATAAATGGCATGACAACGTAGCTAAATGGAGCATAGCCAGTCTTTCTTAGGCAGTTATACATTATATCACTACTATAAATATTAATTTAAACGAAATATGCTTTAGATAAGAGAGAGACTGAATCCTGATGGTGGCAGATGAGATATCATGTCCTGTGTATTGATTAATATAAAAGGACAAAATCCAGGAAGTGGTGGCCTGGTAGCTCAGTTAGGGGAGTGTTTGCCCCATGAGTCCTCTGCTGCAACTGTGGATTCGACTCCTGCCTGTGACCATTTCCTGCATGTCTTTCCCCCACTCTCTCTCCTTCTTTCCTGTCACGCCTTCAGCTGTCCTGTCGATTCAAGGCATAAAAGACGCCCCAAAAATATATATTAAAAAAATCCAGGAAGTCTTTTTTGAGTTATACAGTACAGACAACCACAGGAAAAAAACATGAAGACACTGTCTTCTGGTGAATTAGCACTATAAATTTACTCTTCAAGCAAAGGGAAACAAACAAATATTGATTTATTCACATTTGAGTCTCAGAAAATTCCCTTTTTGGTGTAAAAGCACTGCACTGCTTTACTGTGAGTTTGTTTTTCTATACATACAGTACTTAACAAATTTATTAGACCACCTTCAAGAAACAAGAAAACACAAATATTTTAGAAATCTTTCAAAAACTTGTTTAAAACGAAAAATGTTATTGTTATTTATTTGGCAAATAACAAACTGAAACAAATAAATAGTCCTTTTTCACACATAATAACCAAAAAACTTCATATTTTGTGTGGCCTCCTTTGGCCTTGATTACAGCTTGCATTCTTGCTGGCATTGTTTTTATGTACTCTTCAACAGTCTCTTTTGTTATTGAGTTTCAAATAGTTTCTAGCTGTTCCCACAGACTTGCTTTAAATGAAACTTCTGTGCAATCAATCTTTGAACCTACTAAATCCCAAATTTGTTCAATAGGATTCAAATCCAGACTTTGACTTGACCAGTCCATCAGTTCCAGCACTCCAGATTCTTTTTTCTTGGTCAGATAGTCTCTGCACAGCTTTGAAGTATGCTTGGGGTCATTGTCTTGTTGGTGTATGAACCCACGACCAATCAGATTCAGTCCAGAAGGGATTCCATGATGCACTAAGATGTTGTGGTAGACATTCTTGTTCATGATACCGTTGATTTTTACTAATTTGACCACACTGTGTCCACAAATGGAACCCCATACCATAATGGGGTTTCATTACAGAAACATAAAAAATGATTTTGGTAATTGCCAGTGCTGTTAATTTAGGGCATCTGTGGCATAAACCTTACTTTGGGTGGTGGTCTAATAAATTTTTTTAAGCACTGTATGTATATGAGGCTTAAGGCACTAATCTAGCAGCCTCTGTGGGTTATGTATTAGGATGCCACCCATGGCTTCAGACTGACCCTGATGTAGACATAGAGTCGATACACGTAGGTCTGTTTGTTTGCCTTTCTTGAAGAATAAATTTATATTGCCGTTTCACCAGTAGACAGATTGCCTCAGTATTTTTTTCCCATGGCTGTCTGTATAACTGAAGTAAGACTTCCTGGATTTTGTCCTTTTCTACCTGCCTCACCAGAGCACCTGTTGGACAAGCCATCCAAACCATGCAACGCTTCTTTCTCCCATGATGATCTTTGAAAATACACTGGTCACACTGGCATCATTACTGCTTTATTTATTTATTCTATGCATTTAAACCAACCTGTGCTCTTATTTATAGTACTTGCATCCTATCACACTTATCCCCCACCTTACTACATAAGATAAGCTTTGTTAGGCTGACACACATAAAGAACAGGAAGTTGGATGTTTCAATCAGCTGAATTAGCCTCGCCTAACATCTCAGGCCCCATTTACACTTGTCATTGTAAGAGGCAAGTTAAAGGATAAGTTCGGTTTTTTGACACCTGGACCTTATTGTTAGGATTAAATACGCTCGTAGACTCACCCAGACAATTTTGGTGGAGCTCGGAGCCGTTTTCGAGCAATTTAGATCCAGCCGACGGCGTTTATTCTCATGCCATAGTAGCGGACGGGGCCAGAAATCGAAGCCCCTAAATTAGACATTATCTGCTGTGAAACTCATGCAATGTCCACAACAACACCACCAGTTAGCCCCCATTCGTGGACGTGCAGTGGTTGCTCGTTCTCTGGCCAGCTGTTCGGCTCTTTCCCTCTGCATTAGGGTGACCAGATGTCCCGCTTTGCGCGTGATTTCACGCATTTTCTGTCTCTTTTCACGCATCACGCAAATTGAGACCATGTCCCGCACAACATCCCCCTCAGGCCCCAGCAATGAGAAGCCGGTGATGTTACTGCACTCTGGGCTGTTTGTTGTTGTCATAGTAGCACCGCACGTACGGCGTTTAGGCCCGCCCCTAATTTTCTCCGCGCTACCAACAGCTGAGGTGACAGCTAGTGAATGACACTCGCATCGCGCGTTCTTCTTTGGAAATGGAGGAGGGGGAGACGCCAAACAAGAAGAGACGATGCAGCTACAGGCGGTGTCCCACTTTGTCCCTCACAAACATACCCCTTGTCCCTCTTTTGGTTTATTGGGACCTGGTCACCCTACTCTGCATCCTCCTTTCAAATAGCTCCTCGTCGGTGTATTCTGGCTCAAAACGATACGGGCATCCATTATACTCAAAGTCGTCGTCAGACACTTCTACATCGGATAAATATTCCGCCATGCTGCACAAAAATAGCCGTGTTGCCGTGTAGCCTAGCAACAACAGCGTCTCTACTCAGCTGCAGTCCTGCGGCGCACGTCTATAATGTCACCAAAAGTTACCCATCCTTGTAAAGCCCCGGATGACCATAACAACGAAGTTGAGCTGACATGGTGATAACACTGGCCATTCATTTATAAAATGTAGGTGAAATGAGCGAGTTTCGCAGCAGATAATGTCTAATTTAGGGGCTTCGATTTCTGGCCCCGTCCGCTACTATGGCATGAGAAAAAACGCCGTCGGATGGATCTAAATTGTTCGAAAACAGCTCCGAGCTCCACCAAAATTGTCTGGGTGAGTCTACGAGCATATTTAATCTTAACAATAAGGTCCAGGTGTCAAAAAACCGAACTTATCCTTTAATGGACTTTTGTTTACGCTGAGCCACATACAGTGTGTGGATCTCTGGCCCATTTACACTTGTCCTCTCACATGTCTTGTACCTGGATAAAATCCAGATGTGATTTATGGTAATACACCTTCATTTACGCATACAGTACATGCACCTCTGTTAGCCAGATCATAAATCTGATTGGTTTTCATAGGCTGCACCCAAAACAAAAACTCAAAGAAGAATAACTTGCACAATTCAGCCGCAACAATTTTCTCTTCCTTTTTCAAGCTTACAAAGTAAATGTTACACTTGCACAGTACCACAAGGTACACTAATATATTCCACTTCGATGTTCAGTTGCACAGATATGAACGGCCACTGCACTGTGTCAGTGAATTACATTGTAATGTGAGCAAAAAAGACAGATGGATGTCTGCCAAACTCAACCTGACTGACATCAGACAGACAGACAGGCATAAACAGGCTGCTGCTGGTCTGAAAGAGCTTTTATAGTAATGATCACCCTGTCTGACCCTGAATCCTGTTCGTATGCAGCTATTCTACACTGTGATTAAGATATAAATGCTGACGGGATCGTTCAGCGCCATCACAGGGTATTATGTGATGTTCATAGAAAGTAAAAGTAAAAAGGTGAGGGTGGTGATAGATGAAGAATCACTTCAATGAATTCAGACAGCACTGAGATTTTGCTCATTTCATTGCTGACTCTTTGCAGCACCAATTAACCTGTGGTACATTTCAAAGCTGAAGTAAATGATGGCTTGTTAAACTTAACTTTACAGGACTGGTCAACTCAGAGAGTCCCCCAGTGCCCCTGTGTTTGATTGCAGCATTGCCCTTTTGGATACCCTACCAGTGGAAAATTATAGGGGATAAAATGGGGAAAGAGTGTCCTCTGGAGTGTCCTTCCATTGGATAAAACAAGAAAAAAGTGTCCTCTTAGGTGCCATTCTAGTGGAAAAACATGAGTAAGTGCCCTTTAGGGTGCCCTTCCAGTAGAGAAAATGAGATGCAGTGCCATACTGGCCACCCTACATGCTGGGTTGTTAAAATATTGTTGTACTGTAAGTGTGTAATTAAACAATTTCAATGTAAACGAGGGATTGAACTCTTTCACCATGAATGCATCATGACTTTTGGTGCTCTGTTGCCCCAGTCCACCAGTGCTTTACAGTAACCTTAACCACATTCAGACAAAAACAAAATACTTGGAGAACTATGGTAGGATTGTTCCTGTTTCCATAAACAGCACAGGTGAAACTGTATTCAGTTGAACATCGGGGAAGAGGACAGAAATTCTTCTTAAATGGAAGCTGAGACATTGATGTCTCATTTTGGCATTTTGGGAAGCTGAGCTTTGCATTCCCTCATCCTTGATGGAGTTAGATTGTTGTATTGCTTAATATGCACCCTGAGAAAACAAGTTTAACTTTCTATTAAATGTCACTATAGGAACTGTGAGAGCCAGTGTGTCAGAGGCAGATAAACTCAAAGAGGAGGCTGCTCTATTCTGAATAGCCTTAAAGACTTTTGGGGATAAACCAGCAGCAGTCATGTTCAGCTTCTTGTGAGCTTTTTTAAGAAGTAAATGGATTTGAACACAAAGAAAGAGCATCACATCACTTACACACGCTCCATTTAAACAAGATTTAGTGTGGGATCACCGTAACAGCACGGGGAGGGCTTATTGAGAAGTGTAAGGTTGGTTTAGACTTCACCATATCGGCCTGATAATAAGCCAACAGACAAGACATCAGCAACGTTTTTTGTCCTATGTAATGTAGTGGACTACAACCAAGGCTTCATCCGGGATGCCCGATGATGTCCCAACAGAAAGACAAGCATATTAGAATATTTGTGTCTTCTACAAAGAATTCCACAATATGTTCCAAACATTGACCAATGGGAGCACAGAGCACAACAGTAAATGTGGCGATGTGAAACAGGAATGATGGTGCTGCGAGGTGGGAGCGTGAAACTTCATGAGCTTGTACTAACACCAGAGACACGCAGCCTCACTTGGACTTGAGCCCTTTGACTTGAAAATACTTGATAGCGTTCCCCAAGCCCAAAGATTTAAATGTCTCTTATTCAAAAAGTGTGAATCCACCAATCAATTAATTTCTCTTAAAGCTGCAGTAGGTAGAAAGCCTGAAAACGGTTGGCTTTTGATTCTCACCTGAGTTAGGTTTTGTTTTCTGCGTCCTCAGCCCCTCCCACTAGATCAGCAGCATGCCCTTCATGAGGGCAAGCAACCGTTAACGGAGGTTATCGTGAGCGAGCACAGATCGACAGACATCAACTGTGTGTAATAAAACAGACACCTGACAGTAAAAAACACAGACAGAGGAGAGAAACTACATTTAAAAACATGAAGATTCGGTGTGAAGATGTAAAAGTACTGAGAGCTGAACATAAAGAGACTTTTAAAAACTTCTTTCTCTCTGCTCTCCTGCACACACGAGCTCAGTATCACAACACTGGCTTGTTGGAGGGAGACAGAAAGGAGGCTCACCACCTTTGGGCCGCGGTCAGTGCAACACAACTGCAGCCCGCTTGGAGGCGAGTTGGGCTCGCGCTTCATGTCGGGCGCGGCTCTCCGCGATATAAGCGGTCATGAAAATGCAACTCAGCGGCAACACGGTTTGACTCGCGCGGCCAAAAATGTCAGTACAAAAGTACAGTGTCATTTACTTACCCTGTAAACAACGGTGGGCTCCTCCATGGTGCTGCTGCACACAGGTTTACAAGCAAACATGAAGATAAATCCACTTATTAATCCCAAAAGTTTCAAAAACAAATGCTGAGCTCTCATCTGGCCGGTCCGTGGCTCCATGATTTCTTTGTTGTTGCTGCAGAAGGTTGAAGCAGGAGTGAAGATAAATCCTCTTTTTAATCCCAAAAGTTTGAAATATACACTCTGAGCTCCTCTCCTGACAGTAAAGTAGCCGACATCACAGCAGCTCCCATGGTTTTTTTCCTCCAGAAGCGCCAGTCTGCTGCAGACCCTCCTCTGAAGAGCTCCCCGGCTCTGAGCAGCTGTCTGTCGGCTCTGTGTCTCAGCTCCACCTGGTCCTCTTGGCACTCGACAAAACTCTGCGATACAAGTGAATGAACACAACTGAAGGTGAACTCAAAAGTAACTGAGTGAGCTGACATACTTCTGGGTTGAGCATGTTGCTCATTAGGCTCTTTTCTCTTTATTATAATGTCATTTTATAGCAACTTTTCCTGCAGTAGTTTCCGTCATTCATTCAGGGTCTGACCGAAGGAACGTGAACGCGCAGCTGCACTTGTAGGAGGAGTCCCCCAGGTCCTAAAAGACCTGTGATTGGTTTAAGTCTGCCGTCACGGCACAGATTCTGCAGAATGCTGAAAACAGAGCCACAGAGGAGGTGCACAAGTGTAGCTCTCTCTCTCTGATTTACAATATGCTTAAAGGTTTTTATGAAATTATTTCTCAATTATACCAAAACAATGTTGCCTACTGGAGCTTTAATTTCCTGAATCAGCTAACATTAAGACTGTTCATTCTCAGCAAGTCGGTACCTGACTCTCCAGATCTGCTTTGTTTGAACCAAACTGACAGCATCCAATCATGTTTCAAGGACAGAATGAAGAAGAATTAACGGGACTGCCTAAAAATTTGGTATTTCACCTGAGGGCAGAGCCTTACATCCAGTGTCATGTGCCTGATGTGCGGTCTTGTCAGCTCACTTTGAGACGTCTCGTCACTCTCTGGATAAACTGGCAGAACCGTGACCTAAATTTTTGCCTTAATCCCAAAATCAAACCTACAGGAGAGCTCATACCTGACTGTAACCTCAGTCTGAGATGATTTTTTATGTTTCTGTAATCATCAGTTTACAAAGATACACTTGGGTTTTGGCTCCTTGTACTGCTGCACAGCTGCAACCTCGACTAACGTTAGACTTCACTGATTTTCAAATGACTTTTACATGACTGTGGATGGACTCTCAAATTGACCATCATAATGTTATACTGGAAAATAAATCTAATCAGGGGTGTCATGATAAAAATAGAGGTATGTTTTCTATCATTGATTGATGCAGTTTGAAAATAGGTGAGTAAACTCTGTCTCGTTTGAAAAATGTGGATGAACTGAGTTTAGTCCTCACTACACCCCTGATTTAAATAGTGCCAAAATATATTGACAAGATGGACGAAGATGGACAAAACAACAACAGTGCATTAAGATGTGAGGTCTGTATTCTGATATCAGTGTAGAATTTTGCCCAAATGGACTTACAAACATCAAATAAACATATCTCATATTGTATGTGTTTTATTCAGTTTAATTTGTCTAATTTTTTCAAGCATTAGAAATAAAATTAGCCAAGAACTAACGTTACTTTACTGACCTCCATTTGGAAAAAATTATATCAAAGATAATTTATTTCATGTACAAAAACTACGAGGTGAGCAACAAAAAACAAATTGCAGTATATAAATTACAGACAGAGACAACTTCTAACTTAAGTCATTACAATTGAAGAAGAAGAGCACATTATGACTTGTTTAGAACTTGGGACTTTCCTGTCTTGACTTGGAACTTGACTTGGGGCCTCAAAGACTTGAGGCTGACTTGCAAAAACAGTGACTGGTCCTGCCTCTGTCTATAACAGTCTTATTGTGTAGTCTGACCTTGACATAAACAAACAGTATATTGGTTAGGGATGTGCAGGACTACTACACAATTATATGCTGCCGCCCTTGCTAGTTGGCACCAGAAATACGTACAATGCCAGTTAACTGTTGTCTCTAAGGTGTTATGCAGCTGCAAGCCACTAGTCGGGGCCATGGCCCCATAAGATGGCAATCCCTCTTGCCTAGCACGAGCCCCGATGGCCCACACGACCCTGGATGTTTTTATCAGCAAAGTCGGACAGATGACAGCTCGTAAAACCAGCGTGGTTTGGCAGTGTTTTCATATAGAAAATGGAAATAAATTTGAATGAAGACTGTGTCAGAATAAACTGGTATACAGTATAACCACTCAACTAGAGCAACACGTGACCACATTCAGCACAGACACAGACATGAACCTGCAAGCAGAGCAGCTGCTGTTAGCACTGCTAACGTTAGCCACACTGTGTAGCAGGCTGGCAGCTAACATCAACAACATGATATCTTTTAGCACCACATCCTGTGATCCTTTTAATTCTGAAAAGGTGAAGAATTTAGTGAGTTGTTGTCATGTTTTGTAGGTTAATGTGTAACGTTTCTGTTTCATGGTGCAAAGTGTCACACATTTCAGCTGCATTTAAAATACGATTTGGTGATTGTAGACTGTGATTAAAGGCTTCATATGGCTCTTAATATACACAGTATTTTTTCAGACAGTTTTTAAAATCATTTGTGCTCAATTTGAACTGCTTTTTGGGTGTTCTCTTACCGTTAGACTAGTTGACTAGTCTAAATTAAATTTTGCATTTAATCGACTGGGAAATTAGACACCAGGAACATCCATAATATTGGTTAGAAAGAGAAAGGTAGTTTGATGGGAGCTGACAGGCAGAATTACTCAAATGAAGTAAACATAATGGGGCATTGATCCATAAGAATATAAACAAAAAATATGTTTTTTACAGTTTTCCTGTATTGTAATTCTGCCCATACCCTAACCTTGGACACATATTTTCCTTAAAAATTTGGCAAATACAGAAAGACTTCTTTCCATTTTGTTTCATAAAAAATCAAAAATTGGATCTTTTTAAAAGACATTTGAGTAAATATTTGTATTTGTCTGTTTGCTGAGTAGAAGATTGATAGCACTCTTAGACATGAGAGTGATATTCATCTTCTCATTTCACTCTCACAAAGAAAGCAAATAAGTGTATTTCATCATTACCTTTGCTTTTCCAAATCTTCATATGAGGGGAAATGAAAATACAAGACCTTGAATATATTCACTCAGCTGTCATAACCTCCTCATCCAACAGTCTTATCTGCTGGATAGATGTGTGTGTTTTTATGTGTCGTCTGTAAAATGACTGCAGCAACTTACTTTCTCCTCCTCTCTCTCATTTCCACACAGCATGTAGATGTGGAAATATGGGTAGGTGTGCCTCCACTCGCTGTCTGTGTTTGTCATGGTTGTCAGTCACCGTTCTTATGTTGGTAATACAGTCACTGTCATGAGCATCAGTATTATGAGCACTGAGAAGAGCTGCCATACACATTTGTGTTTTTGTGGATCTATTGAGTGTAAACCTGTTGGAGGTTGTGGAGATTTCTGATATGACCTTATCAATGTTGAGCATCTGTATTGAAAGATATGCAAGCAGATTTAGATGCAGCACTCTGTACATTTGCATTACTTTTGCCTTGCAATCTGTACAGCATATGACACACTCAGTCTTTATATCTTTGATTCAGATAAGGAAAAACTCCCCCCAAAAAACCTATAAAGGATAACTTTGATATTTTTCAACCTGGAATCTATTATCCCATGTTTTTGTGTCTAAAGTGGCTAATGGAAACAACAGTTTTTGAAACTGGCTCAGTATGGAGGGAAAGCACTGCAGGCAGCAAAAGTAAAACTGAGCTGCACCATAATCCCATAATCACTGTCAGAGTATGTGCGCTAAAAGTGCTTGTTTTTGCCACTGACAGGCTCAGATTGTTATTATGATCACTACAAAAATAGACCTTTTTAAAGACTAAGATTGTTCAAAATGACCAGATTCCATTGTGATTTTACTTATCTGGGTCACCTTGATTGATTAGTTTGTTTGTGTTGTTTTGTGACTTTGGTGTTTTTGTTTGCTTCAGTTTTTGTATAATTTTGGTATTTGTTTTTTTTTTTTTTTTTTTTTTTTTTTTTTGTGTGAAATGTTGTTTTCAAGATTTAAAAACTGATCGAGTCAGTGGCCAGAGGTAAAATTATTGTTTTTGTCAGTGACAAAAACTTTGATGGAAAGAGCACTTTGAGGAACTCCTGAATCTGACTAACACTAGAGCTTGAGATCTGTGCCGACCTGACGGGTTTGGGGTGGGTTGGGCCTTATTTCTCATGTATTTCACAGGCTCACATCAGCTTCAGGCTACACTATATTTATTTGTTTAATTTCATTTTTCTCCCCAATTTAGTTGTTGCCAGTTCCAGTTCCCTGCATGTATTGTCCTTATCACTGAAAACTCCTACTGTTTGGTACATAGAGGGAAGCTTGTTAAGAAAAATGTCGGGCTATAATCAGGTTCGGGCTGAAATATACTAATGAGGGTCAGGTTCAGGTCAGTTTTGGACAGAACTTCATCGGCATCTGGTCTCGACAGGCTCAACTTTTCGGGCACGATTAAAGCACTAACCAAGACATCTTCTGTGGAGAAGGAGAAGTCTGATGACTCTTGTGCAGGTCTCTGGCAGAGGGCTCTGAGGTAATCAAGAAGCTTGTCAGCAGCAAGGTGCTGGCTGTTGATGAGATTCGCACTGAGATGCTGAAGGCTCTGGACATTGTTGAACTGTCTTGTTTGACACACCTCTTCAGTGTTGCGTGGAGGTACCTGTGGAGTGGCAGGCTGGGGTGGTGGTATCCCATTTTGGAAAAGGTGGCCCAGAGGGTGTGCTCCATTTATCTGGGTATCACACTGCTCAGCTTGCCCAGGAAAGTAAAGAAAGATGACATTTCTTTCGTGGACTAGAGAAGGCTTACGATGTTGCCCTTTTGGGGATACAGTGGTAGCATGAAGCACCAGGGCCAGTGCTACGAGCCATCTGGTTCTTGTATAACTAAAATGAGAGTTGTGTCCGAATCCCCAGTACAGTCATTTTAAACACCTTTTCAGTGAGTGCTGGACTCCTTGTCTCCAATCCTTTTTGTAATTTTCATGCACAAGATCTCAAGGCACAGTCAGGGTGATGAGAGAGTCTGGTTTGGGAACCTCAGAATTGTCTTGAGAGTCTGCACCTCCAAGTCTGAGGCCATAGTTCTCTGCTGTAAAAAAGTGGATTGCTCTCTGCAGGTGGGGGGTGAATTACTGCCCCAAGCGAAGGAGTTCAAGTTTCTCGCAGACTTTCTCGGATTGGTATGGCATCAGCAATAATGCGGGTGCCGTGCCGGAAAAGGGAGCTAAGCCGGATTGATTTACCAGTTGATCTATGTTCCAACCTTCACCTGTGGTCATGATCTTTGGGTAGTGACTGAAAGAAGGAGGTTACAGATACAAGTGGCTGAAATAACTTTCCTCTGTAGGGTTGCCTCAACCTTAGAGATAAGGTGAGGAGCACAGATATCCAGAGGGAGCTCATAGTAGAGCTGCTGTTGTTTTAAAATGAGGCAGTTGAGGTGGTCTGTTTAGGATGCCTCGTGGACACCTTCCACTGGAGGTTTTGTGGCCACGTACAACTTGGCGGAGACCCAGAACTTTAAGTATTACATCTCATCTGACCTGGGAACGGCTCAGGCTCCTGTAGGAGGAGGTGGAAAGTGTTGGGGAGACAAACATCTGGTATACCCTGCTTAACCTGCTTCCACTGCGACCAGACCCCAGGAAAGTGGAAGAAAATGGATGGATGGATGGACTTGCCTGGGTTGATTATGGTCCTGCTCAGTTTCACTTCTGCTGGCTGCAGCGGTCTCACTCAATACTGGACCGATTTCAAAAATTGTTCTCCCTATTAGTCACTTAGACACAAAGACAGGAAAAACGTCCAGTTTGAAAATTAGCTAAACTTCAATAGGGAAAATATAGAAGAAGCCTCAGGGAGAGCAGAGGAGGGACACCTCTCTCAGGACGGACAGACATGTAATAAATGTCATGTGTACAGAACAGACAAACGGTAAAATTACAGTGTGGACAATCAGAAAAAAAACATTCACACAGATAAGAATAAACACACAGAGGGAGAGAGACAAGAGGACAAAGAGAGTGTTTTTATATGTTTAGCATTTCCAGAAATGCTTTAATTTGACAATATGTGTTACATCATGCCAATAAAGCATGACTAGGCCTGTCATGATAACTACTCTTGTTGGACAATATATTGTCTCAGAAATATTGCGATAAACCTTATCATTTTTAGACCGTTTTATGCCACTAATATAATGATAACATCATGGTAATAATCCAAGTACAACATTTCCGAGAGCTATGAAGCTTTAATTCTTGTGATTATTCAGACATTGGACTTGGAATGTGAAAAAAATAATAATTATATAATTATATATATATATATATATATATATATATATATATATATATATATATATTATATATATATATATATATTTTTATTTTATATTAAGTATTTATGTGTGTGTGTATATATATGTATCTCCTAAATAAAACATAAATAAAATAAAACCATGCATCCAAATACAACAATAAATGAAGTGGACTCTCAGGCTCTGTCAGCAAAAGTTGATAATTAATTGTTGTGACAGGCCTACCAACAGCCAGGGAAGAACAAGAGGCATCCCAGGACAGACCAGACCAGACAACTCTGTAGCCCTTCTAAATCAAAGCTGAATAAGAATTCTGGTTTAAAAATGTGTATTTTGATTAACAATAAGAGAACTCTGAGACACTTTAAAAAATCAAATGGCTTCTCACTATGACTATGCTGTGAAGTGAAAAAAATTCAATTTAAACTTTGTAAGACGTCAATTCAGTCAGATTTTCCATCTGACAATGTCTACATTTGATAAAAAATGTAATCATTAGGAAGTTAGCCTGTTACAAAGTTTAACAGCCAAAGTTCGGTCTTTTAAAATATACTGAATTTTCCAGCATAATTGAAGAGTAAAAATCTAAACTCCTTCAAAATACAGTTTTGTCCCAGTTCTCAAGACTGAGTGACTGTGAAGATTTACATCATCAGTAAGAACCAGTGGACTGAGACAGACAGGGCAAGTCAGAGCATACTGAGATACAGATAATGTTTTCTGTAAATGGGATTTGTTGAGTATAGGAAAAAAAGAATAACTCTGACCTTATTCCTTATTAATATATATATAATATTATATATATGTGTATGTATATATATATATATATTAATAAGGAATATATATATGTGTGTGTGTGTGTGTATACACACACACATATATATATACATACATACATACATACATACATACATACATATCATATATGTATATATATATATATATATACATACATATATATATATATATATATATATATATATATATATATATATATATATATACATACATATATATATATATATATTAATGATATGTTAATTATACATTCTACCCACAACACCCACCACAATATTTTCTTTCATTTTGAGCTACAGCGAGTGTGCCCCATACTCATCTATACTGAATTCTGACTTGATTGTGATGAGCAAGACTTTTTTTTATGTATGAATGCAGCGTCATGTGCAAAACCTTATGAATATTTCATGTCATTTTGTAACGGCTGTAATCAGACCTGCTGATGGTTTTGGTGTTTTTTTAATGTTTGGCGCGAAATTGAGTGCTGAATATGATTTTTATCAAAAATAAAAAACATCAATTGATCAGAATACAAATAAATAGAGCTCTCATGAAAATTTACAACCATGGCAGCACAGGTACACCACAGTCCATGGCACTCACCAACAGTCTTTACAGTCATTTTTCTCACTATTTAACTGCAGTCTCTGTGATTTATCACTTATTAAGCTCTGTGGGATTATGGGAAATGTGGTTGGTAAAGGCTGCTGAAAAGCAACAGATTTGACAAACAAGGATATTATCATTGAAATCATTTAAAAATCTGCATTTAGACAAGAAGTGACACAACATGCCGCTGAGTCAGGTTATGTTCCAGCACTGAAGTTTTTAATTGTTAGTGGTGTTACAAAGTCCAATATGATTTCTTGTGGGGGAACTAAAGAAACAACTTCTGTTTTTGAGCAGGTGGAAATACCTGGCCCTCTTTTTTTTTACACTTTGACTATTCTAACTAGGTTTTCGTCCATCGTCCTTCTGACTAGTGACTAACTACATGGCATGTAGTTTGTTTTCTTGTTTTTTCTGTCTGTGTTAAAGCTGTAGTAAGTGACTCAGGAGAATGATAGTCTCATTCCCAGAGTGTCAAAAATGGATGTTTTGGGTTGGTGACTTGGGTGGAGCCATCAACCAAAAGCGCCGATGTTAGACGACCTGGGAATGATACTAAACAATCAGCTAGCTTTCTCCTGAATCACTAACTGCTCCTTGAATTCTTTTATGACATCCTGGTGCCGTGAGCCCACTGCATATGAATAAATACATTTTCAGTTTGCCTAACCCTTCCCATAGTTGTTATCAGACATTTGACACCAGTATGAGTGATTTTTTTTGGGTCATATCAATCTATAGCACAGGGTCAAGGTAAGTGGCACACGGGCATTCAGGGAATGTCCAACTCCATTTTGCCATTACATGGTGCACAATCTGGGTGTGAAGTAAGGAGCTGGGTGCAAAGAGGTCATATTGAGTTAATTAATCATAGATGTGTTTGGGGTATTTTTTGGATGTATAGAACAACACAGAACATTAATTATCAGATCCTGTCGGATTCAAACAATCAATGATGTTTCAGATCAGTGTCTCTGTCTTATGCGCACACGTTCACCCGAGTTCACCCACCTGCAACCATCTGCTATTAATCAGAATATTAATTTGTATGACTCATGGATTAACTGCAGTGTCCTAGAAGCAGAGTGTATGTGTGTTGTGAACCCGCCTATCTAGTCTCATCTTACCATCTGAATAATGTGTCCTTTAAATATCAGGAAAATACCGTTTCATTGACTTTAGACCAGGTTTTTGTTGGTCAGTGGCACAGTTGCTTTCTGCAGCCTCATGATAGCGATGCACCTGACCACACTTCATTTTAAAACCAACAAACCCATGGGTGCACAGAGGGGCGCAAGTACATTTGCTACCTACACAACGTGGGCTCTGGGCAGGAAAATAACAACTGCATTGGTCAGAAAATAGCAATGACAGCTGTGCTGTGCACAGCTTTGCGTCAGGAAGAAGATAGAGCTCTTAAGCTATATTTGGTCATACACACTAATTTTCTTCAGACCACACAAACAGTATACAAACATCCATCATTTGGCTTTTTAGTTGGAACACAAGCAAATGATAATACATTGTAATGAGAAATGTTCTTTCATCTATTGTCATTTTGACACTTTAAAGACAAGTTTATTTTACAAATCAAAATGGTTTCAGAGCTTCTGGTGTATTTTTGCTCTTGGTTTAGTCTGAGGAAAATGAGGACTAGACATTTTTTTGATTGATTGAAGTTTAAATACAGATACTCACATTTCTTAGTTTAATATTTAATGTCCATGAGCTTCAAAGGCTGCATTGCCTGCTGACATAATGTATTACAATGTATGGATTAACATATCCTGTGTATTCATGAATTAAATAAAAATAAGGAGAGGGAAGAGCAGCTTCAGCTCTGCAAGCCAGCGTGCATCACATTACTGCTGTTTACACACTTCATTAGTGTGTGTGTGTGTGTGTGTGTAAAGCAGCTCTGCTGTGTGCGGCCTGCACAGCTCTGTGTGTGTTCACTATGAGCAGGGCAGAATGACTGCAGTGCAGCAGGAGGAACTACAGGAGCAACAGGAGCACTTTGTGCTAAGAAGACTAATGTCAGTCAGAAAGCAGGACTCCAGTTTCACAGTACAGTCTCCTGGTGCTGCAGACTCCTGCTGCAGCCAAAGGTGCTGGTGTCACTGTGTAGTTTTACACTTTGCAAGTACACACACTCTGGAGTCCTGAGGAATGCTGGGGAGAGGGAGAGGGGCCAAGGAGCAAAGAGGTTTCTGGAAAATGTGGTCTTATTTAGGGGAACACTAGCTCTGGTTTACTGCACTACTGCCACTGTTGAGTTCATTGAACAGGGCTGTTTGGTAGTGATGAAAATAACAACTGCAAATATTATGCTGAACATTGATATTAATATTATTTATCATCAACTCTCACAGAAACCATGTAGTTTTATTCCACTAAAACACTTCAGATCTATTGAGGTGTAATGCATACACCTGAGAAAAAAATGTTTGCCCCCTTTGTTGAATTTACAAGATTATTTGAGATAAAGCTCTTGTCAAGTTGAAACACACAGCAGAATCTAAAGGACTGACATGTTTTTGTGAGTTTTGCAGGTTTGTTCAGTAGTCACTGTAAGATGCAGCTTTTTGGGAAGCAGTTAACCTGTGAATGGGGAGCGTTTGATTTGATGCACCAGAGCAGCCACTCTAAACACTAAGCGTCAGTAGTGCACCCGATCAGGTTTAATTAGGTGTGAGAGCCCAAATCATAATCCTGATGATTATTTCATTAGACAGCTCTGGGTGATGGTGATTATACGATCGGCTGGGGATGTTAATATGACAGTGATAGATTGATATTTGAACACAGAGTACCTTTAAAAAACTGCTCGGATGAAGTGATGGATGGATGACAAACTCTAGTTTGTAGACTCTCAGGTGACATTTTTCCTGCATCTCTATAGATGAATCAGTGTTGTTGAATGAAATGATCCAGCTGGTGTCTCCCTCTCTCTTCCTGTCTGCATCTGTTGTGTTGATCTTTCTGTACGTACTGTTTGGTCTCTCTGTTTAGCTGTTTCTCTCTGTATTTATTTCTCAGTGACTCTCTGTCTTTTGTAACTCGGCTCTCTTTTCTCTCTTCCTCTCGTCTCTGTCTCTCTGCTAGACGGCCCAGGGCGGCGGCCATCGCACCTTACTGTATGGACACGCTGTCCTGCTGCGACACTCCTACAGTGGAATGGTCAGTGAACACACACACACATGCCACAATCAAACTCTAACCAAAAACTGCAGACTCACCTTCATTATTAAAGGAACATTCTGTCAGACATACAAGGAGATTGATATCACCTAATACAAAAATACCTTTTGATAATAAATAATTATAAAAAAATTTTAAACAGTATATTTTTGATTTTTGAGGATCAGCTAGCTTACATCTCAGCAAACATTGGTCAGATGGTGAAATACGGCCGTTATATCTACATGATAGATGACAGAAATACACTCATTAACATAAGAGAAGGAAGCGCAGGGACTCGATTAGAGCAGTGGACTTAAGACAGGTCACCCAGCCAGACCAGCTAGACCGTGATTGTGGAAGAGAGATGGGATAAGAGCTAAGCTAACTAGGGTTACATGTGAGACAGTGAGCCAGAGAGTGATGCATCATCGTCGGCCCGCTTTGATTCTGCATCAGCCCACATCCTCCTCCTCAAACCCCCACAGAACAAATGCAGATGCAGTGGGATCTGACAAGTTTGGCTAGAGGTAAAGTTACTGCAGCTAGTAAGCTAGCGTTAGTATCTCTCTTCTCAGAGCCTCCTGCACATCTTCAGCATGTAGAGAAATGGAAAGTTTGACAACCCTAGTTACAGTTGCTAAGCTATGATTGGACAGTTGCTGTTTGGAGGCAGGGCTTAGCAAAGGGTCAACTACGAATGAAGCGGCACAGTAGAAATACATACCCTCTTTTCCAACTTACACTTAACACAGAACACATTCTCCACTAACCAAAAATGATATAAATAGAAAAATCAATCAGTAAATGAATTAATAAATTATAATAAGCAGCAAAAAAGGGGAAGAAAAAAACAATAGTGGCTAGATAGTGGCATATTAAGCACAAAGATCTACATGGAGATGTATTTCGAGGTCTCCGTCCATGCTGGTCCATACATTCCACTCCTAAGGGCCTGGGCCCCATCATTTCCAATATAGTCCAGAAAGGGATCCTAAATATGAAAAAACTTGAATGGTTGGTCCTTGAGACAGAAACTTACACTGTAGCTTGTAAAGAGATAAGTTCCGTAGTACTTCCATGGTGGAACTGCAAGGACAGTGTCTGAAATCCACTGAAGAAGAACATGTCTCCTTATTCTAAAAGAAGCACCTAAAGCAGCTTCAGTGAAGACGGGTTAAGGTTCAGTGCTGCTGACTATATCTCTGTAATGCAGAACAAAGGTTCAAGAGAAACTTTTTTCTTGAAAAATAAGATTGCACAAAAACTTTGAATCTGCTCAGTGCATAATTTCAGCTGGTTCAGCATCAAAATGTACAAAACCCCAGTTCCAAAAAAGTTTGGATTCTGTGTAAAACAGAAATAAAAACACAAATCCAATTATTTACAAATCACTTTTGACCTATATTCAGTTGAATACAGTGCAAAGACAATGCAATGCAAAGAGAAAGACATATATCAACAACATCCAGAAACACTGCAGACTTCTCTGAGCCTGAGCTCATCTGAGACGGACTGACTCAAAGTGGAAACGTGTGCTGTGGTCTGACGAGTCCACATTTCAGATTGTTTTCACAAATCATGGACTTCAAAAGACAGCATCAGTGAAGGTAGTGGCCATGGCATCATGGGTAACTGTCACAACTGTGAAGGCCACATTAATGCTGAAAGGTACATACAGGTTTTTTCGGTCTTTTTCAGGGACGTCCCTGTTTATTTCAGTGACACAGTGACAAGACACATTGTGCACGTGTTCCAACAGCATGTCTTCTCATGAGGGACGAGCGTTTGTGTCAAGTGAACATGGAAGTTTTTATGTAATTTTGAACATCCTGAACGTTTGTGTACACTAAAAGGTTTCTTGCTGAAGTTCTGAGGTTCTACTCAGAACCATTTGCTTGTGAAGAACCCTTTTTTGAAGAAAGGGTTCATCTAGGGCTCTTTTCTTCCAAAGAGCTCTCTTTGGAAGAAAGAGTTCTTCAAGATTTATTGAAATCCTTGAAGAACTCTTTCATCAAGAGTTCTGTGTACCATAATATAAAAGGGGTCTTGGCAGAACCCCCTGGGTGGGTTCTAGATAAAACCCTTGGAATATTAAAGGGTTCTTGGTTGAATGCCCTGGGTGGGTTCAATATAAAACACTTGGAATGTAAAAGAGTTCTAAGTGGACGCCCCCACCCCCCAAGTGGATTCTAGATAAACCCCCCTGAAATATAAAAGGATTCTCGATTGCACCCCCTGGGTGTGTTCTAGACATAAATCCCTGAAATATAAAAAGGATCTTGGTGGAACCTCCTGGATAGGTTCTAGATAAAACTCTTGAAAATATAAAAGGGTTCTCTGTCAAATGCCCTAAGTGGGCTCTTGATAAAACCCTTGTAATATAAAAAAGTTCTCAGTAGAAATGTTCTGTGTAAGGTTCTAGAAAAAACCCTTGTAATATAAAAGGGTTCTTGGTAGAACCTAGGGTTCTAGATAAACCCTTGGAATATAAAATAGTTTTCAGTGAAACCCCCTGAGTTGGGTCTGGATAAAACCCTTGGATATGAAAGGTTCCCAGTAGACCCTTCCTGGATGGATTCTTGTTAGCGGTCTTAGAGATTGGAAAGGTTCTGGATAGATCGCCTAGATAGACTTCAGTGTGAAACCCCCAAAGGGGTTCTCTGTAGAACCTCTAATAAGGAGTTCTGGGTGAAACCTTTCACAGATGGTTCTAAGTCTAGCTTTTAATTTGGGGGAACCTTTTTATAAAGGTTCTGCCAGGAAGTAGTGATAATAACTAAATCATAGATTTAAATTTATTTTGAAGTTAAAACAGACTTTGATCCGATCATCATCTCTCTGGTCATGTTTTCTCCCTCAGTGTCTAGGATGATAAATAGGACTGTTACATTTGCACATGGTTTAGCAACCACTGAGATATGGGTAGGAAAATCATACATGTGTTAAAATTACATGAAGAATCAATCCCATTGATTTCGACAGCAAAGAATTACTGTTCAAGAGGTTTCATAATTGATCAGATGCATTGATTGATTGAATTGTGTTTCTCTGTGTAGTACCTGTGCTGTCTGTCCACCTCCCGCTCATCCACAGACAAACTGGCTTTTGATGTTGGACTGCAGGAAGATACCACAGGTAGGAGTCAACACACTTCTGTAACTGTGTGCCTTTTCTATAATCACACAGTTTGAATAAAAATACTATTTTACTGTTTTTTAAACCTCTGCTGTGTAGCCAGACTTTATTCAAACATACCAAACTTGACTTTAAAGCTACAGTAATCACTGTTTTATTTCAAGGAAGTGTGAAACATAGAGTTCCCGGAGGAAAAGCCAGTGTGGTTCTCACAATTGTTTTTTCTTTCTCTTATGAGAAATAAATAAGATTCTATATTGAGCTCACTGAAGTTTCATCTGTTTCTCCTAAAACCCCTCTTAGGAAAAAAAGGAGCAAAACAAAAGAAAAGCAGCAGATCTTTTACTGAGCTCAGAGGTGTCTTAGAAGTTTCTTCTTGATGAGCAACAACACTTTAATTTGACCACTGAGACAAATTTAAGGTCGCATTTAAGACAATCGAGTTTTCCTTTAAATCTCACTGTTATCTCAAGAGCTGATTATTTATGTAAGACAAATTTAAGATCAGTGCAGTGAGACGAATAAAGAACATTTTAAGATCTTCAGTTGGGCTCAAATTAGTCTTGAGCTGAGCCGAATTTAAGAAGTATAAGAAGATGGTCAAAGTCTCATATTGGTCCTGAATCGAGCTATTTATGTCTAGGAGACACAGGCTAGACAAAGACAAGATCTTATTTTGAAATTTTCCTTTCCTCTGGTTAATCACCCAACTCTGTAGCTCCTCACACAGCTTTTTAGCATCTTCTAACTTGTTGTCTTGGTTTTGTGTACTTGTTGTGGGTTCAGTCTCAGCACTCTCATCAAGCTTGTTTTCAGCAGCAGCAGGCAGCAGTTTCCAGTGAAAAACCATGTGTACACTACCTGCTCAGCAGCAAACAGCAGACACACACACACAGTTAGAGACTAGCAGGTGAACACAGTGGAGCATTTAACAGCTAAAGAGCCAGATATTTTTCTCAGCAGTTGGTGGAGAGCAGAAATGAGGTAAAAGGAGAAGGAATGTTTGATTTCATCACGTGGACACAAACACAACTCCAAATTAATGCTAATGTTGTTCTGTGTCTGCTGGTGTGTAACTAAGTAGCTGTTTGCAAAAGCATC
This sequence comes from Lutjanus argentimaculatus, assembly GCA_034769285.1. Taxonomy (NCBI): domain Eukaryota; kingdom Metazoa; phylum Chordata; class Actinopteri; order Lutjaniformes; family Lutjanidae; genus Lutjanus; species Lutjanus argentimaculatus. The sequence goes on from JAWZSL010000051.1 coordinate 2,949,881, forward strand.
AGTCATATCAGCTTTGTATGACCATAATGTTAAAGGTATGCATCTACAGTAGATGGTGGTTGGCACACCTGCAAGCAATGTGTAGGAAGCTAAGCAATGTACTGCTGTGGACAGAGTCAGCAGCCAAATGTAGGTGTAGACACCTAAAAGAAATCTATATCAGTGTAAGTGTACACTATCTTTAGAATATTTTCACCACTTTAGCTCGCCATCAGACAGATAAGCCCCATGAGTAGACACACAAATGACACCGCCTCTCCCTCCTCTCACCCTCCCACTTCCTAACATTCAGTTACAAACGTACCTTCAGCGACTCTCTCAGTCCAAGTCAGCCCAGCAGTTCACTTCAGCTCACTTCATTTCCAACAACCCAACCCAGAAGGAACAAAACATATCATCCTGTCACCGTCCTCTGGCTCTGGTGGCTCAAACATGTCTGGACATGTCCAGTAGAGCTGCTAGACAGAGCGTCTGTGTTTCATGTCATTTTCAGGTCATTTCAGTCATTTTTTTAAAACAAAAATGCTGATTCCACAACATTTGCTGATTCCAGCTTCTTAAATGTGAGTTATGCTGCCTTTCTTTGTCATCTCTGACAGTAAATAAAGACTCTTTGGGTTGTAGACTGCTGGTTGGACAAAAGAATTAATTTGAAGTGAGCATTTTCACATGTTTTTGATATTTTATAGACTAAACAATTAAGACTAAGTGCCAGAATTCCTACTAGAATAACTATTAACAGTCATTGTGACCTTTGACTTCCAACTGTCATGATAAATGCCAGACTAAGACATTAATCCATTTATTCTGTTAGTTTATCTTTTTAAAAATGAAATAACACTATTTTGTAAACTGTATACTATCATGTGTACCATCACAGCAGTATTTTTCTGTAGGATAATAACCATCAATGATCTGATTCAAATTTTAGATTCATCTAGAATTACTCACAGCGAGAAACAGTTTTGAGTGTATTTTATAAGATTACAAACATGTTATTTTAACATGAATAATGACACATTTCCACCTAGAACCATCACAAAAAATAATCACAGCCTATGAGAAAAGGCTGGAAAAAAGTACAAAAATGAAACCAAAAGTTGGAAACATTGCTGTTTGTAATAAGTAAGAATACTTTGTTTCAACATTTGAAAGCTTTAACACAAAAATTCAGTGAGTTACAGGTGCTGAGACAAACAACTGTTCCTGGTCTACCCTACTTTATTTTCAACTGAGTCTAATTAATTCATCATTTGTATTTTAATGTCGGGAAATTGGAAATTGAAACTACTTGTGAAGTTTTATTGACAGAAACAATCGTAGCAACCAAGAGGGATCTCCAACTGCGCAAAAAGTAACAATATAACAACAGCAGTTTCTGTGGGGTCAGTATGACTACCTGTGGCCAAAACAGGTAAAAATGATCACATATTCTTTGCCTTTTGTTTAACATTTTAAATGCAAGTACAGGCATAGTTAATTAAGTTAATTGTGGTCCTAGATTACATTACCTTTGAGTTGGCTTCATCCTGCTCCAGTTTGGAATCTCAGGCTGCGGCTTACTTTCATTATGTCCATATCATGTCTGTAATCAGACTGTTGACCGCTGTTGTCAGTGTTCTGATGCTGTCAGGTTGTTTCTGTCTGTTTCCAACAGATACAATCTGACTCCTGAACTGCCGCTGCTTCTCCACAATGGTTTTCACTTTAGAACAAAGTCAGAACAATAAGCCGCTGCAGAACACTGTCTGCCCTGTTCTTGTTCTTGACCTGCTTCTGTAAAGATGATGCAAATTACAGTACACGCAAAACAGCTGCAAGACAAATCTGGGCTACTAAACTGGTCCACAGGCTGAGGTGATACAGGAGGTAGTATTACAGGACGCTGTGTTGCTTCGTGAGTCACATTCCAGCTTTATTTTCTCAGCTATTGTTTGCTTTTTTGTATATTTTCTTACGTGTGTGCCTGTGTGTGTGTAGGCGAGGCGTGCTGGTGGACCATCCATCCAGCATCAAAGCAGCGTTCAGAGGGAGAGAAGGTTCGAGTGGGAGATGATCTCATCCTGGTCAGCGTCTCCTCCGAAAGATATTTGGTCAGTAGCAGCTGTGAGTGGGAACGTGTGAGGAGAGGGGGCTCTAATATTACTATCACTTTCTTTCTTTTATTTTCTTCTTTCTGTCCCTTATTTTCCTTCACTCCTTCATTCCTCTCTCATGTTCTTTGCACTGGTTCTTCCCTTTGCTCCATAACCTCTGTTTATTTTTATTCATGGTGAGAGTCTTACTAAGAATAAATAAAGTGTGATAGAAAAAATGATTAAGACGACCAGTCATACACATACACAGCATCCAGGGGAATATTCATTAATATACATTAGAGCCTGCTGCTAGACCAAATCCATCACTTGACACATCCTTTGTAACGGTTTAGGAATTATTGGTCTAAAACCATTTGAAATTATTCTAAACCTGGGTTAGAATTGCTGGTGGGTTGGGGTCGGGGATTTTCCTTTCTCTGCTTCATTCATTTTTTATCCCCAGTGGGGATGTGTGTTATCCCTGCTTCCAGTCAGACTGAAAAAATTAAATACTTTTTCTGTGTCATCCAGCAGATAAGGTGTATTAACCTTTTTAAAAACAAGTTCTTCGTTGGGTCCTGGATCGTCCTGGGTGGACCGAGTCACGAGTGGATCTAACTCTTATACATGGCTTATATATGATGACTGTGCCTCACACAGTAAATCCCATTGTCCCTGCCATTGTCAAGTACACTGTAAAAACAAAAAAGTTGAGAAAACTCAAACTTTAAAGGCAACTTACTGCAACTGAGTTTTGAGCCCAACTCAAACTGAAGTTTTGAAAAAGTTTCAGCAACTGGTAATATTTTGTTGAGATCATTTACTTTCCTTCTTTAGATAAACTTGAATCTTTGAGTTTTAGAAACCCCCATGGGTCAATGTGACCCATGTATGTGTGTTATTAAAAAAATAAAGATACTATAATAATGATTGTGATCAAATAACTATTTTAACAGGGAAGAACAAACAATTGTACATTTCATCTGTGAAATATGTTTATTTGCCACTTTGTCACACAAAATATATGTTTCACTGATAACACTGATATTGAATTGCAGTGTGTCTGTAGTGTAACTGTGGACTCATGCTATGTGGTAGGTATTAGGTATAATGTCTCCCAGGTGTAGGTTTAGGCACCAAAAGTACTTGGTTAAACTGGGGAAAAGATCATGACTTGTCTCTTCCACCCCGGGTGCAAGTAGCATGGTACATTTATTTCAGAAATAAAGCAAAGAAACTCAGAAATGGGTGCATTAAGTCCATGTTGTGCATTAAAGGGGTTTCGATACAAAAATTATTTTCATTCGAATAAAAGTAAGGATTGGTGATGATCAAAAACAAATTAATACAAGGATTCCTGAAATACTGAATACTGATGAAATTGATTTATTGTAAAAAGTATAGAAAATAAAAATTCAGTCGGGTCTTTTTAGACTCATGTTGTGCACCAAAGGGTTAAACTCATTCTCACTCAGGTGGATGGTGGAGTCCACACCACAGCTATAACAACAACAGTGGTGGTGTGCAATATCAGCCTACTTACTGGCCTAATAACATATGAAAGCTTTTATAATGTAACATTGAGCTGCAAAATACACACCAAAACCTCATTTTACCTGAGACATACTGCCACATGGTCTGATGGGGCCTCTGGAGTTCATTTGGTCTTTACTGATGTCCTCTTTGATGATCGCCAGGAAACAATGATGGTGAACAATATGAAAACCTGAGTAAATATATGTCTCCAAAAGACGACAGCTTTTGTGAAAACAGAGCGTTCGATTCGACAAACCTCCTCTGGTCCTCCAGTGAACCCATGTCCTCCTGGTTTTCTTTTTGTTTCTCTGCAGAATGTAGCTGCTGACACAGCAGGAGTGTGTAGCGCATGCTTGGCGCCACTGTTTACTGAACATTATCAGTCATCAGTGTGGATGCTGACATTGTTTTTGTTATAGTTATTGTTATAGTTATCATTCTTGGTGTGGACGGCCCTTAACTCAGTCATTTTACAATATTATGCTGTGTCCTCTTCAGAGGCCCCTCTCTTCTTTATGTCTCTCTCTCAGTTTTGCCTTTTTTTTCTTGACTGTCCGTCCTCTGGTCACCTGCTGTATCGAATGCAAAACCGTGGTAAGCACTGCTGACCGCGTACTGACTGACCAATTGCACGCTCTGATGCGTGCGGAGCACAGCGGACTCTGGTGTCCAGACCAGACGTGCCCCTCTGAATCTCTATATACAGACACGTCCTCCAGTTTCATTCTGCTGTGTCACTTTTCTTTTTAATCCTGGCTCTTGTGTTTCTCCTCTTGCAGCATCTGTCCTATGGTAACGGCAGTCTGCACGTAGACGCAGCCTTCCAGCAGACACTGTGGAGTGTGGCTCCCATCTGTTCTGGCAGTGAAGTAGCACAAGGTACACCTGTCTTTTTTTCTCTCTCTGTTTGCGTCTTTCCAGTCCTCTATCTTTTCTGCTTTTTAAAATCTGTCTTGCTTGCTGCTTGTGTTGTGGTTTTACTATCTTTTCTTCTGGCCTTTGTTCATTGTTTTATCGTTGCTTCCTGTTTTTACACAACTTAACTTGTGAAGTTGAATTCATATTTCTTGGACACATTCGATGCACCATGTTTTTAAATGTCATCAGTCATCAGCTGATTAAAACAGTGTGTGAATATGGACAGAAGTGTTGACATGATGTAAAAACTTTTTTTGATCATGAAGCCTCATTTTTCTCTATAATTCTGTGGTTTATCAGTGAATGTCTGAACTACACTGCAGGCTGGAGTCTGTTCACAGTGACAAACACACAGATAGATCCACGTTATACACCCGTCTATAAACATCTGTATCTATGGAAACACATTTCTACCAAAAAGAAGATCCTTAAACATTGTTGAAATAATGTCTTGGACTCTCAAAATAATGATTTAATATCTCAAAATATTGACTATCTCAAAATGATGAGAAACTTTCTCAAAATGACTTGCGTACTCAACAAAAATCATCAGTCACCTTCATAACTCTCAGATTATCCAAAATACATTCATCATCTTTTGATATGAAAAACATATATATGTGCACTAATTAATAAGACAATTGATATATTTTCACCAATAAGAACTGTAGTGATACATTTCATGCAAGAAGTCAGAGTGTTACCATTGAACCCCTGGTGGGGGCAGTACAGTGGTTTGGGAGCAGTTGAAACTCTTACAAAAATATTCCTATTCATAATAACCCACTGTTTCTCAAATAAAAGCACATCTCAGAGTATTCACTTCACTGCTGTGGTTTGTTATTATGCTACTTGAGGGGTTTTTTTGGTATGTAATTTTAATTCTTTTAGAAGTCAGGAATCATCTACATTCAAACCAAAAGTCTATCTCTATTTTTGTATTACTCGATGCAGATATTCTAAGATTTTAATTTTTGAATTGAATGAACTTAGTTCAAAATTTAAAAAAATGAACTATGAACATGAACTAGTTCATTTTAATCTCTATGAACTGAACTTTGAGCCTCTTTTTAAGTGTGAACTTGCACAACACTGTCTATACTGGTAACGGCATGTATTAGCCAATAAATATCGGCTATACTAACATCTGGTTTGACAGAATTTCCAAGCATTTAATATGCATTCTTTGACAGAATGATCTAGAAAATGTAAAGTATGTTTGTAAACTTTAACAGACCTGTGGAATATTAAATAATCCATCTTTGCTCACTACATCTGAGCCTGTCTTACTCTCAGGTGTACATAAACTACAGGTTCTATGAACAGGTTCTCTTTAAAATACAAAAATGTGAAATTATAGGTTATCTACAGTGTCGACTGAAAAAAAATTACACATCATGCATCTGTAGCACTATGGAATTAGGACACAGCAGTTGTCTTTGGATATTGGCTGTCATATGACTAAAATGCAGTCAGTAATGATTAGGAAGTCGGCTCTGCTGGTCTGTATGTATGTGAGCAGGTGGGTTTGAGAAGTGCTCGTCCCTGTTGTGTTTAATACCATAATTGCCCTGCTGCTCTCGATCCCTGCTGCCCTCCTCCCACGTCAGCACCATCAGCTTCATCACAACACTCACATGAGTTTTAAAATTAGCAAAGTGTGGATGAGGTAGCATGTGTACTGCAAACCCGACTGTCTCTTTCTCTGTATTATGATTCATATTTTGTCTGTCACCTTGTGTTCTGTCTGTCCTTCTCCCTGTCTTTCTCACCCTTCTCTGCACTCTTCTCCCCCATGTCTGACTTCATTTATTTTTCTGCTACCCATCTTTTTGCTTCTCCTCCCCTTTTTCTCCCTTTTTTCTCTCTTGCCTGCAGGTTTCCTGATAGGAGGGGACGTCCTGCGCCTCCTTCACGGTCACATGGACGAGTGTCTGACTGTTCCATCTGGAGAGCATGGAGACGAGCAGAGGAGGTAACGCGCACTGATAATTAAAACTGGCCTGATTTATGGGCTCGAGGTGGTTGGTTTAGTAACATTTTCATCTCATGTGGTTGTATGGAGCAGTTTGTACCTGCAGTGATTCTGTCCTGACATTTTCTTCAGATTACACAGTTTTTACCTGACAACTGTGAGCCTGAACCTGATAAATTATAAAATTAGACATAGTATATTGAGTCAGTAGCAGAGGTGGCAAGAGTCCACACAGTCTGTACTCAACAAGAAGTACAGATTCTTGTCCTAAAAAGACTCTGGTAACAGTAGAAGTACTGATTCAACGTCTTTTCTGCTGTAAAAGTGAAGAAATACAGGCTCTGAAATGTCCTCAAAGACTGACTGACTTTCTGTGCAAAAGTAACCGAACCTCACCTTTTCTCCACGGTTGAGTCCCCCTCTGTCTTTTTCATGTTACGTCTTTTATCCTATTTTTGTCTTGATGCATTTGTCTTTTATGCCGTTTTTGTCTTGCTGTCTTTTACATTGTTTCGGTTTTGTCACAACTTTTATGTTGTTTTCGTCTTCTTTCATTTTTATGTAGTTTTCATTTCATTGTCATTTTTGTCTTGTTTTCTTTTACGTAGTTTTTGTCTTGTTACATCTTTAATGTAGTTATTGTCTTAATTTGTCTCTTATGTTGTTTTCATCTTCTTACATTTTTACATAGTTTTCATTTTATGATGTTATTTTTGTCTTGTTTTGGATTGTTGTGTTGGTTTGTTTTGTTACATTTTTTATGTAATTTTCATCTTGTTATGTCTTGTTACATCATATTTACCTTGTTATACCTTTTATGTTGTTTTTGTCTTGTTATTTCTTTTACAGGGTTTTTGTTACATCGTATAAATTAACAAGCCTGTTTGAAAATGTAAGGTGTCAAAAGTACAAATATTTGTGTTAAAATGTAGAGAGCAACAGTTAAAAAGTTGTCAGAAAAAGAAATACAGGTACTTGAAAAATCTACTTAAGTACAGTAACAAAGTATTTGTACTTAGGTACTTCCCATCTCTGGTCAGTAGATGTCATGTGTGATTGCTGTCACTCTGTTATACTTCATATGCTTCATAAAGAGATCGAGGACAGTAAGAGCAGCAGGAGGCTAAACTTTAATATACGTCAATACCAAAATGTTTGGACAGAGAGAACAACACACTCAGTATTTTGCAAATCTTAGAAGTTGCAGTTGGAACTGCAGGCATTCTAAAGCTAATTTGTTCTTTGAAAAGACATACAGAGATGATTTGGGGGGCAGGAGGTAGACTGGGTTGTCTGCTGAGCACAGGGTTGGCAGTTTGATCACCACCTCCTCCTGTTCCAAGCCTGGGGTATAATAATACATATAATAATAATAATAATAATAATGATAATAATAATAATGATAATAATAATAATAATAATAATAATAGTACACATTTTTCTTCTGGCCTGTAGTGCTATTTATCCATCTAGATAGTTTTTTTTTTACCTTAAATCACAAGATCACATGAGAATGCATCTTGCCAGGCCTCATGTTACCTGTTTGCTTCCATTTGTCTCATGTTTCTCACTTGTCGTTGGGGCAACAGAACAACACAAATTGGCTGTTTTTGCGTCACTCATAGCACCTAGGGATATGATTGGCTGTTTATGAGCCAGGGCGGGCGCACACTTGGTGTTTGTTGGTTAAATAATTGGCTGTTCACGTGTCACTCATAGCCTGCTCCACTATCAGGGGATATGACAGGCTGTTCATCAGCTGGGGCATCTTTGTTGTGGGTTTATACTTTTGAACACCACGATCTGAGTGCCATATAGTTCCATTATACTGGAGAGAAGGCAGACATCTCTACAGCTGATGTCTCTAAAATCTGCAACTAACACCAACACTATCTAGATGGATAAAAAGCACTACAAATAAGAGGAAAAATTTGTATTTTATGTAGTAGTTTGGGGTGAGCTGTCCCTTTAAACTTGCCTGTCCTTCACCCTCCAGTTTAAACATCCAGTATTCAGCTTCCGTTGTGAGGAACTGTAGCACGGCCTGCAGGAAAGGAAAGTAACTCCCATTACAGCCTGCGCTGTGCTGTGACTCAGACAGGGAGGACTATTAATAATTATAGTTTTAAGATGTTCCCAAAGGGGACGGCCATGTTGTTAAACAATGCCGGTGAGAGGGACTGTGTTCTACTGTGTGTTCTCCTGCTCACCGTCTGCTGAGTTGTGTTACTGACTCATCCAGGTGGTAGCAGACTGAATCTACACATTCAGTACTTCAGAGTACTGGAGCGTGCACTGATGTGTGGAAAAGTATATATAATTTGTATGAATGTGTGATAGTTTCGTTTTTTTTCCCCTCAGGACAGTGCACTATGAGGGGGGAGCAGTGTCCAGTCATGCCAGGTCTCTGTGGAGGCTGGAGACACTGCGGGTCGTGTGAGTAAAATCAAGTAGATTCACAAATAAAAAAACACACGCAGAGTCAGATCAGCACACACATTGTATAACGCACACAGACATGTGTTTAATCTTTTGTTGAGCTCATACTTGCCAACCCTGCCGATTTTCCCAGGAGACTCCCGTTTTTCATTGCCCTCTCTTTATTTCCTCCCAGAATCAGTTTTTCTGTATTTCTCCCAGTTTCTGACAAATCTTCGCACTTTTTTACTTTTTATTTTTCACAACCCTGTCTGGCACTGTACAACGTGGACAACCTCTTTGACTTCAAAAATAGCTACACCAGACTAGACTAAGAAGAATTCCCATTTCTTAAGGAACCTTTTAAAGAAAAGGGCATGTATTTTGTAAAATCTGCAAGTCAATTTCCTTTTGAGGGCAGGCAAAAAATAATTGCATGAAATAAAAACTGAGCTCATGCCAGAGGGGCGACCTATCCTGTATTCTTTCCAAGCTGAAAAATTTGTTGCGGTGTACTTTTCATTCTTTAAAAGTCACAAAATGGAAGAAACAAAGTCTCTGACTCACATTTTTGAGGTCTGAAGGTTGATAAGTACGGTCGAGCTGTGTGCGGTCCCTGCTGAGGGTTCCTCACAGTGTAAAGAGTCTGTCATGGATTGTTAGAGTACATGTTAATAATACTACAACTTTTACTCACTGTGTGCGAGTCAACACCTTTTAAATGGCTTCAGTAGTTGCTAAGTAACAGCAGTATCAGGGTCTGACGGTAAGTTCAACAATGTCTCCAGGTTGTTAACCAGGCAGCAGCTTCCTGGTTGTCCATATTTTTTAACCATTTAAGTATAAATCTGAAGTGTTAATGCTCTTCTGTCATTATACTCCACATCTCAGTGATGGAAACGTGATGTTGAAAGTGGTAAAACACATGTAGCTTAAAAACATTAGTGGTGGGTTTCATCAGAAGCATGTTTTCAGTATATTTCTTGACTTGATTACTGTATACTTCTGAACTGCTTACATTTTAAACATTCAACACAATTCAACATTTTACATACCTAAAATATCATTCCTTCATTGTGGGTATTACTTTACAGCAATTCAGTTTAGCATCAGCCTTTCAACAAACATTAAAACATTCTCCATCATTCATACATTATATTATAAAGGCAGCAATTCAGTTTAGTGTCAACCTTTCAATGAACCTTCAAATATTCAACATCTTTAGTAGATTCTTGTTATTATTTAACAGCCATTCACTGGAGCGTCAGCAAGTCAACAAACCTTCAACTATTCCACATCATCAAATATTTTTTTATTCAAGCCAGCGTTGCAGTTTAGCATCAGCTCTTCAACAGCCAGAATTCACATCCACAGTTTATTCAGAAACTGCCTTCTCTAGTTAGTTCAGTCAGTCGCAACTTCTATACACTGTGGCTCTTGTCCAGGTCTTTTGTCTCTATGCCAAAACGCATCCATACACTGTCTTTTCAGCAAAGTGATGCTGCTTAGATTGTGTCCATCTGCAGTTGCTCACGCTTAGCCATCCTCACTCAAGAAGAGGCCTAGTTAGGAACATAAACATGACACACTTGTTTACATCCATTACATTTCACTGTAGTTGGTCCAGCTGTGAAGAATATACAAAATAGTTACAGGTGATCATAACGTAGAGAACTGGGAGAACTGGGTGTCTCTCTGCCCTTAACACCTTGGGTTAAAGGGAGAGAGCCATGTACAAATACAGCAACTGTAGATTATTTTAGTCTTATCTTGATGAACATCTTAAACAAGCTGAAGTCTGGCAGTTGTTGCTTTGCTGCATCTGTGCTGTGAACATCTGTGACTCGGCTGAACAGGACTGTGTGCTGGAGTGAATGAACATCAGCCTTCAGGCTTCTAATTTAGTTTCTGCAACATATTTAACATGTTTATGTTTTAACCCTTACTTTGGAACAGCAGAACAAGCTGTGAACACAACATCCACAGAGGCTATTATCGCTGAATACAACTGTTACGGCTAATGTGTTGGCAAACCGTTGCCTGGTTACACATCCAGCAGATACAGAGCAGTGTGATCTTTCATTTGGAGACATGTTTTGAACACATGGTGAGTTCAAAAATCACTTTTCTTTTAGCTCTGGTTTGGTCACCACCAACTCTTGAGAAAATTCTGTTTCTTTAGCTGCTAAATGGACCTCCATTTTTACCAGCTAGCCTTAGTTGCTAATGTAGTCTGTCCACTGATCACCATGGACGGGTTTGTGGTAGTTTGATTAAGAGGAAACACTACAAGTGAATAGAGTAAAATGTAAAATGTTCACTTTTAGTGCCATCATGGAACATTCACAGTTGATTTCCTCTATGAAGACAAATAATGTCTTGTATTTTGGATTTTCTGTAATTTTATTTTTAACTGTACAAGTCCAAAGCTGTTGGAAGTACACACATTCTTTGCTCAAGTAGAAGTACAGATATTGTGTAAAAAAAAGAAGTACTGTTTTAACTTCTTTCCTCAAGTAAAAGTGCAGAAAGTACAGGCTCTGAAATGTGCTCCTGGTATAAAAGTAAAAATTCAACGTCTTTGTTACGTCTTTATGTCTTTAACATTGTTTTTTGTCTTATGTCATTTTTTTGTGTTGTTACATATTTTTCATCTTTTACACCATTTTCATCTTGTTATATCTTTTATGTCATTTTTAGTCTGGTTACTTCTTGTTACAACTTTGTTTTTGTCTTGTTAAATTTTGTGTCTTGTTAGGTTGTTAACGTCCTGTTACCTTTTTTGTCTTATGAAGTTTTGTTATATCTTTTGCTTCTTGTTAGGTCTTTTACATCTTGTTAAATCTTTTTTGTCTTGTTACATCTTTTATGTTTTGTTACGTCTTGGTACTTCTTTTACATTGATTTTTGTTTTCTTACATATTTTTTTTTCTTGTTATGTCTGATGTGTGTGATACACACTGATGGATACACCAAGAAATCGTCTTTTGTATTTGTTATTGTTCCATCCATTCAGGCTGAAATCATTCTTGATGTTGGAAGGCAGCACACAATGATGCAAAATAAAAATAATCAATAATTCCACTCAAATGCATTTAAACTAAAGTAACTATCCTGTTTTGAAAATGGAAGGAGTAGAAAGTACAGATGTTCAGTACAGACACAAACAGACAAATTTCAGTAAATTAAACACCTAAATGTGTCTTTTGGATGGTTTCTGTCCACAAGACCTAAATATCAAAATTGTCTCACCTTTGATACAAATGTGTTTAGTAACAAACTGTAATAATTAAGGTGTTAAAAAAATAGAATAAAATTACAGGAGCTACTTCAGTTTAGACTCTGCTTTGGCGGTGCAAGTGCTACAGTTGCCACACAGTGATGCAGGACCTCTGAAGGTCTGGGGACGTTTCCTGGTGTCCCCAGCTGATAATCTGACCTTGTGTGAAGCTGAGGGGAACTGAAGAGGTGATGGTTTGTTACTATGAGTAATAACGTTCATATTAAACAGTCATTTATTTAAAACTATACATTAGTGAAACTGAAATGAAGTGAGATTTCAGTGCATATTGTATACATGTAATATCTTTTAATCAGCCACATTTAATCCTGTTTAGTTAGTTGATTTTTTCACTCATTCTGTTTTTTAATTTATTTTTCTTTGTGTGCAGGTGGAGCGGGAGTCACATCCGCTGGGGTCAGCCATTCAGACTGAGACATGTGACCACGGGGAAGTATCTGAGTCTGATAGAAGACAAATCTCTGCTGCTGATGGACAAAGAGAAAGCTGATGTTAAGTCTACAGCGTTCTGCTTCAGGTCTTCCAAGGTAACAACATCAACCGTGCTGTCTGTGAAGGATGTGATTGCTGATTATATATTATTTCATCATAACAGAAGGAAAGCGATGTGTTCTAATAGGCTGATTATCCTGGTACAATACTTTACAAGGTCAAGTACAGGCAAACATCATTTTGCATCACATGGTGTTTTCTCTAAGCACAATGAATGGAGACTGTGGGACGACGTATTGTCTGCATGTCTCTGGGTAGACTGACTGCTCTGAATTCACTGGCCTTCAGTCGGGATAAGAATAAGAATAACTTTATTTACATAGCACTTTTATTAACGAAGTTACAAAGTGTTGCACAGAGTGAAACAATAAAATATGCTTAAGTGATGAAATAACATCAGGATTTAGTAATAGTAAAACAATAAAGAACAAACAAGTAAACCAAGACATGCCAAAACAATTTAGCAAACAAGCAAAACTTTAGTTATGTAGAACATTTCATTCAAGGTCGACACAGTGTGCTGCACAGAGAGTGAGCCACAAACGTTGAACAGAAGAACAGATGCATAAAAAATACTGGAGTTAAAACCAACTAGAATTCAAAATAAAATTAATTAAGACCAGCATTCAACCAGTAAAATAGTAAGACATGAGAATGCAGGATGTTTAAAAGGTAGAAAAGATATTATATAATAAAATAAAATAAAATAATTAAAGCCAACAGTTGACCAATAAGAATATAAAAGCATCTGTGGCAAAAGAAATGAGTGTAACTAAAATAAGATAAAAAGATAAATAAATGAAAATTAAATTGAAAAAATTGATCAGGGATTTTTCCAGGAAGTTTTTTTTTCATATCAGAAGCAGGCCTTATGTTACCAAAGGCTGAGAAACCCTGATTTAACCCTCATGCACCCTTAACTTTTACTGCACAAATGAATCCCTAAGGACAAAAATGTCCCCCTGCTAAAACTACGTCATATGGGGGACTTAAATGTTACATTCCAATTTATTTTGTAATTAATTAATTTATTTATTTATGTATTTTGTAAATCTTTTAATCAGCTTCAGTCCTGATCATAACAACCAAATGTTCATTCATTTTCAGAATTTTAAGATGCCACTGTTTTTAACACTTAAAAATCCCAAAAAATTTAATTTGATGCAAAAAAATATTCGCACTTGAATCCCTAAGAACAAAAATGTCCCTTTCCCAAGACCAGTATAAAAATATTATACAGTATTATTATTTTCCACTTTTTTTTGTTAAACCTTTTAACCAGTCCTCATCATGACACCAGATATTCATGTATTTTCAGAATTTTAAAGAATGCTACGGGTTCTCTCAACAAGCAGGAGACGTCAGCCTGTAGACCTCTGACTGAGGCTGCACTGTGGCTCATAAGAGATTAACACAATTGATTGTTGGTCCTTTGTGCTTGAAATATGATTCAAACAGTTAATCAGTTATCAACAATGTGGCTGATTAATTTTCTGTTGATTAAGTAATCTAATTAGAACTAATTACTCGTCTGATGGTCAGCAGGATTGGAAGGTTTTTGAATTGGCTGACGATATAAAACAGATGTTGACAAAGTTTTCCTTTGGGGACATAATGTGCTGTTGAATAAAGGTATAGTATCACAATACTCAGCGTATCACAAAATGTTTAAAATCACAATAATATTGTTCCATGACTTACCACAAAATATAACGTCGAAAGTAAAATTATCTGAAGAAAAATGTCCTCCTACTACTTTTTAACTGGCTAACATACCACTCACTGTAACTTTGCTGGGAAAATGTGAACACAGGCTCGTTTCATCTGATGTCTCGCTAATGGTCTCTTTAAGGTCATATAAACACACTTTACAACTGGTTTGAAAATGGCTTCTGTATACGTTATTCGGATTGTTGTATAGATAATGTTTATACCCACCTAAGATCCGAGCCACCTCCAGATGTGGCCTTGCAGATCTGATCACATTCTGATCATGTGCATTCACACCTTGCATCAGCATGAGTGTTTCCTTATCTGGATAATGTATCTGGATACAAATTGCATTTTAATACCAGGTTTAAATGGGATTAAACTGAGTCTGTTTCATACCCAGTTAAAAACTCCCTATAATAGCTTTAAGTATGGTGATACGGTCAGTACTGTATCACGGGGTCTCTGGTGATTCCCACCCCTAATACTGAAGAGATATCCGTCAAAGCAGCCCTGTGTCATGTTGTAACATTGATTGTCTTTCTCTTCTTCAGGAAAAGTTGGACCCTGGTGTGAAGAAGGAGGTGGATGGGATGGGTGTTCCTGACATTAAATATGGAGACTCTGTGTGTTACATCCAACATGTTGACACCTGCCTGTGGCTCACCTACCAGACTGTTGATGCCAAATGTGCACGCATGGGTGGAGTACAGAGAAAGGTACCCGACTGCAGTAACCACACTGCACCTTAAAGAACTTTTTACCACCTGCGTCATCTTTTTGGTAGCTGCAGGCGATGTTGGCCTGCCTGTAGTTCTTCCTTAAGGGCATAGTGTGGTCGGAATTCTATAAAAACGCAGTGACCAACAGTTGTATCACAGTCTTTGTCTCTCTTGTCTGCTCTCTGTCTGTGAGAGCTGCAGAAAAAGTTTTACACAGCATACATTTCACACACACAGAGGCAGAGCAGACTGAGGATTGCTTTGGCTGCATTCACACAAAATCCAGCACCATACAGAGGTGTGGGCATGTTTTATGCTTTAGAACGTAGCAGAGAATGTAGCATTTTATTCATGTCAAAGGAGAAATAAGTTAAAAAAGTTAAGATCACATTTTTAAGGGTGTCAAATCAAAAAATCAATCGAAATCAAAACCAGGATGGTCACTTCTCCCAGGATTTCTTCAAAAACAACACAGCGTAGCTTGCCATTTACCTGAAGCTGTAACTGATAGTTGTCAGGCTGTAAAATCAATAATCTGTTGATCTGTACAAGTCAAGACCCGATAATCTAACAGTGACCATAGCTGTCAGTGCAAAAAAATGTGTATTTAAACTGAAAATTGAATTGAATCATGGCACACCTATTACTTTTGTTCTTGTAGCCAAACTCATCATTAAAAATTCAAGTCAAGGCAACAATCAGAACTACAGAAGCTCATTTTCACCAGTGAATGAAAAAATATCCCCATGTTAAGTCATAATTATGAGATAAAGTTTATGACTTTTTATCTCATAATAATGACTCTAATTTTGACATTTTATGTCAGTTATAACTTTTATCTCATAATTTTGACTTTGTATCCTATAATTGACTTTTTATCTTATTACTTCAACTTTTTATCTCATAATTATGACTTTTTATTTCATAGTTATGACTTACCATGGGAATATGTTTTTTTCTTTCACTGACAGAAATTAGTTTCCCATAGAAAAGCGGCTGTAATTTAAATTTTCATATTTAGGTCAGTTGACACAATGTAAACTTCAACCACAGAGGTCCTGGGCTGCTCTCTCATCATCCTCTTGTCATTGTCCTGTTTTTATTTAGCCTCAGACAGACTGAAGACAGCTGAGGTTATACATCATCTTCGTGGTCAGTGAGGTCGCTGTTTTTCAAACGCTTGTTTCTTTTTTCAGGCCATCATGCACCACGAGGGTCACATGGATGACGGGCTGACATTGTCTCGTTCACAACACGAGGAGAGTCGCACTGCCAGAGTCATCCGCAGCACTGTCTTTCTGTTCAACCTGTTCATCAGGTGGATTACTGCACACACACACACATTCACGCACACACACAAACGAATATGTGATACAGAAGCTCCTATACAACAATATGGTAATAAGACAGTACCAGAGGAGGAGGCTGCTGTGTGTGTCAGGTAGGATTAAACTCCTGCAGCAGCAGCAACGAAATAAAGTCCTGTGATTAAAGGTATAGATAAGTGAGGCTTTGAACAATGAGCCCAAGCAGCTGTGAGAAATTCAACAGGAGCAATATTCTTCATCCTTGAAATCAGCAGGACAGAACAAAACTGTCCAGCTACACCACTGTCCCATATGTCCATAAACTATTTAACAAACATGCTGCAGTTAATCTTGCATGCTCAGAAAGTCCCTCCCATAATGTGACTCTACTGTCATGTGATGAAACGTGCTTTTTACCATCTTCCTTGGAGATGGAAGCAGAAATGAATCTCAGGGGAATGCTGGCTGCTCTGAGTGAACATGAGGCATGATACTGATAGTGCTTTCATTGAAAGCAAATGTCTCACACTTACAATAATGTACACGGTGTTTGTGAGGCAGCAAACATGCTGCGCTCTGCTTTAATGTCCTTTTAATTTGAGGAGAGAGTCGTCTCCTACAGTGAACATGTGGCAGGTTGACACAGAGTGGCTTTCTCCACCATGTGACTTATTTCTGTAACGCAACAAGCAGCTGTATTCCTGTCTGAAGCCTCAGCAGCTGCTCTCTGTGTGTGCTGCCAAGAGTTAGAACAGTTACAAGCATGTTGCAGTTTCAAGCCTGCAAGCAAGTGCAGCTCACAGGGTTCTTACGGGTGCTGGAAATCCTTGAAAACACTTGAATGTAATATAGTGTTTTCAGGGTTTGAAAAGTCCTTGGTTTTTGGATTGTGGTGCTTGAAACTGCTTGAAACTGTAGTGCCATGACTTTCATAATAGCTGCAATCAGGGAATTTGTATCTTTTTTTTAATTATGCAAAGCAATTAATTGATTAATTGGACCTGTTTTTCAGGGGACAAGATCGTGACAGGACCAAACATATAGAGCACACGGACGTATGCAGTGATGTTATTGTTATTAACCAAACAGTAATGTAGAATTAAATCAAGAACTTTAGTTTGGGGCAACATTTGTTAAAGGGATAGTTCACCCAAAAATGAAAATTCAGTCATTATCTCCTCACCCTCATGCCGATTGAAGGTTGGGTTTTTTTGTCCACAAAACACTGCTGGAGTTTCACAGGAAAACGGTGTTGCGGAATCTCCCAAACAATGAAAGTGAATGGTGTTTTCAAATGTAAAAAACAACTGGAAAAAAAAAGCTCCATACTGCTCACCTGGCATTGTCTGACAACCACTTCAAACAGTGTGCATGTGCATGCGAGCATGGCTTCACACTAAGGATCTACAGTGAAGATTCAGGCTAAAAACATGGTGTAAATAACATTTTTAGTGAACTTGGCATGTTGAGGCTTTAGGAGACTTGGATTACACCAGACGAGCAGTATGGAGACATTTTATGTTTTTATTCTGCTGTTTCTGTTACGTTTGAAAACTGGTCACCATTCACTTCCATTGTTTGGAAGACCTTCAACCTGACCTTCAATCAGCATGAGGGTGAGTAGATAATGACTGAATTTTCATGTTTGGGTAAATTAGCCCTTCAAGTATGGGACAGCTGAAAGTAGAATTCAGAACAGCTGCAGGAAACTTAAAAAAAAAAATAATTTTGAGTCTTTTTAAGTGCTCTTTTTATGGTAATTAGCTCATGAATTATTGAGTTATGGCCAAAAACAAGTTTGAAGAAATTCCATTAAGGCGTTCTTGAGATCGCGGTCACAAGAATGGGATGACCTGAAAACTGGATCACTCTGGCCGTGACTGTCACTCAAGTTTTTCAAGGGTTTTCAAAAATTGAATGCACACAAAAACATTAGGCTGATTGGTCCAGTAGTATTTAAGATTAGCTGTGAACAAGCTGGTCCACTGGTTGATGCACACATACAAGCGATTGCATGATCCCCTCCAATGTGAAGCTAAGAGCCACGAGTGACAGTTATTACTCACTGAAAAATGCACTATATGAAAGTTCCCTCCATCTCTTGGCCCGTGGACAAGCCACTTGAATTGATGTAGCTGTATGTTAAACATTAAGCCCAGTACATTAGTTTGGACTTGAGAATCATCACAGCCATTCATCAAAGCGGTGGAGAGCAGCAGGGAGGAGCACATAAACACTCTGCTCAGTCTGACAGGCCTGTCACAACCAACCAGCTCAGCCTAAACACACTGAGAGCAGCAGCCTGAGAGCATCGTAATTCTCAACACAAACTCACTGCAGATATTAAAAGTTGTTACTCAGATAGCTACACACTACACTGACACTGACTTACAAAACTTTTGCATATAAATCAGCCTGCAACAAAAGGTCAGGCAGTAAATAACAGCAGTCCAGCAGCAGCCATCAGAAGAGTAACAGTGACAGTGAGTGACGTCCTCTGCTCCGTCTGCTGCAGGGGTTTGGACACACTGAGGAAAAAGGGGAAGAGCTCCACTTTAGACCTACCAATAGATTCAGTCAGCCTGAGTCTGCAGGACCTGATTGGCTACTTCCAACCACCTGGAGACCACCTGGAACATGAAGACAAGCAGAACCGGCTGAGAGCTCTGAAGAACAGACAGAACCTCTTTCAGGAAGAGGTAGGGAGTGTGTGTGTGTGTGTGTGTTTACCTAAAATCTCATGAGTATGAAGTTGGATTTGCTGTTCAGAATCTGTTTTATAATCTAACACAAATTAGGCACACAGCTTGTGGTGCTCAAAGTGACAAAAAATATATTAGAAGAATTTAAAACCTCTTTTTTCCAGTGTCTCTTGTTCTTTGTTTATTATTTGTTATACTTTCGTTGCTGTTTTTTTAATGTATTTTTATGGTATGTTTTATGTGTTCTTTGCTTGCTGTGTGAAGAACTTTGTAACTTTGTTTTGATAAGTGCTATACAAATAAAGATATGATTATTATTGTAAAAACCGTGGCCCAGTTACTCAAGATAATCCACAGACGTTGTTGTGAGCAGTTTCATGTAGGAACTACTTTCTTTTTAGTAGAATGAAAGTAGTTCCGGCAGATTCTACTGCAGGAAGAAAGTAGTTCCTACATGTCTCACCACAAGCTCTGTAGATTATTTTGAGTATCCAGGTCCTGATTTTTGGAGAGAGACACTGGTTTTGTAGGGTTTTTTTTCTTCGGTCCTTTGAGCACCACAAGCCGAGTGCTATGTAGTCCCATTATATTGGAGAGAAAGCAGACATCTCCATGGCTGAAGTGTCTAAAACTCTACAACTCTACATTAAAAAAATCTAACTGGATAAACAGCAATACAGGCCAGGTGAATAATATGTGTTTTTGTTTTTGGGGTGAACTGTCCCAATTGAAACATGTTCAATTGAAACATGACAGTATTTAGGATCCCCATCTTCTTGCATTAATATCAGTGCTGTTTGGAGTCTTTGATATAGTCACGTCTGATTTACAGCGATTCATTAAAAATAAGAAAATAAGAAGCACTGACACTTGTACTGTTTCTCAGCCATCTTGTTCGAACGTGGGAGACATAGGGGCAGAGTTTTGGTGCGTCAAGGCGTTCATCTGAAAGTCTTCTGGGAGGGCTGCTCTTGTGTATCCTTGCTCATGGCTTCTAAGAGCAGAAATAAGAGCTTTGGGGCAGCCTGCAAGATGTCAGACTAGAAGGTCTTCTGATTCAAGTGAAGATCAAGGAGCGAGGAAATATCAAACAAGACTCTCAGGACGTTCCCCATGATTGTGTCTGGTTAAGCACTTTGTGCCACAAAGAATAACTCTGGATTCATTTATTCTGTGTAAATTCTTAGCCATACACTATAATTTGTTCCCCATGACATCTCTTTTAACAGTTTTGTTGATAATATTCACATTAAAATCAAACAATAACCACTTTTTCTTATTAGTGATTTTTTATTCATTTTTTATTTTTAGATAATATATTCTTTCTATTGATGTATCACACAGAAACCAGTGAGGAAGTAATGTGTAATCATTTTATTTATTTATTTATTTATTTTCATTTCACCAACTACAGAGACAGACATAGCCTCACAGTTACAGGGAGCATTACAAGTCTGCGACATACCTCTACCTGTATGACTTGACACTGTTCAACCTCTCATTATCCTTTTTTAAGCAATATGCATCCTAGAAATTGTAGAGTAACTGTTTACATTCTAAAAGAGAGAAGTGTGTAGGAGACCAGGCAACCTTTTCTTTGACTAAAGGGAGAGAAAAGAATGAAAAATAAGCAAAACCAAAAACACACAAATATACCAAACAAAACAAACAAATCACCCCACAATATGACAGAACACATATTAATTTGTTAACTCAATAAAGTCTGGCTGTGACTTTTGTACATAAGAAACCCATTTAGACCATAACATATGAAATGTATTCATTTGTAAGCGAAGTGAGAAAGTATTTTTCTTCCATTGTATATATTTCATTAACAATATCTGTCCATTTTATTGTGGAGGAGTCAGGATGCAGTCAGTGCCTAGTAATAGTTTCCTTAGCAGTTTATATCAGAACACCAAATAAATATAAATTAAATTAACCTGTATGAAAGTCAGCTTTTCCTGAAATAAAAGTTTAAAACGGGTTTAGTATTCTTGTATTAAACATACCTTCCAATATTTTGTCCATCTCCAACCAGAAATATCTTGTCACTGGACATTCCCAAAAATAAGTACCAGTGACTGGCAGCCTGGCTCCCACACAGTCTTATTTATTGTTTTTTTTTTTTTGTTTTTTTTTTTTGCATGTTGTGTTTGTTCTGTGAGCTTAAAAGATCCAGTACAATGTACAACCCAGATTCCAAAAAAGTTGGGATATTGTATAAAATGTAATGATTAAAAAAAAAAAAATTGCAAAAATGTTTCAACCTATTTTAAATTGAATTCAGTACAAAGACAAGTTTGTCATTGTGACACATCAGCTTTTCTTTGAACAACACTCAGTCAGTGAACTGAGGACACTAATTGTTGAAGTTTTTAAAGTGAAATTCTTCCTCATTCTTGCTCAACAGTCCTGTTTGGTCTCTGTTGTTGTATTTTGTGCTTCATAATGCACCACACATTTTCAATGAGAGACAGGTCTGGACTGCAGGCAGGTCAGTCTGGTACCTGAACTCTTTTACTATGAAGACACGCTGTTGGAACACATGAACAATGTGTCTTGGCATCGTTTCACTGAAATAAGCAGGGACGTCTCTGAAAAAGACATTGTCTGGATGGCAGCAGATGTCACTCCAGAACCCTTGTGCTAAAGCCTTTGTACATTTACATGGTAGATTAGATGAAAACATCAACCATGGGTGCTCCCTTGTACTGTGAAGGTGCTACATCATAGGAGTCCCTGAACCGAACTGAACTGCAGCTGGACTTTGACAGTGTGTTAACAGTTAAAACCTGCTCCTACACAGTCACTATCTGTGATCCACTTTGCTTATACTGACCTGAATAAACCAGTAAAACCAGCAGTGTGTGTGTGTCTGCAGGGGATGATCAGCCTGGTGTTGGAGTGTATTGATCGTCTTCACGTCTACAGCAGTGCAGCTCACTTTGCTGAGGCAGTGGGGAGGGAGGCAGGAGAGGCCTGGAGCTCCATCCTCAACTCCCTCTACCAGCTACTGGGTACACACACACACACACATACATACATGATAAATTTTATTATGTTAAGCCAGATTTTACTAAGAGCTTTACAGAAAGTCATCAAATTAAATGAAAGTGATATTCACATTATTCAAAGAAAAGAAAATGGA
Source organism: Lutjanus argentimaculatus (assembly GCA_034769285.1). Classification (NCBI taxonomy): domain Eukaryota; kingdom Metazoa; phylum Chordata; class Actinopteri; order Lutjaniformes; family Lutjanidae; genus Lutjanus; species Lutjanus argentimaculatus. The sequence goes on from JAWZSL010000051.1 coordinate 2,972,191, forward strand.
CTCAGTGGAAAGATGAAGTTAAAATGAAAATGTTCAACACTGATGTTAAAATAAGGAGACAAGGAAAAGCTGCTGCTACAGTTTTACCATTATCACATAATAACAGCACCTCTTTAGTCTCTCATGTCTCTCTTCTCTTGCCTTCCTCTGTCCTCTCCTGTCCTCCTCCCAGCTGCACTGATCAGAGGAAACAGGAAGAACTGTGCTCAGTTTTCCGGTTCGTTGGATTGGCTGATCAGCAGACTGGAGAGACTGGAGGCCTCCTCTGGTAGGTCAGCATGCCTTTAACCACATAGTCACAATATACAGCTGATCACTGCTGGATCCTGATCATGTTTACTCAAGACACAACAGCAGGTGAGAGAAACCTGAGGGCTGTACATAAGAAGAAGCTCAACACCGCCAGACTTTCTTTGCATGAGCTGCTCGACAAAACCTAAAATCCCCAGTCAGAGATAACAGGTATCAGGACGGTGTTCAGGCTTCCTTCTTCAGACTGTGTGTCATTTGACTCTTCTTCCTCACAAAGTGAAGCGATCACGAGCTGTCCACTTCAGTCAAGATGAACAAGTTGTTTTAATGAAGAGCTGTGAAAAATATAAAAAATACATTACGGCAAAGAGCAACACTGTTGCTGAAAATAAAGCAGGAGAAGAAGAATGGTGTCAGAAAAGTACTCATTGACTGAATGTGATCTTAATGCTGCCGTTTATTTCTAACATGACAACTGCACATTAAACAGTTAAACTTCATACAACAGATTTAAACATGATGCTGTCAGTCTCACACTGTCCCATGATGACAGAGATGTGGACATCACTTCAGTTTTTGGACAAATCAAAGTAAAATGAATGTAAGTGATTGAAGATTAACCCTTATAATGTCCTGGAGTCATTTTGGACCCCAAATGAAAACTTTTTCTGTCATAATATGCTTGTTTTTTCATCAGATGGTCTGAAAATAATGGGGGTTGTTTAATACTATGATCTTCACAACTAAAATAAATTTGAAGTAATTTGATTGAATTATCAGTGTTTTTTTTTTATTTAGTAACGTTCGTTGTCCTCTGGGGTCCAAAAATACCCCACAGCACTAGGGGTGCAAAGGGGCAAATTGTCAATTGCGCTGGGCCTGGAGCTGCTAAAAAGGAAGATGTACATGGTGGGAACAGTACGAAAAAATAGGCCCGAGCTTCCCCCTGCACTGGTGGAAAAAAAAAAAACAGGGCTCGGTTTTCGTCAAAGTTCGCCTTCACCGAGACCCATGCTCTTGTGTCGTATCACCCTAAAAAACAAAAAAAATCATCGTGATACGGCTGTGAACAACAAGGAGGAAAAAAAGGTGTAAAATTAGTATTAATAGGTTGGTCTGAAGTTGAATAAAAAGATGAAACACTAATTTGTGTGACAATGTTATGTTTTGTGCTTTTTAACTGTCAAACTAGTTGGGGTCCAAATGGACCCCAGAGGGCAATGAATGTTACTCTGTCGGGAGGACATCATGAGGGTTAAGCTAATCCGTTTTCTAATCAGTGTTCTGAGCTGCAACATCAGCAATGCAAAACAGACTTTAAATAGTAAATGGTAGTAATATTCAAAGTGGTCCGTAGCTGTTTGATCATTCTTTTAGTGTGTACAGTTTGTGCTGCTGTTACATTACATTATGTTACATTTCTACTTTATATGGTTTAGTTCAGTGACATTACAAACATACAACTCATACAACACACAGCTGCAACATTTCACTTTTAATGTCTTCCTATGTCGCTCATAAAGAACTTTGTTAGGAAAAGAAGAACGGAGCTTTTTACAGCCAATTTAATCTGAAACTCAGAACATAACCTGCTCCAACCAGGTTATGAGTTCAGCATCAGTTACCATGGTGATGTAGACAGGTTAAAAGAGAGACACCTTTGTGAAACTGAAAATTCTGACTTTACACTCAACATACATCACTAACACATTAATCTCACTTCATAGTACACGACTCTGGGCTTTTGTTGGTAATTATTTTGAATATTTAAAAACTGCAGAACATAAATCCAAAGCAAATCTCTCCTGATGAGTTGATTCATTTTATTTGTTAGCAGTGATGTGCACAGACATTATGAGGACAGAAGCTTAGGCGAAAAAATGGCACCCCTCTCATAATTATTTCTAAAAACTAAAGTTACATATAATAAACTGTATTTATTTTTTCTCTTCTCTTCTCCCCTCCTTATTTTATGTCTAGTATTCTGCACTGAATACTTTTACTTTTAATAGTTTAAGTAAATGTTCCAGGTTATACTTACAAGTACTAACACCTCTTTAGTGGTGTTAGTATTTTTACTTTAGTAAAAGATCTTGAGACAGTGGTCGTGTGAGTGAGTATAATGTGCACCAAGAATAAATAAAAACTACACATCTTGAGAGAGCTTCACAAATCAAGGGTTCCCTTCCAGACACGACCGATCTGCGTGCTAAAGAGAAGTCGAAGAGGGTGGGACAGGGGCTCCTGTGGTCTCTCAGAAGTAAATCTCAAATGCAGTTGTGAGCATTACAACATGCTTTAAATAGAAAATTGATGCCTTGGGAAAAACTTCAAAACTAAAACTTAAATTAGAGAAAAAAGAAAGAGGAAAGAAAATTCAAAAAGAAATATTGTCTATATACTCTGTTTGGCATTTCAATGAAAGTGATCATTTACATGACATTAAATTAGACACACAGATTACATTCACAAATATATAATATTTTATAAGCAGCAGTCATTTTGTCCTGAAATAGTAACTAAAGATCAGCTGTGTGACTTTAATGAGGGTTCAGTTGTGTTTAGTGACAGAGCTTTAATTACTGATTAGTAACACCTGTGTTTGCCTCTCTGTATTTCAAATTCTTTATTTTAATAAATCAAAAACTGAGGAGTCCTAAAGTTAGGACTGACACGCTCCTTATTGTTGAGTTTGTCCCATCTGAAGCAGTCAGGAGCTACTTCTAGCCTAATGATGAGTTGTGAATACAGTCCCTGGTGTGAATACTTACTGTGTGTAGTCATTCTCACTATACGTGTGTTGTATTTCCAGGTATCCTGGAGGTGCTTCACTGTGTGCTGGTGGAGAGTCCTGAGGCCCTGAACATAATCAAAGAGGGACACATCAAGTCCATCATCTCTCTGCTGGACAAGCATGGACGCAACCACAAGGTATTGTTACACACAGGGCTGGGAGGGTTACTTTAAAAATGTGTTCCAATGCAGTTGCTAATTACCTGTTAAAATTGTAGTCAAAAATGTAATCCAAGTATCACAATATTAAAGTAATGTAACTTGATTACTTTCCGTTACTTTTGGATTATATTGTGAAATTGTCCATTATACACCTTGAAATGTGTTTTAAGGTTGTGTCCACATGTTTATTTGTATGTGCTGTGAGAAGGTTTCCAGGAATCTGTTGGCAGAACCTGAGGCAGCTGAATCCTGCCAGCAGCACTGATTTAAACATTTAGGCACATTTGTTTTACTGAGCAGAGACACTAACAATAAAACATTCTCAAGACAGAGAAAACACACAGAGCTGCAGCTCCACCAATCAGATCAGTTCTATCAGGAGTCCTGCAGCTCAGTCTGGGTGCTGTTAAGTGTTTGTATACATTTGTTTATACTGTAACAATGATATCTCCACAACACTGATATATTCTCTGCTGTATATGTGTGTGTGTGTGTGTGTGTGTGTGTGTGTGTGTACCATCCAGGTTCTAGATGTGTTGTGTTCACTGTGCGTGTGTCATGGTGTGGCAGTGCGCTCCAACCAGCACCTGATCTGTGACAACCTGCTACCAGGAAGAGATCTGTTACTGCAGACCCGCCTGATCAACCACGTAAGCAGGTATACACACACACATACACACACACAAATTGTAGCTGAAACAAATGCATGAATTCTGAGTCAGTAGTTAAGTAGATTACATAGTGTAATGCATACTAAAGTATGATCAATCACTGACAGCCTCTCTTCTGCTTCCTCCTCTCCTCAGCATGCGTCCCAACATCTTCCTGGGGGTCAGCGACGGCTCCGCCCAGTACAGGAAGTGGTACTACGAGCTGATTGTGGATCAGGCACTGCCGTTCGTCACAGCGGAGGCCACTCACCTCAGAGTGGGCTGGGCCAACACCAGTGGCTACGCACCCTACCCCAGTGGTGGGGAAGGGTGGGGAGGCAACGGGGTGGGTGATGACCTCTACTCCTACGGCTTTGATGGACTCCACCTCTGGTCAGGTGAGCTGTGTGTGTGTGTATGGCTGGTAGTTTTACTTTTATATAATAACCAGCTAAATAATATTTGTACATCTGTCTGCATAGCAGTAAGTTAGGACAGGCTACTTTCATATTTTGAAATAATAAGCCAACAAACCATGAAAAGCACTTACTGCATGCGGATGAAACTGAAATTGCCCTCAAACAGATTGTTCCAGATGTTAAACTTAAACCAGATTCGGAACTGTTTCCTCCTTGTGCAGGCTGCATCGCGCGAACTGTTAACTCACCCAACCAGCACCTTCTGAGGGGGGAGGACGTGGTGAGCTGCTGCCTGGACCTCAGTGTGCCCAGCATCTCCTTCAGGATCAACGGCCAGCCCGTTCAGGGCATGTTTGAAAACTTCAACTCTGACGGCCTCTTCTTCCCTGTGGCCAGCTTCTCTGCCGGAGTCAAGTCAGTGCCTCACGAAATAAACATTCACTTACTGTCTGTAGCCCTCGTGTCAGAGGAAGCTTGAGTATATTTTGTCTGACTATAACAAACATTAACCATGAAGTTTCAAAAAGGTGGTGCTGAACAACAGAGTCCCCTACAATAAGGGGAAAAAAAACTATTTCTTCTATATTTTTAGTACAGGTTCCACTATGTTGTAATAATCATCAAAGTGCTTTTACTGACTGACCAGATTGAAAATGAATGAACTTATTTCTTGTTTAAATACACAGGATGTTATTATTCTCCACCTACAGTAGAATAACATCACATTTCATATTGATTTGAATATGTACTGCGCATCATTTGTAGAATTAAGGTTCAGTGTCTGTTTTAGAATGTTTTAGAGTGTTTATTGAACAGCTAGTTAAAAATAAGATTGCAGGAATAACTAGATGTTATGCATTTTCTAAGAAAATGTGTGTGAGAGCTGGAGGCTATTAGCTGCTACATCTGTGACCAGCTGCTGCAGTGTGTGTGTGTGTGTCAGTATGTACGTTGTATGTGTGTCTGTATGTAGAACAGCTGAACATTTTGACTACCTCGCTGTTAAGATGCAGTTAATTTGCCTTGTCATACTGAGTTTCCAGTTAAGACAGTTACTGTTTTTTTTGTTTTTTTTAAAGATTTTACACTGCAACATGTAATTTTAACAATTACTCGGAAGTGTCTGTCAAGGGACAGATGCTGGAAATTATTGTCAGCTATAAACATGTGTACATCTATCTGAAGTTGACAATTGGGAGCTTAAAATTGAAAATCCAAGCCTTGTCCTGAACTTCCTGTTGAGATATTGTTTCTTTCTGGGGCTTTTATTTTGAAAAACTAAGCTCATCTGTAGTTGACAATTGGGAACTTTAGATTGAAAAATAAGCCTTTCTTGAGCTTCCTGTTAAGATACAGTTACTCTATGGGGCTTTTACTTTGAAAAAACAGCCTACATTACATTACATTACACTACTCCTTTGACATAAATAGTTGAGTCAAGTCAAATGATTATATTATCATTATATTATTATTATTTTATTTACATATTGCCATATCTCAGGGCACATTTCATATAGAGAAGGTCCCAGAGAAAGTAAATAAAGACATTTCTCCATGTTGAACCATGATCTCTCCTCCCTGACTCCTCCGCCTGTCCTCTGTCACACTGCAGGGTGCGTTTCCTCCTGGGTGGTCGTCATGGGGAGTTTAAGTTCCTCCCTCCTCCAGGTTACGCTCCCTGCTATGAGGCGGTGCTACCCAGAGAGAAGCTGAAGCTGGAGCCCAGTCAGGACCAGACTGCAGCCAGAGACCTGCTGGGACCCACCATCACCCTGAGCCAGGCAGCGTTCACCCCGACACCTGTGGACACCAGCCAGGTACACGCCACTGTCAGGTTATCAGCAGCCAGTGTTGACAGATGTAAAATACAGCAATATCGTATTTATCGCATTTTAACAAAAGTTGTAAATACAGAAACAACCTGGGAAGCAGCCAGGATGCTACACTGAATGACAAGACAATGTATGACTTTACACTGAATCAGTCGCAGTTCATCACACAATCACTCATTCTGTTCTTACCCGTCAAAATAAAAGCCCCAGGCTGTGTCAGCGTTCTTCTAGCTGCTTGATCATTGTGATGCTGATGCAATTAGTTGCTCTCAAACAAGGTTGTTTTTTTTTTGTTTTTTTGCAGTTTTATGGAAATGCCAAAATAATGGAACATTCAGCCTTTTTCAGAATTACTGATCATATATTGTACAGTTGTTGAAGTTATGGTACAAACACAGTGATTATCACATATCTGGCAACAGTGGTAGCAGCTCAAAGGAGGGGTCATTTAAAGAGACCAGAGGTGTTATACATTAGATAAATAAAACATAGTGAAAAAAAGACAAACACAGTATAATTGTGAAATAACTTGTTTATTCTTTTGTAACTATGAAATGCCATTCCATTTTTATTCCAAAATAGCCTCCAAAATCTGTGTCCATGCCACTTTTCCCAGTGAATGTTGTCAGGGTTCATACAGGTGCTGGAAATCCTTGAAAACACTTGAATTTTCAAATTCAAATCGCATTATGTCCACAATAAATTGTTACCAGACTGACTAGTTTGTTTTTTAGATAAAGAAATAAAATACAGTGTTTTCCCTGCCAGTCTAACTCAAAGGTGAGCCACCTTTGTATCACTGGCTTCCACCTTTGTCTAAACTGGAACAAACATCCAAAGGCTGTTTTTCTCATCAAAATTCTGCATTTTCTGCATCTACATAACTGTTGCCTGATCACCTTTGAAAGCTCTTTTCATCATTCTTGTCTTCACTTTTCCATCAGGCTCTGTGACCTTTTGTTTTATCAAAAAATAGAGCCACAAGAGTAAAATGTGCTGGAAAATATTGCACAATATTTGTTTTTATGTTGATTCCTGTGCCAAAATAAACAGTGTCATTTGTCACAGTCTGTGTTTTTTTTGTCTTTGTATAAAATTTAAATCACTGTGGACACTTTCATCTGTCAAATCATGATCATCATTTTGTCAAGTAAGTGCACTGTCTCCAGTCAGACAATCTGCTCAGACACATTGCATAGGATGTCTAATCACTTTTTTTTTTTAGTTATGTTTTTGGGCTTTTTGCCTTTATTACATAGGACAGCTGAACAGCAGACAGGAAATGGGGTGAAGAGAGGAGGGATGGCATGCAGCAAAGGGCCGCATGCGGGATTTGAACCAGCAGCCACTGCAGAGGGCTAACAGCCTCCATACATGAGGCGGATGCTCTACCAACTGAGCTACAGGGCCGCCCCACAGGTGGCACGTTTTGAAACATGAAACACCCCTTCTGTAAAATTCTATCATGACACATAATTTTGGTTCTTTATAGCACAATAACATCTGATTTAATGTGATGAAGAAGTGAACTAATCATTGTGAGTAATATGTAATTTACCGCGGCTGTAAGTGTGAAAATGCACCTTGAAAATTCTTGAAAAGTGCTTGACTTTGACTTTGGAAAAGGTGAAGGAACCCCGTGTTTTGTTTCATGCAGATGTCCATGACTCTTTTTCTGTCTGATCAAAACAAAGAGAGCAGATCCCGACTGAAGCAGCAGAGGACTCATATCTGAAGCGATTTAAATCAGTTGTGTCTGTGTTTGTTTTGCAGATTGTGCTGCCGCCTCACTTGGAGAGGATCAGGGAGAAGCTCGCAGAAAACATCCATGAGCTGTGGGTGATGAACAAGATTGAACTGGGCTGGACCTACGGTGCAGTGAGTATCAGACAAACAGCACAGGACTGATCATGAGCCTCTTTCACACATGCTCCACTTTACATCAATTTACAGGCAATTTAACATGTTGGCCTCGTGTTTGAGGACAAAAAAACACCATTTAACAACTTGATGAAGCCTGAAATGTTCTGTATTCCATGTTTGAAAAGGGCCATAGAGAGACCTGATCAGCAAGGTGTTAATGGTGTTTAGCACAGTTGACAACAGAAGCTTCATCTCCCTGTCCTTTTGGACCTGCTACCGTGGCTGAGTGCTCAGTTGGCAGAGCTTTGACCCGTCTCTGTGGCCAGTGTTAGGGAAGTTACTTTCAAAAAAAGAAGAGATTACAATTTCTAGTTTCTTTCACTTGAAAGTAATACATTACACACCACTTTTGCATTACTTTCACCAAAATAACTAGAGAAGTATGAGTAGGTTTTGTAAAATAAAGGAGACTGATGTTGTTTCATAGCAGAATCCCTGTATGCTCCTGTAACACTTGTGGTAAAAAAATGTTTCAGTCATTCACCTCATGTCTGCAGCTCTGTGCAGGCTCACTGTCTCAGCTGTCTCACAGGTGCAACTGCAACCTGAAGCATTTATTTATGCTTCCAGTCTTGTTTGCTTACAATACATGCATAAATGTGAAGACGATGCCCTAAAAAAGGCACCGAACAAATGCATTTATCTCCTCTGGTTGTTTTTTTTTTGTTATTGGTTTTTAGACCATTTTGGAAATTACTGAGCAGTAACCAATCAAACTAATTTGGCTATTTAAAAAATATAGTCCTAAAAAAATAAGAATAACAGATCATTTTGGCCAAAATACCTTTTTGAACAGATTAATCTGTGTGTGCAAACTTTGTGAATTAAATATAGTTTATAATTAACTACAGTTAGAGCAGCAACTGTAAAATGCTGTTTACAACAGCAAAGTGACTATATAAACTAAATATCACACTGGAGTCAAATGTAAAATTTTACTTTAAAAACATCAGATGCACCACTCTACTTTCCTGCATTTAAAAAAATCATATTCTGACATCAGAACACTGAGTGAAGTTTATAAAGAATGAAGAACACAGACATCAGTCAATATCTTCATCCTGTCCTCTCATGCTGAGGTGATTCAATGTCTGCAGAGAGGACGGACCTTTTGTCTCATCCAGCAGTAACTTCACAGCAGTTAAACAAATTTTAACATACGTGGCAAAACCAAGTCAAACAGCATTTAGACAACAACAGTACAGACAGCTTATGTTTTGTTTTGATTTGTGTCTAGCCGAGCCAGCGCACTGTGCTTGTAATAGCACAAGATCTAATAATGTCATATTGCACACCCCTACCAAAGATAGCCTGGGCCAAAAGTCTGACAGTATTAGAAATTTATGTAATTTATTTATTTTTATTTTTTTTTGTGACTGTACAGTTGGTGTATTTCCCCTCAGCACAACCGGGTCCACATTGTCCTCCCTGTCTTTGGATTTTTTCCACACACATGGCTTGATTCTTGCTTATCTTCTGTGTTTACCACTGCTGCAGATGGATGATACACGCTGATGATGTTTTGTCAATTGACTGTTGACTTTCAGAATGTGTGATCATTGTACAGTCTACATGCATCAAACTTGCATAACTTGTGTATCTTTGTAGGTGCCATTAGAGAAAATTTGATGATTGATGTAACTCCAGTATGTCTATATGCGTCCAGGTGTCCTCAGGTTCCTGATGTCCTGAGATCAAATGGTGCCAAGCAACAGGCTCCTGTACCGTCCTAACCTTTATGTTTTTTGTGTTTGTGTGCGTTTCAGGTGCGAGATGATAACAAGCGGCAGCACCCCTGTCTGGTGGAGTTCTGCAAGCTTCCTGAACAGGAGCGCAGCTACAACTTACAGATGTCTCTGGAGACTCTCAAGTAAGGCATCAGTGCAGTGAGCAGCAGGAGATCTGACATTTAGATCAAATATTCATCTGTGACACCATTAAGCCCCGGTGATACGCTCATGACCTGTTCATACTGTACTTTCTGTTGACTCACTAATTGAGTTTCTGTGTAATATGTGGAGTTATGAGTGATGTTTGGGTCATTAACAGACATCTGAACACTAAATTACATGTTTGATCGTGTGTGTATGTGTGTGTTACAGAACCCTCCTGGCCTTGGGTTGCCATGTGGGCCTTGCAGATGAACACGCTGTAGAGAAAGTCAAGAGCATGAAGCTGTCACCAACGTAAGTCACCTCAACCTAACAGCTAAATAATGCAACAACTCACTCTGGAAAGTCTGGAAAGTCATACTGTAGCTGATCAGAGCAGCAGAGGCTCTTCAGTACATGCAGGTTGTTGAGCAGCTGGCTAGCTAACGATCCAGTGATTCGACTCTATTTGTGCAGCTATGAGTTGTCCAGTGGTTATAAACCTGCTCCTCTGGACCTGAGTCACATCAAACTGACCTCCACCCAGGAAGCCATGGTGGACAAACTGGCTGAGAACGCACACAACGTCTGGGCAAGAGACCGCATCCGCCAGGGCTGGACCTATGGCATCCAACAGGTAGGAGGCTGAGACACACACTGCTAAACATGGGCCACTGTGTGTGCGTGTGTGTGTATGCGTGTGTGTTTATATGCTGAGAAAGAGATGACTTTGTGTTTCGTTTGTGTCTGTCAGTTGTTGAGTGACAGTTTGACAGTTGGATGACCTGTGTGATTTGCTGACTGATCTAGAGAGCTGAATTGTGATTAGCATCTGCAGATCCTGCTGGACCCAACGCAAACTTTGATGCAGGATTTTTCCAGGATGAAAATTGTAACAATTATTTCTTTTATGAGTGAATCAATGACAACAATGTCTTGAAATAACCGCTGGATTGTGAAGAATTAACACCACAGCACATTAAGCAAGTCGTCTCACATGAACTAGACTGAATCCGAGAATGTCCATTGGCGTTGCCATGGATGCAGTGTACGGCAGCTCATAATGAGTAAACAGGAAAATTATTTGGCCAAATGATCCACGATAATCAAATCAAATTGTTATGTTTAAATGCAGAGAAAAGGAAGATAATTTCATTATGTTATTACAAAAACAGGTATGTGTTAGAGCAGTGTTTCAGAGACTTTTTTCTGGGGGCCCACTTTTAAAAAATGACAAACCATCACAACCCAATTTAAACCCTACTAATAAATTGTGAGAAGAGCTAATTTGTGCATAAATAAACATTCCTGACCATTTTTACTGTCATTTGTGTGTCACCTTGTATTATCTTGATGCATTTTGTTGAAATCATGAACATTTTAAATGCTTCATAAATGAGAAATAAATTTATTCAGGTAGAGTTAACAGGCCATCTTATTATTTTTATTTCCTCTCATCAGAAAAAAAAAATACAGGACATTTCAGCCTGCTTCATAAATGAGACACAATAAGTGCATTTTAGCAGAATTAACAGGTTCTCATTTTTCCACTCATCAGTAAAACAACATACACATTTTAAATCTTAAATTTGAATTTCTTCCATAGACTTTTACTTATTTCGTGACCCAAATAAAATCTCCTGTGACCCACCTGCGGGTCATGACCCACTGTTTTGGAACGACTGCGTTAGAGGACTTCATTGAGACTAGGATCCTGTGGGACACAAGGCTAATCTTGTGGGAGAGGGTGGTTTTAAACTGGTTTTGCCATTGTCCTTCAGTTCCTGTCTGTCCTCTATGTGTTTGTGTTGTTGTGTCTGTTCATTCATAATGTACCTGAAAGATCTGATTGTTCAAAATGTATTACATGTATTATAGTATATATACATGTATTTATACAGTATTATAGTAGTGTGGTGGACAGTAACCAAAGTATATAAACCTTCACCATTTTAGGTATTTACACTTTACTTGATTGCTTCTATGTTATGCTAATATTGTACTTTTTATTCAGAATAAAAATAAAAATGCAAGTCAAGAAGCATAAAAATAAAGATAAAAATATGTATAATATGTTATTTATATGAAAGTGCTGAACGGCTCTGTGCAGCAGTGTTCAAAGTATTCACTAGTTTATAAGCAAAAGTTGTAGAGTTGTAGAAAACAAACACTTATGCAACTCTACTACTCAGCAGTACATAAAGCAGTTAAAATCAGCTGCACCTTAACCTGCTCCAACTTTTAAACACCGCTTACCTGCTGTTGCATCAGTGTCAGGGATCAGCCAGGTAGGCTCAAGGACACAGGTGATAAAAAGCACGAAAGCATGAAAAGTTGAGGTCAACTACACAAAAAGCACCTGAGGATTGAACTTAACATAAGTGACCTAACAAGAGTCAAAAGGAGGGTTTATATCGAGAGAGACGAGCTTTCACAGACACACTGAAGGGCAGGAATAAACCATTAACTCTAAACTGCAAATTAAGCGCACAATGAATTCAAAAGAAGAAAGTATTCAGTATCCAATCTATCTGAAGGTCCTCAAATAATTACTTATCCAGATGGCACATTTCCCTTCTGGCACACCCACTTGGTCTTTTCCACTTCCTGCTTGTCACAATATGGAGCCCATCTTAACTGTTGCCACATCATTCAGCCAGCGGGGAACTCGCCCAGGATTCAGGAAAGAGAACAGAGCTGCAACATGAACTGATTAAAGCAAGTCAAACCAAACTAATCACCAAATGTCCTTCAACTTAAATGTGTCCACTCAAATTAGCAAACTGTCAACAAACAATGAAGTATGTACTGAATGAAACCAAAAGACAATGTGTCATATCATTACATGAAATGTGTAACTGTGCCAAAAAAAAAAGAGGAGTAAACTGTGGTCATCACTATCAATAATGATCTCTACTTAATGTGTTAATGCAACAGTTTTAGCCACCTAGAAAAAAAAAAGAAAGGTCCACCCAAAAGAATTTAGAATGTAGAATTTGAATTTAAATTAAGAATTCAGACTTTGTGGGTAGAACGCAGAGTTAGAAGTTTAGAATTTGGAATTTAGAATTAAAAATTAGAATTTAGGATTAGTTTTTAGAATTAGATTTAGAGTTAGAATTTTCAATTTGAATTATGGATTTAGAGTTAGAATGAAGAATTGGATTTAGAGTTAGAATTCTGAATTTGAATTTTGATTTAGAATTAGAACAAACTTGTCAAAATTGTAATTCAAAATAATATTGCATTGTTGTCTTTTGGATCCCCAGTTTCTATCCTCCAAAAGTGGGAGTGGCCTGATGTCTCGTATATATCCCGTATTTGCCAGTATAATGTATGGCTAAACCTTTTTTATGCCTGATTAAATCGTGTTTTTGTTAAAAAAAAATAAATAAATTTGACGAAGCTGAAGGAAATCTGGGACACAACTTTAAAAGGCCAACATTTTCATGAAAAAATATATTTTAAACAAAGATGATTATGATAGCACATTTTTATACCTGTTATCAGTAGGTTTCTGGCACAGAGCAAGTTTAGACATTAAAAAAAAATTTAAAGCAAACCAAAGATTTTTTTTTTTTTCATTTCACAGCATAGTCATAATGAGTATCCAGAGTTAGAAGTTAGAGTTCATATTAGAATTAGAATTTAAAGTTATAACTTAGAATTAGAATTTTGAATTTCAAATTAGAATTTAGAATTGGAATTTATGATTAGAATATAGAATTAGTCATCACCAGTTTCATCATAGTATGATGTTATATTGATTCTTTAGACAACAATGTAAAATTTGCCAGTATCATAAATTTGCCACCTCATGATTTTGATTTGATTCAGGAGCCTGTGATTGATATGAGGAGATATTATATTCCCATTTAACACTAACAGTTGCATGAGAGAGCTGAATAAAAGAATACATTTTCATCAGAAAATTGAAAATAGAGATTTTCTGAGCAGGATTTGTCACAATTGTTAAAGAATGGGTGAAATGTGAGTCTAAGAAAGAGGAAAAAGAGCAGTCACAGTGGAAGAAAGGCAAATCGATGACAGCTGCATCTTTAAATGGGAGAGTGTAGGTTGCTCAGTTTTCCTCCTCAGTACTCTGAGTGACTCATGTAGAACTCTAGAGATAGAACACTTCACCCAGTTCACCCAGTTGTCTGACAAGAAACAGTGCTTATCTCCACACACAAAGAAGAGACATGTTTGTCCGCTGAAAGTCTTGTCTTGCTCAAAGGCACCTCAGTGATGTTGATGATGGAGGGACAAGCACTACTGTCTGACTTCTCCCACCCTGCACTGCATTTCTGAAGTCATTTCCTTTTTCTTCTTCTGTCCTCTGTCTGCTCTCAGGATGTGAAGAACCGTAGAAACCCTCGTCTGGTCCCCTACATCCTGCTGGACGAGAGGACAAAGAAGTCCAACAAAGACAGTCTGAGAGAGGCCGTCAGGACCCTGCTGGGGTATGGATATAACCTGGAAGCTCCTGACCAGGACCATGGTACAGTCCCTTCATTCTGTTACTTCAATAGCATGCCATATTTAGGAATATTTTTAATGTTTTATGTAGTCATATTTGTGGGCAGAAAAATGACATACAAAAAAATGATAAAAATGATAATGTATTCATGAGTTGCTCATCACATTTCTTCCTCCCCCCCTTCCTCCCTGCCTCCCTCGCTCTCATCCAGCAGCTCAGTCTGACCTCAGCAACATGTCTGCTGAGAGGTTCCGTATTTTCAGAGCAGAGAAAACCTACCGTGTTAATGCAGGGAAGTGGTACTTTGAGCTGGAGGTAAGAACAAACATGAAATTCATCAGCCTGTGGTAGATTATTCAGCTTACTGTCATTTCTTGTTTTACAGGAAAAAATAACTATACATTAAAATAATAAAGGGATAGTTCAAATTTTTTGAAGTGGGGTTGTATGAGGTACTTCAAAGTGTATTACTGACAGCAGATAGCCTCCAGTTTGAAGAAGCAGCAGGATGCTGTGCTGCTGTTGTACTACTGTGGAAAGGGTCAGCAGCAAAATGGAGTTTAATTTAAAGGAGCATTATGTAGCCATTGCATGTGCAAAAATGAGCACTGCAGTCCAAATAGTGAGTTGGAGCCATAGACTGTGTATTAAATAGGTTTTCATGCTGTTTAACAATCTATGGTTGAAGGGAGTTGTTCCCCTGCTCCCCCCACCCCAGACACAGCAGAAACAGGCAGACTGCAGGAGCTCTGAAGGAGCCCGGGATGCACGTAGCCTCATACCTCATTGACAATAACAAGCAATGATGAGTCCTCCACTTAAGTTGATCAGCTGGTTATAGTTGTCTGTCAATTTGATGTTCAGTCTCTTATCCTGAAAACAAAAGCCCACTGCTCTGAAATAACACACTCTGGACGATGAGTTAAGTGGCTGCCTGCCTCACTGCTGCCAAACTCCATTAACATTTTGCTCAATTTAACAGTTATAAATTTCTACGCCTTCTACAAGATCATATATGATTTCTGACAACTCGTAAACAGACACTACTTATGCAATGAACAATTCTGTCTCAATTTGAACTCTGATTGATGAGAAACAGACATACAAAACGGTTATTCCTGAATAGAAATTTCAAAGGGGGAGTATTTCAGCTTAAGATGTTTCCTTGATCTCTCACATTGTGGTAATTTTATGATTTATTACAGTAAATATATTACAGATTTCTCCTTTAAGTGTGAGCTACATTGAGAGTATTTTCAACAGCCTTTTCTAACCACCTTTATTTAAGCCAGATATCGCTCTCTTCAAAGCAGCCACACGCAAAAACAATAATTAAACTCGCAGAACCTGGGAGTTTCTGGTCTACCGCTGCCTTGATTGCTTAGTTTGTGATGTTGTGTGCATTGTGTGTGCATCTGTGTTTTAAAAAGCTAGTTTGGATTCACCAAAGTCACACAATAACACAAATTAACTAACAGATGGAGGCAGTGGTAGACCAGCAACTCCTGTGTTCTGCAAGGTGAAATGTTTTTGCCAAAAGAGGCTGGTTGCTTTTGAGAGAGCGATAGTTGGCTTATATAACAGTGGTTTCCTGTCAGAAAAGTCTGTCTGATAGCAAGGTTAAGTGGTGAATATATATATATATATATATATATATATATATATATATATATATATATATATATATATATATATATTATATATATATACATATATATAATATAAATATAGCCTTACACTTAAACAGTTTTTTTTTTTTTTTTTTTTTTTTTTGCAGTGGCTTAAACACGTTTTGCTCTGAGTCTGTCCACAGTGGTACATTGCTTAGCTTCCTACACTGGCACTACTGCTGCTTCTCCAAACTATAACAGACTGTGGATAAATATCTCATGTAATTCCACTACAGATCATCTGAACTGTCCTTTAAGATCTAAAAGTATTGAATTTGTGTTTAAAATGTTTATTCCTCACACTGAGATTTTACTGTCACTGGTTTGCAGTTCTTAAACTGGATATTAACCAGTTCCTGCTTTTTCTGTAGGTGTTAACAGCAGGAGAGATGAGGGTGGGCTGGGCCAGGCCAGGATGCCTCCCAGACCAGGAGCTTGGATCTGATGACCAGGCCTTCGTCTTTGACGGCTTCAAGGTGGTTGGATTTTTCATTGCTCTACACGTTCCATATGTTCAGTTTCAAAGCCCTGCGGTGGAGCTATTTCTTTTTTTTTTTTAATTATTGCCAAGGTCACATGTGTATTTTTTTATTCCTAGGTCCAACGCTGGCACCAGGGTAATGAGCACTTTGGGCGTGCCTGGCAGACGGGGGACGTGGTCGGCTGCATGGTGGATCTGAACGAGCACACCATGATGTTCACACTGAATGGTGAAGTGCTGCTGGATGACTCTGGATCTGAACTGGCCTTCAAGGACTTTGAAGTTGGTGGAGGTCAGTGACGTGTTACCAGTGGTCGAGTTGTAAAAAAAATTCAGGGGGGATGGTCAGTTTTTTTCACCTTTAAGGGGGGGGGGGGGGGTAATTCATGTAAATTCATTATCAAAACAAAACACTGTAAATAAGACTTCTGAATCCTCTCAAATCAAGTCAAGCCAAGTTTATTTTACTGATCCTCATGTGTTGTGACTGAAATGACTGAATGACAAGTCCTGTGTTTTAGCAAGCTAGTTAACAAGAGAGATTAACGCGGGTTCCTTTTTTGGGCCTTGACATCACAAATTTCTGGGGACCCCAGAGACACTTTTTTCCAGAATTAGTTTTTGATCATATTTTTTTTACTGTGTTACAGAGTATCCAGGATTAGTGCACAAAGTGACAATTTTATTTTCCCTGATCAGAAGGCTGAAAATTAATACTGAACAAACAATCTGTTCAGATATTTTTATATGCTGCATTTTATTTGAACTAGATTTATATTCGAGAAAGTGAAAGTATAGAATACAGTTGTTTAACACTAGAACCGCCAAGATGGTCTGACAGACCGTTTGGGTTTTTATAATCCAAATAAGTTTGTTTAAAAAAAAAAATACAAGCCTCTCATTCTGTGACTTTTCCTAAATATGTGTTTTGTATGTTTTTTTTTTAAGCTTATAAGGTGCTTAAATAAAACACAAAAGATTTCTGAGCATTTATACCTCTGACCGCCACAGCGGTCACACAGACCGCACATAGGTCACCAGGTGCCAAGTGATACATTTCGCAGTCTTGTTTTCCCACGGCTATGATTTTTTTTTAAAATGAGTTATTTATATTTATATATTCCATATTCATAAGCAGGAACAGTCTGAACACAGAGAGACAGAGACACAGAGGGAGGGATACAGACAGTCACATGGACAGAGTGACACAGAGTGCGTGACAGGGACACAGACAGACAACAACAACAGAAAGAAAGAAAGCGAAATAGAAATCAACAAAGAAAACGACGATGAAGAGGGGATCGACAAAAAAAATTATTTGGAAGACCTGTGAGTGGGAAGTACATGTAAGGTTTCAGAGTTAGAGAGCTTTTGCCCCAGGTGTAAGCCGTTGGAACCGCTGCGCTCTCTGAAGGCGCTAATGCAGCGGCGCTTTCCAGGGTGCTGATCCTGCCTTTGATCATTTGTTTGTTTGTTCGGTACTATTTCACTGTTATTTTCTGCAGTTATTTTTGCACAAATTCGTACTTCGTAATTTGACAGTGCCCATAGGTAGCCTTTTGGGGGGCATAGGGATTAATATTTTCCATAAAATTGCATTTTCTATCCCGGAAACAGGATCGAAACTATCCTGCACTATCCCGATGTATGTAGGTTCAAAACCTGATCACTTTAGTGTTTAATCTGATGGTATTAATAATTATTGGTGAGGCAGAACGTCATTTCAACATTAATCAATATAATGAACATAATATAAGCTGTGCAGCTGCATACAGCTCGACCTTCGCTGCGGCTGCATGTGAGGATGAAATGCCAACTTCAGCCTGTGATCTGTCGCTGTCTGAATGAACAGCCTCGTGGAAGTGAGATTTTACAGTTCTTCATATTTTAATCCAACGGAATTCGTTAAAATAAGTCATTTGATGTTTTCAAAGTCATGATATTGAGCTGAAACAGGTTCCACACTTCGTTCCCATTCACAGGCTGCTGCTGAGTGGAGCAGACGGCTCGCACCGCGCGCACTGTGATGTTCAACATCGTAGTTAATTATCTCTGAAAGTTAAAAAGCAAACCTCTAAAAAAGTTCTCACACACTTGGTCTGGGGCTTTGGATACATTCTTCGGGAGATTTTGGCGTCTTTCTTCAGTGAGGGGCGCTTTTTGCCACAACCAGCTGCTCACGGTAAATTCATTACATGCAGTAGCCTATTTCACCTGACGTGTTTTGAATAAAGTATAAATCCAGATGATCTTGAAGCTCCGAGCTTCACCTGGAAGTTTATCTGAGATTCTAAAAGTTGCAGCAAACATCAGTCCAGCGGATTTTATCCCTCCAGCGCAGTTTGTATCTTCATTGTTTAATTTTTTAAGTATTTTCACACAAAGTTGGTGTCAGACATGGTGTTGTGTGTCTCATTCAGATGATAGAGCAAAACGTTTCTGTATTAAGTGCATTAATTATCAGAAGTGCTTGAATTCGTGGTGATTTGTGATCGTTAATTGATTCATAAAAGCACCAGGTTTGCTTGTAGCGCATAGAAGTCAGAGAACACAGAGTACCCGCTTGAAAATTAAATCTTAAGAATAATATAGGCTAGCTATGATATTATGATGATATAGTAGACTAAAAGGTATGTATTATTTATTATTGTAGCGTGTATTTTAGCAAAGTATCCACTTTAATGGGAGATGTGAAGCAAAAATAAATAAATAAATAAATAAAAACAAAAAATGCGCCGTTGCGGCGGTCGGAGGGGGTACTAGAATGCTGGCTGTCCAAGTGTTAAGATTGTGTGGTGTTTTAATTTTGAAAAGAATAATAATTAGTTAAAAAAAATATTTTTATCAGTAATTTTTTTATCAATTACTAGACATTTCAGGCAACGAGTTTGGAGGCTACACAGCGAGCTTGGAAAACTAGCTGTGTTGTTATTGTGCATGCAACTTGTGGCGAGTCTGGCGACTTTTGTATAGATTAATAAAAAGTAATGATTGAGACTCCTGAGTCTTGATTTATAGCTCACCTGTAATTTTCGTCTTTTTAAAATACTCCCTGACATCGCGTTGTCCTGCCGCTCGTTTGGCCATGCTGACATTGCAGTGCAGCGCAGCTTGTGCCGCTCCCTCTGGCATCAGGCATCAACCAATTGAAAATAACAATCATGTTGTGTCATTGCATGTTTGCGTGCCCCTGTGCCCTCAGATTTTATTATTTCTTTTACTCAGCATGCATACTACTTTCTAATGATGAAATAATTATATATAATTATAAATTATATTTCCAACATTTACTGTAAAAAGGGAAGGGATGGAAAGGGGGGATGGCAGTTTTACAGGGGGGATGATTTTGATCGTTTTTATTTCAGGGGGGATGCCATCCGCCCTCATCCCCCCTCAACTCGAGTACTGCGTGTTACTGACGACACACACGCACACACACACACTCATCTGTAACTGTAACTGTAACTAGCCCTGACCAGCAACAAGGCTACGAAGTAAATCTTACAAAGGATCCCAATAGTGAAAAACAGTCTGAGTCCTCCTGGTTCTTTTGTAAACCCTTTGAAACAAGGGTCTTATGAACTGTAGACAAGGAGCTCACTACCTGTGTATGTGACAACATTATGGAAAGGATCTCTACAGAGAGAGACTTTTTTCTGAAGGAGTAAGATCCTTTTTATTCAACCAGAAGCAGCTGATTTATTGTTCTCACCAAATAAACCAGACTCCCTTTGCAAAAATGCAATTTTAACGTTGTCGCCTTCTTCAGTTAAACTTGACAGAAACCAAATAAAACTCACCACAAACTTGGCTTGGCTCATCTTTCCACAATCACAGTTCCAACAATCATCAACTCTGGTTTAGTCAAAATAATGATCCCTTAAAGGAGAAATCTGTAATATATTTACTTTAATAAATCATTAAATTACCATGATGTGTTATTTGTGATCAAGTAAATATGTCAAGTTACATACTTTCAATTTCAATTCCGGACCGTAATAATTGTTTTGTATGTCTGTTTCACGTTAATCAGAGTTCAAATTAATGCAGATTTTTTGCTGAATGAATAAGTGTCTGTTTATGAGCCATAAGAAATCATTTCTAATCATGTAGAAGGTGTAGATGTTTATTACTGTTAAACTGAGCAAAATGTTAATGGAGTTTGGCAGCAGTGAGAGAGGCAGCCACTAAATTCATCGTCCAGAGTGTGTTATTTCAGAGCAGTGGGCTTTTGTTTTCAGGATAACAGGATAAAGTTTACATTGACAGACACCTGACAGCTGATCAACTTACAGTGGAGGACTCGTCGTCGCTTCTTATTGTCAGTTTACAAAGTAATGTGCATCCTGCACTCCTACACAGACTGTGTCGGGGTAGGAGGGGGTGGGTGGAAACAACTCACCTCAATCATAGATTGTGTGTTCAACAAGATTACAACCTATTCAATATACAGTCTATGCCTCCAATTTGCTATTTCGATCGCTGTACTAATTTTTGCACATGCAGTGGCTACATGCTGCTCCTTTGATTCACAGAGTTCGATGTGAAAATATCGGGAGAGGAGTGAGAGGGAGGTTGGACAACAGAGAAGCAGTGGGGAGAAACAGCTTGTACAGCCAGAATATTTTCACATCTAAGGCAGTGAATTAACGGTTTATTTCAACTAAACAAACAGAGTTGGTGATTGTTGGAACAGTGGAAAGACGAAGCAAGATGGTTTAGAGGATTTTTATTTTATTCCTGTTGAGTTTGAATGAAGATTACAGTGCTGATGATAAAATGAGAGCGATAAATCAGCTGTTTCTGGTTAAACACAAAGGATTGTACAAAAAGGTCTATCTCTGTAAGGATCCTTTTCATAATGTTGCCAGACATTATGACTTACGATCTGAGCCAGACTGTGGCAAAACAAGTACTTTTAGTGGACATAATCTGATGGTAAAGAGTTATCCCTAAGGATGACATTACAGGCCATTTCACAGCTGATGGCTGCAGTGGCCTCACTCTATATTGGACCAGTTTTTGTCGTCAAGCCACAAAAATATGGGAAGATAGGGTCATGGTTGAAAAATTCCAAAGTTAGCCTTTAATGTTGAAGTCTGGTTACATTCTGATCTTTTTTGTAAGTTGAAAGAACATTGGCTCAGCCTGCAGTCGGCTGTGTAACATGGATTTGTTCAGCAGTTTCATTTTCTTTGAGCTGCAAATGATCCATTCAGTGGTTCCTCTACATGTATTGTTACAGGTAGCTTCATCTTAGTATTTGATGTCTTCTGTCCGTCTGTCTCCAGGTTTTATCCCCGTGTGCAGTCTGGGTGTGTGTCAGGTGGGGAGGATGAACTTTGGTAAAGACGTCAGCACTCTGAAGTACTTCACCATCTGCGGCCTGCAGGAAGGTTACGAGCCGTTCGCTGTCAACATGAACCGCGACGTCACCATGTGGCTCAGCAAGAGGCTGCCTCAGTTTGTCCCCGTCCCCCCCAACCACCAGCACATAGAGGTGAGGGGACTCACCTGCATGACTCATTCAGGGCCGTGTAGAATCTGCAGCTGCTGTAGAGTTTTAGTTGAACTTTCAGTGGGATTTTGCAGATATGTGGACTGAAATGTTTCCATTCAGACACATTTCTAAATGATGTTTTGCCATTTATGTTTTTTCCCGACAAAACTGTTCAATTAACTACTTGTATGTGATTGTAACAGACCAAGTCATTGATTTGCAGGTCCCAAGTAGCCTAAGTTTCAAGTCTTTTTCAAGTCCAGGGTTGGATTCCAGGGTGACCCTGTAGCTCAGTTGGTAGAGCGTCTGCCCCATGTACAAATCTGTCCTCTGCAGCAGCTGTCAGTTCACCTCTCACCTGTGGCCCTTTGCTCATCCCCTCTCTCTACCCCCGTCCTGTCATATCTTCAGCTGTCACTGTCAATAAAGACAAAAAGCCCCAAAAATAATCAAAAAAAACATAAAAAGTATTCAGTATTTAATAACTGATCACCTGTTAAAAATGCAGTCAG
This sequence comes from Lutjanus argentimaculatus, assembly GCA_034769285.1. Lineage (NCBI taxonomy): Eukaryota > Metazoa > Chordata > Actinopteri > Lutjaniformes > Lutjanidae > Lutjanus > Lutjanus argentimaculatus. The sequence continues at coordinate 2,994,736 of JAWZSL010000051.1, forward strand.
TAACCTAATCTAAGTATCATAATATTAAAAAAATTTAACCTGGTTACTTTCTGTTACTTTTGGATCACCTCAACACCAAATATGGGGAAATTGTTGAACCTAATATAATGTTTTATTTCATTGTTCATTGTTAGGTTTATTAATCGTTTGTCAATCAGTTCCTTCTTTTGTTCTGTGTGAATGCATGTTTAGATCGGTGGCTGTAATTTTGGAGATTTAAATGTACTTTGTTAAGTGTGATATTCACACGTAAAACTCAAACTTCAAATTAACTGCTATACGTAGTAGTAGTAGTGTGGACAGGTTAGCTAGCTACAGTTGGCTTTCTGTGTAGCTGACATTAGCTGCAGATCTGTGTAGCTAATGTCAGTGGTTGGTCTGTGTAGCTAACGTTAGTTGTTGGTCTTTTCTGTAAATGTCTCTTTAAATTAGATGTTGATTCTTGGGTGACGACAGTATTTTCACAGCTGAAGGCAGAACTGTTTTTGTACTGTGATGTTGGTCCTTTTTTCTAATTTAAAGAGAAAATAATGTTAAAATGTTAAAATTTCCCCTCAGAGAAACATATTTTCACTGGAAGATATGATGATGAACTGACTGTAAGATATGCTGGTTTCACTGCGACCAGAGTGTTGTTATGAACCTCATGAAGTGTTGTCATGTGTGCGCACTGCACGTGGTAGTATATTGTTCTTCGTGTTAAAATGTATCTTAACTTTGTAGTTCTGGTTACGTCTTTTTTCTGTAACTGTAATGGTCTACAGTTACCTTTTTTTGTATCCTAATTATGTAATCCTGCTGTATGTAATCCATTACTTCCCAAGACTGCTCAGTTTGTAAGTCAAATACCAAGTCAAGACTAACAAATCCTAAACTTTGAGTTTCTAGTCCTAAACAAGTCATAATGTAATATTGAGTTTCTAGCCTCATTGATTTACAAAGTCACTTAGCTGGTAAGTAAATGTTAGCTCGCTATGTTAATATTAGTCTTGACTTTGTGCAACTTCAAATGCTGAACAAAGTTGGAAGTTGTTGCGTCTCCACCTGTAAATTCTGAGCCGCATGTTTTGCATACTGTCATTCATTGTAATGTTGGCTACCTCGTAGCTCTTCTATGTGCTGTCGCATTGGTTCAAACAAAATGGATCTTGGTAGACTTGGCGTGATAGAGCAGTGTTAATGTTAATGGATTCAGGAAATGAAGGGAAACAACAGACATTTTAATTTTTAGGCTTGGGAGAAGGTGACAAGTATTTTCAAATCAAAAGGTTCAAGTTCAAGTGAACTCATGAGTCATTGGTGTTAAAGTCCAAGTCCAGTTTTTTTTTACTTTGTCAAGTCGAGTCTAAAGTCATCACCTCTGGATTAGAAGACATTAAACTGACAGTACAGACAAAACTGATGGTTTTTGATTTCCCCTCCTTCTTCAGGTGACGAGGATAGATGGGACAGTGGAGTCGTGTCCTTGTCTGAGGGTCACCCAGAGGTCATTTGGCTCACAGAACAGTTACACTGACATCACCTTCTACAGACTGAGCATGCCCATAGAGTGTTCAGATTCCTTCTCCAGATCCTCACCTACAGAGAGCCTCTTCTCACCAAAGAGGGTAACAGTAACACAAACATGACATGTGCTCATTTTACATTGTTCATAGAGCTCATTAAGCTCAGCACATTATCATTTCCCTGCAGGTGTGAACAGTGTGGTTTGGGTATATGAATGAGAATATGTGTGGTGTGTTCACTGTCTGCCTCTGCAGGAGCTGGAGGACTTTGAAACTGTGTCAGACTTTGAGGTCCTGATGAAGTCTTCTCACGGTCACAACAGGTCCCAGTGGACCTGAGAGAGACGAATTCAACAACCACAAAGATTACAACCAGGAGAAGCCCTCCAAGCTCAAACAACGGTAAACCCTCCATTTCCTCTCATCAACAGAGAAGATTCAACAGCAAAAATACACTAGATGTTTTTACCCTTCTCTTGTGGTGCTTGGTGACTACTTTTTAAAGTGTATAAAGCTAAACCAACCATGTGATCTACCAGGTTCATGTTGAAGAGAAACAAGCCAGACAACAGCTGTCCATCATCTGCCCGTCTGTCAGAGGAGGTGATGGCTGATGACAGAGATGAATACGAGTTCCTCATGCAAGCCTCCACTGTAAGACAGCACACATACAAAATCACAAAACACTCACATGCAGTATACATGTTACTGATGATGAGAAGCTCCCTGCCACGAGAGAGCAAGAAAGATTAAAGATACAGAACATTTGTCTAAAATTAATAAATTATGATTATAATACATACAGAAAAGTCAGGAAGAATATGAAGACCAGACATAAGTTATGAAATGAGTGGAGGATTTTTTTTTATTTTATTTTTTTTTTCTTCTTCTTTTTAAAATACAGATCAACTATGGAGATTAAAGTCAAACTTTTAGAGGTGGAATGTTATTTTATTTGTTTTTTTCATTTTGAGGGTAATATCAAATGTCAAGAATAAAGACGAAATGCCGAGAATAAAATGAAGTGTTGAGAATAAAGTTGAAATGTCGAGAATGAAGCTGGAGTGTTGAGAAGAAAGATAAAATATCAAGAATAAAGATAAAATGTCGAGAATAAAGATGAGCTGTAGAGAATGAAGTTTAAATGTCACGATTAAAGATGAAATGTTGAAAAAGATGAAGGATGAAGAATAGAGATGAAGTGTCGAGAATAAAGATGAAATGTTGAGAATAAAGTAAATAAACTTTGAGAGGCAGAAGGTTGGGGTTTTTTGTTTGGGTTTTTTTGCATGTCGAAATCGGATTTCAACTTTATTGTCATTTTTTGTCTTTGCAGTTTTTTCCTCTGCCTGGCACTAATACTAATACTCAAAGTTTGACTTTATTCTTGAAATGTAAAATAAAGTATTATCTGAATTTTCCCCTTATGCCTGGTCCTAATGCTGTTTTGTAGAAAATTGTTTAAAGCGATATTCCACCCCAGAACATGGAATTCTGGGGTGGAATATCACTTTAAGTTCAGTGATGAAATGAATTAAATATAAAAATCTGAGTGCTTTTGGCAGTTTTTAACTCAGGTCTCTTGTTTTTAGCAAATAATGTGTGTCCCCTGCACCTCAAGTGTTCTTGATTCCATGTATTGATTTTCTGCTGTGAGGCCTTTTGTGAAAGCAACAAGAAGTGCAGGTAAACTTGACTTGATGTCTCCTCTTCCTGTGCAGCACTACTACTCTGTGCGGATCTTCCCTGGTCAGGAGCCCAGCAGTGTCTGGGTGGGCTGGGTAACCTCTGACTTCCATCAGTACGACCCGGGCTTCGAGCTGCAAAACGTCCGAACTGTCACCGTCACCCTGGGAGACGAGAAGGGCAAAGTTCATGAGAGGTGAGTCAGGCTGCAGACAGCCCATATCTCAGGGTCAGTTCTTATTTTTGGATGATTTTATGTTGGACAGGGATCCCAGAGGAAAGGAAAAGTCTCTGTCCAGCAGATCTTTAATTTGTTTTAAATAATCAGCTCTTGAGATAACGGTGAGATCTAAAACAAAACTGTTATAAATGAGATCTTAAATTTGTCTCTGGTCAAATTAAAGTCTTGTTGCTCCATGCAGCCATCAAGGGGAGACACCGAGACACGTCTGAGCTCAGCAAAACATCTCCTGCTTTTGTTTTGCTCCTTTTGTCCCCTCAGAGGGAGTTTAGGAGAAACAGATGAGACTTCAGTGAGCTCAAAATAAGAATCTCATTTATTTCTCATAAGACAAAGAAAGGACAATTATGAGAAAAAACGAATTGTTACGTGGTGTATGTGTGTGTTCTCCAGTATAAAGCGCAGTAACTGTTACATGGTGTGTGTGTGTATTCTCCAGTATAAAGCGCAGTAACTGTTACATGGTGTGTGTGTGTATTCTCCAGTATAAAGCGCAGTAACTGTTACATGGTGTGTGTATTCTCCAGTATAAAGCGCAGTAACTGTTACATGGTGTGGGCTGGAGAGAGCAGCAGTCCTGGTCAGGGGAGGAACAACAACGGCTTAGAGATCGGCTGTCTGGTCGACACGACGAACGGACTGTTGACCTTCACGGCCAACGGCAAAGAACTCAGCACATACTACCAGGTACATTCTGATATGGTGTTAAAGGTGTTTGAATGGTCCTTTTCTGCAGTTCCTGCTTATAACTTCTGCCTAATTGACACTTTATGTCATCTGAAGGAAACTTCTACTCATCTTACTTCCTGCCCCAAAATAAGCCTCCTTCCTTCCTGCCTTGTTTTTTCTTTTTTTTAATGTTTTATTTTTTCTTGTAATGTCAGTCCCTCTCACTACCACAGTCTGACACCAACTATATTAAAACCACATTCTACAACACATGTTAAAGGTGCAAGAATTGGCGACCTGTTGAATTCCTCCTCCATACAAATATATCACATATCACTATAGTGGCCTCTAACTGCTGCTAACTGCGGCCATCAGCTAGTTAGTTCTGTCCTTCACCATTCTGTCATTGGGTGATAGTGACATGATTAACACACAACACAAAAGAGACACAGACTGGCTGAAATCAGCAGAATTTTGACCTTTTTTCTTAAAACATTACTCAAACAGATCAATAATTAGTTAATAAGCAATTAATTGATAATTTTTGCAGCTCTAGTAGGACGACAAGTCTACTTACAGACACGTGTCACATTTTGAAATGGAAAACTTTGTTGTGTTTTCCTTTAATTTGTCTCCCCATCTGTAGAATTCTGTCATGAAAGATAATATTGGTTGTTTATAGCACAACATCTGATTGAAACATTTAGAACATTTATATGTATGTAAATATATCATTTATCACAGCTGTATGGTGCTGGAAAAGCTTGAAATTGCACCTTGAAAAATGCTTGAATTTGAGTTTGGAAAAGTTGTAGTAACCCTGTTTGTACAAAACATGAGCACATGTCTTGCCGTGCATCTTGTCTTGCTGAACATGTGACCAAACAAACATAAATCAGGAGAAAGTTTACCAAAAGTATAAGGCCACATAGCAACTTGGCTCATCAGCAGTTGCACATTGAACAGCTTCAGATGGTAGCATCAACAACTGAGTGATGTCGACATGTGCAGCTAACTGTTGTGGTCTTTACTCTTCAACACCACTGCGAGCCAAACCCTGTCTTTTCTTGGCTTATTTATTAAGTTACACTTTGCAGAGTGAGTTTGTTAACATTGTCTTTTCGTGCTCCTACCTGTTCAGCTTCAAGTTAATGATGTACATTGACCCACACACTCAGAGGCATAGATCCTAAAGGAGCATTTCTGATTTTACTTCTTTTCAGTAACAAAAGAGAATAGTAGCAATGCATTTAAAAATCATGGCTGCAAAAAAGGAGTTTCACTTGTGCATAAGTAATTAGCTGAGCACTCTCTCGTCTCCAGGTGGAGCCCAGTACGAAGCTGTTCCCAGCAGTCTTCGCCAAAGCCACCAGCCCCAATGTCTTCCAGTTCGAACTGGGGCGTATTAAGGTGAGAAGGACACACACACAACTTTATCATCAAAATAAAGTAACTGTGGTATTGTTTTTGATGTCTGATCTCAGTGATGATTAGCCCTGCATTTCCTGCTGCTGCTTCACAATAAAAGCCTTTCAGTCATACACAGTTGGAGATTTTAACACATATGTGAAGAAAAGTTGCTTTTTGTTCACATATGAAATTACTTGGTTTGTTTGTAAAGTTTTTTAAACCCTCCTGTTAGAATTTCCTCTTCAGGATTTGTGACATCCTTCTGGTCTGAGGTCTGTTTAGTGACACTCTGTGCCAGAAGAGGGAGCTTGCAGTCAAGAGAACGAACAAGGAGAAGGAGAGCAGCAAACCTGCTCTGTCAACACTGAGAAAAGTAGTCAGACTTGAAATAGAGCAGTTCTTAAACAGTGGGGTAATCCACCCTGCAGTCTCTCGTGTCAGTTTGGGATGAAATTGTGTCTTATACCTAAACAAGCTAATATCAAAACCAACACTTGATTTACATAAAACGAGTTTGAATATGTCCACAGTGTCCTCTTTGGTCTGTCCAGCTTAGTATCATAATCTACATGTCTGTCTCCTGTCAGAATGTGATGCCTCTGTCAGCTGGTCTGTTTAAGAGTGAGAGGAAGAACCCAGTTCCTCAGTGTCCTCCAAGGCTGCATGTCCAGTTCCTCACTCCTGTATTATGGAGTCGTGCTCCAAACCACTTCCTCAAGGTAACAACAACTACTTATTTATAGAAAGTTTGCATTTTTGGGGCTTTTTTGTTGCTTTGTTTTGGCTGACAGCAGAGAAATGTAAACCTGGCAAATCACTAACTGTGTAATGTCTAGAACAAAAGGGACAAAGGGAAGAAGAATAAAGAGTGTAACTACAGGGCCAGCTTCTGTCTTCACTTCTTCATACTTGTACTTTTTGCTCAGGTCTCAGCATCCAGAGTGAATGACAGACATGGCTGGCTGGTCCAGTGTAACGAACCTCTGCAGTTCATGTCTCTGCACATACCTGAGGAGAACAGGTAGAGTACCCACAGCTACACAACACACACATACACACACACACACACACACACACACACACACACACACACACACACACACACACACACACACACACACACACAACACACTACCCTACTAACCCTTCCTATAATGACTATTTGATTAACCCTAACCCAAGTCTTTACCCTAAAATTTAATGATTTTCATTGAGACTTAGCCTGATCCAATCTATAACCACTACTTGTCTAATCCTAAGAGCTGGATTATACTCCCAAATGGATGTGTGCCTGGATTTCCATGGATGTTCTGTTTATTCTAGTTTCTGGAGAACGCTTGGAGCATGCGTTCCATACATGCACAGTAGATTGGCATCTGAACTTCACAACAAATTGGAGGTATTCAGATGTCAATGCAATGCCTATCCGTGCTCCCTCTCATGACAGCATTCACGTCACACAGACCCTTGCACACTCACAGACACGGAAAGTACAACCCCAATTCCAAAAAAGTTGGGACACTGTAATGTAAATAAAAAACAAAATGCAATGGTTTGCAAATCCTTTTCCACTTTTATTCAGTTGAATACAGTGCAATTCATCATTAAAAGATTCAGAGAATCCAGAGAAATCTCTGCATGTAAGGGGCAAGACTGAAAACCAACATTGAATGTCTGTGACCTTTGACCCCTCAGGCAGCACTGCATTAAAAACTGCATTAAAAACCCACATTATTGTATAAAGGATACTACATGGGCTCAGGAACACTTTGGAAAACTGCTGTCAGTAAACACAGTTTGTCTCTGCATCTACAAATGCAAGTTAAGACTCTACCATGCAAAGAGAAAGACATATATCAACAACATCCAGAAACACTGCAGATTTCTCTGGGCCTGAGCTCATCTGAGACGGACTGACTCAAAGTGGAAAAGTGTGCTGTGGTCTGACGAGTCCACATTTCAGATTGTTTTCACAAATCATGGACGTTGTGTCCTCCGGGCTAAAGAGGAAAAGGACCATCCAGATTGTTACCAGCACTAACTTCAAAAGACAGCAGCTGTGATGGTATCAGGGTGTGTTAGTGCCAATGGCATCATGGGTAACTATCACATCTGTGAAGGCCCCATTACGGTGGCCGACAAGTACAAACACGCTGCATATACAGACAGGCGCTGCAAATACAGAAACGCGCCCCATATAAGAAAACAGATGCAAAAAGAAAACGCCGCAAATCCAGTCATACAACGGAAGTGCTCCAGGCCTCTAGGGGCAGTGCTGAGCGTCCACCCAAGAGACAATTGGAGTCGGGAGAGGCTGTATGAAAAAGTACGTATTCTTTTTTCTTTTCTTTCTTTCTTTCTTTCTTTTTTCCACGTGTGGCCCTCATCTTTTTCTGTATTATGAAAGTGCAGCCGACTCCAATTTTCCTCCCACCAATAACTTTCTTCTTCTCATTCACACGTCTGCTCCACACGTTTTTTTTTTAAACAAACTTTATTATCACATTAGAGACATTATACAAATAAACATGACATTAAACATTATGACATCATACAGACATGAAACAACAGTGAAGTACAGGGAGTGCATAATAGATATCACACAAAAACCAGAGCTTGACAAAAATAAAGAAATAAAATAAAATAAAATAAAATTACAATGTATCAGGATACATAAAAATACATTTAATCAATAAAGAAACAGAAAATAAATAAATATATATGCAAAAATTGAGAGATTTTATCTAGTAATATGAACCATAATATTTTCCATAAGAACGGATGTCTTGAAAGCTTTCTTGTTTTTACATATTTTACAGACAGATTCATAAAAAGATTTAAGTTCCACATAAAACAAAGTTTCATTTGGCATAGCCTGGAGAAATCTAGCTTTATGGATGGACACTTCAGGTCTAAATCTGTTAATGAATTCATTACAGGGATAATCTGCTCCACATGTTGATACCGTTTTATACAGTCTATGGTTGATACGTCCGTTGTTTGTCTCTCGGGTGGACGCTCAGCACTGCCCCTAGAGGCCTGGAGCACTTCCGTTGTATGACTGGATATGCGGCGTTTTCTTTTTGCATTTGTTTTCTTATTTGCAGTGCGTTTCTGTATTTGCAGCACGTTTCTGTTTATGCAGCACATTTCTGTATTTGCAGCGTTTTCCTTTTGCATCTGTTTTCTTATATGGAGCGCGATTCTGTATTTGCAGCGCCTGTCTGTATATGCAGCGCTTTTGTACTTGTCAGCCACCGTACCCCATTAATGCTGAAAGGTACATACAGGTTTTGGAGCAACACATGCTGCCATCCAGACAATGTCTTTTTCAGAGACGTCCCTGCTTATTTCAGTGAGACGATGCCAAGACACATTGTGCACATGTTCCAACAGTGTGTCTTCATAGTAAAAGAGTTCAGGTACCAGACTGACCTGCCTGCAGTCCAGACCTGTCTCCCATTGAAAATGTGTGGTGCATTATGAAGCACAAAATACAACAACAGAGACCAAACAGGACTGTTGAGCACCTGAAGTCGTATATCAAGAATGAGAAAGAATTTCACTTTGAAAACTTCGACAATTAGTGTCCTCAGTTCACAAACACTGACTGAGCGTTAAGAAAAGAAAAAGTGATCTGTCACAGTGGCAAGTATGATCCTGTCCCTTTTTTGGAACATGTTGCAGGCATCAAATTCTTCCCTATCCTTAAAACATAAAATCAGCCTTTTCTCACTTGGCACAGCTTATGTCCCCAATTGGACAAGCTCCAATTAACTGGTCTTGCGTCTGAAATGCATCCCTAAAAGTAGCCTAAGTCAGAATCACACTCACACCCACACACCTTTTCCTTCTCATGCTGTCTCATTTCTCATGCAGAGTCTCTGTGTGTGTTGTCTAGGTCGGTGGATATCCTGGAGCTGTCAGAGCAGAGGGACTTATTAAAGTTTCACTACCATACCCTCAGACTGTACTCTGCAATCTGTGCTCTGGGAAACAACCGGGTGGCACACGCCCTCTGCTCCCACGTCGACGAGTCCCAGCTCCTGCAGGCTATAGAGAATAAGTACATGCCAGGTAACACGCATAATAGATTCCTAATAGATTCCTGAGAAGTAAGTGGAGGCCAGGCAGTAGTGGGAGCCTGTCTTTAAGGATAAGGCTTGAATTATTTCATATTTTTCTTATAATTAACAAGTGCCACGAAAAGACCCAAGCCAACAGTGAGTTCCTCTATCTCTCTGTGCTTTCTGAATTTCTGACTTCTCGCTCCAACCCCACTGCTTCCTACTGAAGGCATACATCTTTAAAAACACCACTAAAACGTTACAGCTCTTTTCATTTTAAACAATACAGGAAGTGTTGAGTTTGTATTAACAGTATAATGCAGTAACTTTAACAGGGCAAATAGGAGCAGATCAAATAAAGGCTTTCTACTAAAATACAATATGACCAAATACCTATCTAACAGAGGGGATTCGAAATAAAGGCCTGCCTCGATTATAAGCCTGCTTCAAATCAAGGCCTGTTAGCATCTGCATTTGAGGTAAATAAATTCTGCAGCCACTATTTGAGACATTCTTCTTTTTTTATGTTTTTTAAATTTCTGAATCGATTTTTATATATAAAAATAACTAGTGCTTGGTCTGTTAGCAATGTTAACACGTGATAGGAATTCCCATTGACACACTAACAGAAAGTAGCATTGCAATGGTGATATATTGTCTTAGATTAGGCAGATTCATTTTACTTCACATGCTTAACATAAAACAAGATGTCTGCTCAGACTTTAAGGCATAAATTTCATCTGCTCTGTTTAAACAAACCAATAACTGCTGATTTTACATTATTAATCAGTCTTTTGGTTTTGACCAGCTACAGCAACCTCAGAGGGTCAAAACTCAAAGCTACAAGCTACACAGCTACTACTTGCAGACATTGCATGCCAGGAGAGGACAGAACATATATTTCTATTTTATATTTTATTTATTGTTCACCACTTGATGAGCAGGAACAACTGTAGCACTTTACTTCAAAGGAGAGTATATATTTTATTCATTCTATTGTACAGTCCAGGGTCCAGAACAGTTTTCACATTCAATTCCATATTTGAAGAATGTTATTTTTTTCTTATTTTATTTATTCTTCTGAAATAAAACTCAAGGAGTGACTGACATGATGTAAATTGTCTTTGGAAACATGAATCATGATATGCAATCATGTAGGATATGATTGAACTTTTCCCCACTGTCTAGAGTTAAAAAAGCAAACAAAAATGGCAATAAATCATAATATCCAACTGTAATTCTTATAGAATCACAGCCCTTAAAAACTGCAATACAAATCAAATTGGCACCCAAGTATCATGAATGTATCGGATCTGGAAATAAGTATGTTGTCCCAGCCCTAGAAAACATGGTAAATGGCTCACAGTTTTAGTTGAATCTTTCTGTCACCCACAGGTTTGCTCCGTGCAGGTTACTACGACCTCCTCATCGACATCCACCTGAGCAGCTACGCCACGGCTCGCCTCATGATGAACAATGAGTACATTGTTCCCATGACAGACGAGACCAAGAGCATCACCCTGTTTCCAGACGAGAAGAAGAAACACGGCCTACCAGGCATTGGCCTCAGCACCTCCCTGAGACCCAGGATGCACTTCACATCCCCGAGTTTTGTCTGCGGGAGCGGACCATCGTATCGTAACAACGGCAACAACGGGTCAGGATCAGGAGACTGTTTCCAGTACAGCCCTGAGTTCCCCTTAGACATACTGAAAGTGAAAACCATCGAGATGCTCACGGAGGCGGTGCGGGAGGGCAGCATGCATGTACGAGATCCAATAGGAGGGAGCACTGAGTTTCTCTTCGTCCCCCTCATCAAGCTCTTCTACACCATGCTGATCATGGGAGTTTTCCAAAACGGAGACCTGAAGAACATCCTGAGACTGATCGAACCGTCCGTGTTCCGTGAAAGACGAGAAGGACAGGAGGACACGCACAAGGAGGTGGAGGTGTTGAAGGAGTTGGAGAGTGAAGGCAGAGGAGATGGTGGAGGGAGGAACATGCCTAAAGAAGGGCTGTTACAGATGAAGCTACCAGAGCCTGTAAAACTCCAGGTGACTCAGTAAACCCTTGTTGTTTTACTACATCACATCACATCAGTGATAGTGTTTTTAGGCATAGTATTTTTTTTAAAATAGTATCTGATCTAAATTGTTTTCCTTCCTGTGTCTATGACTTAAAACAGGTGAAAAAGGGGTTTTGAAAGGTGAAAAAAGTACTTTTTCTGTCCTCATAAAAACAAAAACAAATTGTGGGAGGTCATTTTTTTGTTTGTTGTTGTAGTACTCATTTTGGCCACAAGGGGCTGAAGCACACCACTACCCCATGTTCTAAAGAGGACTAAAAGCATTCCTGTTTTTCCTCCACATATATATACACAAAGTTCATATATTGTGGTTAGAAAGTTATGGAACATTACTTTCTTTTGGCTAAAAATGTATTTTAATGCTAACTGAATGCTTTTCACCTGTTCTTAAGTCATTAAAACAGGAGAGAAAGACATTTAGATCAGACATGTAGCCATGTCATCATGCAGATCCCTGTGTCAGGTGATGTGAGAAAACATTTGTACAGTTGTAGAAGGGCTTGGGAGAAAAAAAAAAAAAATAATGCCTTGAACAGCCATGGACTGTGCCAGATGAGACCCCAGTGCAGTGAGCCAAGTAAACAGCAGAACTTCACCAAGTTCAACCCAATGATGAAAAGTTTTTTAGTGGCTCTAAGTGTCTCATACACCAAATCATTTCAGCAACCTCATGAGTGACAAAACAAGCTCTGTGTTTCAGGGGCTGAACCATATAAGCAGCACTTTGAGTTTTAGTGGCTGCAGACAAGCTGTCTACCATTACATATCCTCCCTAATGGCTGCAACAATACAACGTGTGCAGGAACTTTCATTTGGAAAAGTCACAAACACAGCTCACAAACTTTCTCACTTGGAATAAGCATGTTTAAAGTATTCTGATGAAAAATCAGCTATATGTAAAAGTTTTTACTATAAATATCCTTGCTTTAAAGCCAGTTAGCATGCTGGCATTCTCTCAACACCAATTAGCTCAGGGGTCTACAACCTGCAGCTCTGGAACCACATGCGGCTCTTTTGCCTCTCTCCACTGACTCCTGGTCGCTTTGACAGAAAATGTAATAAAAATGAATAATGGTTCCTTTTTTTAAAATATTCATTTACAAGTATCATTGTTGTAGGCTGAAAGTGATTCTTACATTCTCCAGTTGTAAAAATGTGCTGCCTGTACACTTAAAGATAAAAAAAGATAATATTTCATCAACTAAAATGTGCGTCATAGCCTACATCCACAACTCTAAATTTTGCCGGTGGCTAGTCTTAAGTCTCCCTCACCTAGCAATGGATGTCAAATCTAAAAAAAAAGTAAAAAAGTATCCGAGGCAAATAGTTGTAGCTCCAGACAGATTTCATATTTTCTTTTTCAGCCATAAAAGGCTCTTTTGACAGTAAAGGTTGCAGAGCCCTGAATAAGCCAAATGACATAAAAACAGACACCTGGTGAGACCTTTTAGACCTTTTCTTGGTTTGATGAAACACCCCAGCTTTTCTAAAAACACACCAATAATAACAGAGCAATTAACAGAAGTTGCAGAGTCACAATTTTGATTTTCTGCCCATTTAAGCAATTCCTAAACAGTACCTTGAAAAGTCTCTAATAACAATAATCTGCAGTTTTTCATCATCATACTCAACATTATGTGTGATTGTGTGTGTCTTACCTTTGTGTGTGTGTAGATGTGCCATGTGCTGCAGTACCTGTGTGACTGCCAGGTGCGTCACCGTATCGAGGCGGTTGTGGCCTTCTCCGATGACTTTGTGGCCTGTCTCCAAGAAAACCAGCGGTTCCGCTACAACGAGGTGATGCTGGCGCTCAACATGTCTGCAGCCCTTACTGCCAAGAAGACCAAAGAGTTCAGATCTCCTCCACAGGAGCAGGTAGGAGCACCACTGAAGAAGGGACAGGCTGTGCTGGAGGACAGAGCAGAGCAGAAGAATATCAGTGCAACATAGAACAACCCGCTTCAACCATAGATCATATATTGAACAGGATTACAGTCTATTTAATATACAGTCTATGGCTCGAACTCACTATTTAGACTGCTGTACTCATTTTTGCTTGTGCAATGGCTACATATTGCTCCTTTAAATAAAGTAGTAATAGTATGTAGTGAAAAGGACTCACACACATATGTTTCTTTAGATCAACATGCTGCTGAACTTTAAGGATGAGAAGCAGGAATGTCCCTGTCCTGACTACATCAGAGAACAGCTGCTGGACTTCCACGAGGACCTGATGAGACACTGTGGTACAGTACCATTCAGCTTCACCTACAGCACCAACCAAACATTCAAATTAACTACAGTATCCAACATGTAGTGTGGAACGTGCACTGAGTTGTCCTTTTGTCACATATAGAGTTGGACGAGGAGAGAGGGATAGACGGTGACAGTGACTTCACCATCAGAGGACGACTCATATCCTTGGTGGAGAAGGTGGCCTACCTGAAGAAGAAGATGGCCAACCTGCCGAAGGAGAAAAAGGACAGGCAGCCTAGTGAGTCCTCTGTCCCAGCTCATACACGCACACACAGACAGACAGACAGAGAGACAGACAGACAGACAGCAGTAGATACATTTCAGAATTTGTTACCATAAATATATATTTTGGTTCTCAGAAAATACTCACATCACACAAATGGAATTGGTGGGTAAATTCAGATTCTTGTTAGACTCTTGTCATACATTTCCCCAAACTCCTCGGTTATAAACGTTAAAGACTCCAGCTAGCGGCACTGTGATAGCTTTTGTTATTCAGCAGTGGATTTAACAAGTTCCCTGCTGGTTGTGGGATTATGAGGCTTTATGCTGAACAAATAAAGTCAAAGACTATGGAACGTTTGTTAGTTAGGGCTTCTTTTGTCTTTAAAATTCTTACTAATTCTGAGTAGTCTGGAACCTCTCAGTTCATTTTTGATTTCCAAGGGGTGTACACACAAACCAAAATGTCTCTGGACACAATTATCCACTTGCACAATGTAGTGTGACGTATATCCACCTCATGGACGGCCCATCACTTAGCTTCCAGTGTCTAATCTGCAGTATGTTATGGTCATCCAAGTGCTTTTTCATCCCCAAGTTATTAAAATACTTGATTTTTTACAGTTTGATTTGTAGACATTGTCAATATTTTATTGTTTGCTTTGTATGTAGTGTGTATCAGTGCTTAGTTAGTATATTTGATCATTTTGATAATCACATAGGTGTTTTTGAATAGCAAGGTTAGCCAGTTAGCTTGCCTAGCTGGATGCTGACACAAAGGAAGTGAAGTTTAGGAGGAAGGCGGTCAGCTCCACAGAAGACTTTTTACACAGAAATCCTACAATATTGCTGCAACAAGGACTTGCCTTTAAGCTGGCTTTGTGTTTTTACAGTGACCAAGTAGTGTTGGCATAAAGCCACCCCAGTGTGTCCTTACAGTGAGCTGGAATTGTGGAATCAAAAGAGGCGTGAGATAACAAAGCAGCACACCAGTCACCAGCTGATTCTGCTCATTTATAATCTCTCACACACACACAGGTGATAATCTCATGGATTTGGAATATAAGTTTTTTTTTGTGTTCCTGGATAAAGTTTAAGACATCACCTTGTGTGATGATCTGTGGGGAGGATTTCTCTCCCCCGTCTGTGTGTCTGCTTAGTGCAGAATGCATTCTCCCAGGTTAAAACAGTTGACAAATATGTGGAATAAATTTGTAATTTAACACAAATAGCAGTGAACATGTATGCTTGCTTTCATAATATGATTTACATCGCTCACATCTTCCAAGCACCCAGTGTAAGAAAGCGCCATAGCAACCTAATGTTAGCTAGCTTGTGGCTAGCTAACATTGTCAACAGTTATCTCTATATCAAAATGGTCAAAAATACTAACTAAACACTAATACACATTATATACAAAGTGAACATTAAACTATTAACAAAATGTACGATTGATTAACAAGTTTTTTTACCTAACGTGTGGATGAAAAAGAACTCGGGTGACCATAGACGTATACTGCAGATTTGACACCGGACGGACTGTAAAGCAGATATTCATCACACTACATTGTGCAAAAGGAGAAGTAGATAGATCCACGACCAATCAGAGCTCCAAAACAGTGAGGTAGCACTGAGTGACATAGGCAAGTTGGGTGAAAAAGGTGGAAAAAAAATCAAGGTATTAGGGTCATTTATTTGTCATTATACAAGAAAGGGTTGCACAATGAAATGGCGGCCTGGGCACAAACTTTCTTGAATTACAGCTAAACAGTACACTAAAATATGTTTCTGAAAACATTTTAGGTGAGAAACAGGCACCGCTGCAGCAGTATTTTGATTCATATTTTTATTAGCACTGTCTACTTTGACAGTTTCATGAGCCCGGTAACCTGACACACCAGATGGTTTGTTGCACAGAACCATCTGGGAAGTCGACCTTAGAAACTGTTTGAAAAAGGGCAGGTACTTTCAAAAAACACCTAACAGGTGCTTGGATGAACCATCTGTCTATCATGTCTAACTTCAATTCTTTGCTCTTCTTTCAATGAAGAAATACTCCCCGGTTCTGATAGAACTGTTGGTATCACTGTATCTATGCTAACTTCTTCAGGAGCCACCATTGTTTGTTCGAGATGAGTATATTTTACACAGAACCACGAGGCAGAATAACAGCCCATTTCCGCCCTGTACTGGCTATATGAAATTGGCTTCTGTCTTTCACAAAAAAGTAATTTGCTCTTATGTGTTACTTCTCACACCTGCAGCCTTGTGGCACATTTATTTCCAACATGTTTTACTTTATTAGTTGAGAATTAGCACTTTATAAAACAAAAAAATGGGGGCAAACACTGACACCTCGAAACGCCCTCTCTCCCTCTGTGTGTCTGTGCAGGTACGTTACAGCAACTGATTTCAGATACAATGGTCCGCTGGGCTCAAGAGTCAGTTATTGAGGATCCAGAGCTGGTCAGAGCCATGTTTGTCCTGCTGCACCGCCAGTACGACGGCATCGGAGGACAGGTTGGTTTGTGTGTGTTTTCCTTTTAACAGAGAGACACCGTGCCATTGAGGAGCTCTCAGTGCAGAAGGAACTGTGGTGAAAGTAATGCAAATTATTTCTGTATCTTTTATTCATGTAAATTGTTTAAGACAGCTTTGTTAGATGTTTCTAAGTTTATAGTAGAGTTAATAAAAAAGCAGCGCTTATCATACTGGGAAAACCCTCCAAATACCCTCAGTCAAGTTGAGAATGATTTGTTCAGAATCAAAATATGGACAGATGTGTCAACTTGATATAAAAACTTTTTATGATCATGAATAATAATATTACCGTACACTTCAGTGGTTCGAAGTCCAATTTGTGTACTTTTAAATAATGAGATACTCCACACCGATTTATCACTATTGCGAGGGAGGAGAGAAAGGAAGCAGAGGACAGTTCTGTGATTTACACACTGCAGACTAAAATATCTGTCTCAGTAACAGACTGACAGACGCTCATCTCCTCCATGAAACATCTGTCACTGCTCTGCATTATTGTGAAAGTCATGATGACGTGTCCAGACACTGTCGCTCCTCTTCATCTCCTCGGTGTGTGTCAGTGTTCAGTTTGTTGTCTGCTGTGGTCTAAAACATTGTCACTGATGTAAACTGTCAGAGTGACTCTGATCTAAATGATCCCACTGCCTTAATACTAGAACACATCATGCATCATTTTATAGACTGACCTGAAAAATAAAAAAGTGAGGATTTTTCCCCTCAGAGGACAATAGGTTATTAAAGAGATTAACTATTATTAGACATATTATTAGAAATAAACTATTATTAACAATAATAATACTCAAGAAATAAACAGATGCATATAAATAGTGACCTTTTCCTAAAATACTGCTGGTTCCACGGTGTAATTTTAAACCTGAAGCCTGCAGTGCATCACAGGAGCTTCAGTTAATGCGTGTCTAGTGCATTTTGGCCTTTACTAGTAGCCAGTAAAACCTTAACCAAGTACTTATCTTCCTTTAGTACTGTTTCCTCTACCAGATCACCAAGGTTTAGTACTGAACAACTCCTGGGTATTTCATACCTAAGAACCTATTTCATAACATCACAAACCATATCCCAGTATATCTCAATTTTTTTGACAGCTCCAAAATATATGTGTGTGGTCTGCAGCAGTGACACACATCCACCAGCAAGGTTGCTGAATTTAATGTTTTTTACAAAGTAGTTTTAACTATTTTTTCTAAAGAAGCTTTAGGTAAACTTTGCTTTAGTTCAACTTCTTCCAGTGTGAAGTCATTGGTAGTTTCAACAACACTGTTGACTCTGACTTTATAAGAACAATATAAATGATTACTGAATTCTCCGTCTGCACTATGATTTTGTCTCTGTCACAAATGGTAACTGATAACAGACCTCTCAGTGTGTCATCAGCCTCACGATGATATAAAGCCTCTGACAGTGAAGTAAACGTGGACTTTCGCGATAAGTTTCCACAGATCTGAATCTGTCTCTGTGTCCAGGTGCGGGCTCTTCCTAAGACCTACACCATAAACTCAGTATCCATCGAGGACACCATCAACCTGCTGGCGGCTCTGGGTCAGATTAGATCTCTGCTCAGCGTCCGTATGGGGAGAGAGGAGGAGAAGCTGATGATCAGAGGGCTGGGGTGAGAACACATCATCTTAATGCTCAGTCTCATTTCCTGTGATCCTCTGTCCTCTGTCTGGTTGACAGTAAATTTCAGTTTGTCAGGCTACTGGGCAACTGGACAAATTTGTTCACTGACCAGTCTGAAAATAATTGCAGTATGTTCATAAGTATGTTAAGATGTATTTTTTTTATTGGTATAATATAACCCTGCAGAAAGACTTCCAGTAGTAGCTATATTCTCCTTTCAAAGAACCAGTCAACTGAAGTCTAGTCTAATGTCAGTTTGAAGCAAAGATAACCAACCACAGGATTCTGATGATGAACGATGAAAAACTTTCTGTCTCTGCAGTGACATCATGAACAACAAGGTGTTCTACCAGCATCCCAACCTGATGAGAGCTCTGGGGATGCACGAGACTGTCATGGAGGTCATGGTCAACGTACTCAGTGGAGGAGACTCCAAGGTATGAAGTATGAAGTAAAACCTGCAGAGCTGGAAAACAGGCTCAAGTACTGTACAACAAGAACCTAGTGCCGGTTCACAGCCTTGCTTTTCCACAGGCTATAGAGCTCAGTCATTGCGTAACTGTACACGCCTCCAGTTACTTCACACTCTGACACAATGGGTGGCTGTAATGCGCTGTAACGCTGTTTGCCACTTGCAATAAAAAGGAAGAAAAAGAACCACAACAACTTCTAACTGCTTTCTAACTGCAACTAACTACTACTGCTGCCTACTAAAGTAAGGGATCTGAGTATTTCCTCAAACGAGTAGGTCGTTTGGTAGGTCGCAGAATCTGTGGGTAACCAAATATGATGGTACACCAACCCGCAGCCCCTCGATCCCCAAAACATGCCACAGCAAATTTTCTTTTTTTTTTTTTTTTATTTGGATAAACTGACCATATAGGGGAATCTCATGGTTACTCTTTTCCTTGAAAAAACATTAAAACTTAATAATTAATAATAATGATTAATAATAACACTGTAGGCCTAAATATAAAAGCCCAACTACAGACAAGAGTTGTAAATCAGCAATAGTTATCAACTCTCTGTGCACCACATCAGTTCCTACTCTATATTGGAACTATGTTAAATTGCATTGTCCCTATAAAACAAAACAAAATAAAATAAAATGAAATAAAGAGACATATTCACAGCTTTTAACCTGGCTGAAACTCTCTGTCACAGTGGTGCACATTTCTTATTGGTTGCTCATGATAATCCCGCCCCGAGCTTGTGACATAGCAGTCCTTACTCTCTTAGCCCAGCAAAGAGTTTGTGCCACTCTGGAACCAGTTTTCAGGGCTGAGAGCCAGTTTGTTGGCTGTCGAAACACAAAGAACTGGTTCAAAATGAGGCTCTGGCCAGCTCAGGAACCGCTTCAGTCCAAAAGGGGTAAAATGTAAAAAATGTGTCTGTCTTATGTTTGGTGCAGATGCGGTTTACATTTTGGTACTGTTTTTTAGTATTGTCAAAATAGAGATGGATATATGTCACATGTTCTCCAAACAGGCTGGTTTTGACTTGGTTTGGTTTCAAACAAGCTATAAACTGACTGAAGAGAGTGAGCAGCTCGCTACATTTTTCCAGAGTCCTGACCTCACACTCTGAGCACGGTTATTGGCTGTGGGCTACACACCACTGCCCAAAAGTTGATGCTCAGAAATATCCTGAACACAGCAAAATAAGAACATGCAGGCAGAGGGCTGCAGGGTCTCTGCAGATTCAGGCACCAGCACACATGCCTAGTGGATCAGAAGTGATGTTTTAGAGGGATTGTGTTCATATGAGTCTATACATGCTTTATGCAGGAAAATCCTGCATAGTTTACTTTTAAACAAATACTGATAACAAACCTTAATGGGCAATATAGCATTTATAATGAGACAACAGTAGGTGTGACAAGTAACATAATTAGATAAAACAGGAGTAATGTGATTACTTTGAGGTGTGCTTTTGTTTGAGACACAGTGGGTTATTATGACTTATTTTTTCAGTGTTCCAACTGCCCCCAGTGACTCTAATACTCTGACATCTGGCATGAAATTTAATATTACAGTCTTTTGGTGAAAATATATCAATAGCATTATTTATTAGTGTGCATATATGTTTCTCATATCAAAATATTGCTAGTGTATTTCAAGTAGTCTGTGAGTTATGAAGAGAAATTAAAAAAAAAAAAAAAAAGTTACAATTGCCCCCGGTCTCCCCTGTCTGAAAATATTGAGTTAGTAAATCAAAATAATGAGAAACCTCCTGAAAATAATGACTTAATATCTTTTTATCTTAAACGAGGTTGATGCCCAGAAATATCCCAAACACAGTAAAATAAGAAGATGCAGGCAGAGGGCAGAGTCTCTGCAGATGCAGACACCAGCACACACGTCTAGTACGTCATAAGTGATGTTTATAGTATGTTTGTTTGAGTCTATACATGGTTTTTAGGAAAATCCTGCATAATTTACCTTTAAACAAATAGTGATAATAAAACTTAATGGATAATATAGCATTTACAATGAGTAGATGATAAATGCATGATTTTTTTGTAACAATCCTGAACTTGATGTCTGTGTTTGTGTTTTTGTAGGAAATCACCTTTCCTAAAATGGTGGCCAACTGCTGTCGATTCCTCTGTTACTTCTGTCGAATCAGCCGTCAGAACCAGAAAGCCATGTTTGACCATCTCAGCTACCTACTGGAGAACAGCAGTGTGGGCCTCGGTGAGTGACTGTGACTTACACTATATCTGCTGCTTCATTCTTGGTTTCTACTTCTCAAACGACTCCTTGGGCCAATCCTAATTGGAATTATGGGACACCTTTTGCACTCTACCAGAAGAAAAAAGCAGCTGTTAATATGGCCTTTAATATGGTCTTTAATATGGCAAACCTCCGTGTGTTTCTAACAACCAGATTTCCTCATTTTCACTGCATTTTTGAAAATGTACTTCCTCTGCTCATTCTTTCTTGCTCACCAGTGTTGTAGTTAAAATGCTCGTGTGTGCACAGGGAGAAGCTGTGTGCTGTTTACTGATGAGATTTTGGGTACTTTGTGAAACTTAATTAGTTTGTACAGCTTCATCCTTTATTGCTCACAGACAGCACCGACTGTTTGAGTGGTGCTGTATCCAGTAGCAGATACACCTCTGTGGTTTTATTGATAATAGACTCTAATCCTCTTACTTGTATCTTCTCTCCTCAGCGTCTCCTTCCATGCGAGGCTCCACTCCTCTGGATGTGGCTGCCGCATCAGTGATGGATAATAATGAACTGGCGCTGGCTTTAAGAGAACCGGACCTGGAGAAGGTGAGATTGGCAAACACACACACGCACAAAGGCATGTCAAAATATATCAGCAACTCAGGAATTGCTTAATTAAACAGATAAGTATAAAAGTGTGGGCTTTTTGTGCCATTTTTATTCAATTAAACTTAATTTCTTGGTGAAATGATGTGGTTATAAACACATTTTGCTCACATTTTGTGTGTCTTTAGGTGGTGCAGTACCTGGCCGGCTGTGGGCTGCAGAGCTGTGTGATGCTGGTGCGTAAAGGTTACCCAGACATCGGCTGGAACCCTGTGGAGGGTGAACGCTACCTCGACTTCCTGCGCTTTGCTGTCTTCTGCAACGGTGAAAATTTAAACCGTTTTGGTTCACAAATAGTCGACTGTACTGCAGGTCACATCTGTTATTTTCAGTCAGCGGTGTGATGGAAAATATCTTTGGCCACCAGGTGAAAGTGTGGAGGAGAATGCCAACGTTGTGGTCAGGCTTCTGATTCGCCGACCAGAATGTTTTGGCCCTGCCCTCCGCGGTGAAGGTGGTGATGGGTTGTTGGCAGCGATGGAGGAAGCCATTAAGATCTCGCAGGATCTTTCCAGAGACGGTCCCTCTCCCACGTCTGAGAGCAGCAAGACACTGTAAGACACCATCGTCATGTCTCAGTCATTTACTGTTCTAGTATGAAATGACAGAATTTTACACTGTTCCACTGTTTTGTTATTTACCTATACTTACTTTACAAGGCATCATAATTCACATGTATTATCAATCCCAGATCAGTTTATTGACTGACTAGATAGAAATCATCTGTACAGGAACAGTCACACTCGTAGTCATTTGATGCTTGAGTTAGGAATTATGGGACAGCAACCTGCCCTTCATATAGTACAGGTTTTGCAGTACAGGTTAGCAGGCTACCACATAGCATGGCATTGCATCTTCTATTACCTCCATTCATCGTGTTAGTAAAACAAGTGTCCCTTCATTCAAAAGATGGTCTCATGTGAGAAGAAAGAAGGAGGCACTAAAACTCTATACAGCATGGGAGGCCAAATGGACCATAAATGCCCCAGAAATGTAGGGTACAGTACCAATCAAGAGGCACACTATGTAAATGAGGTGTGAAGACATCAGTGAGATGTAATTTTCATGTCAACAAGGTGTTACACCTCACAGAGGCATCTTATGTCAACCAGGCCTTAATTGTCTCTCATTGAGAAGTTAATTGTGTCTCAGTGAGGTGTAATTTGAGTCTCAACAAGGTGTTTGTTGTGTCTCAAACAGATGTTGTTTGCATCTTAACCAGGCGTTATTTGCATCTCTAACAGGTATTATTTGTGTCTCAAAAAGGCGTTAATTGCATCTCAATGAGACATAATTCTCAACTCAACCAGGCGTTTACTGTATTTCAACCAGGCGGTAATTGTGTTTCAACAAGGCATTAATTGCGCCTCAACCTGCCGTTATTTGCATCTCAACTAGGTGTTATTTCCATCTTAACCAACTGTTATTTGCATCTCAACGAAGCATTAGTTGCATCTCTACCAGACATTTATTGTGTCTCAACCTGGCAATATTTGCATCTCAGCCAAGTGTTATTTGCATCTCAACCAGGTGTTAATTGCATTTCAACGATGTGTAGTTTGTGCCTCAAGCGGGTGTTAATTGCATCTCAACCCAGCGTTATTCGCAGCTCCACCAGGCGTTATTTGCATCTCAGTCAGGTGTTAATTGCGTCTGTTGAGATGCAAATAACTCTGTACAGTACCATAGCTCCTTTCCACTGTGTACTGAGACAGTACTTCTGGGTCAGTTCACATTGGTGACATGTCATTGTGTGTGTGTGTGTGTGTGTGTGTTTGTGTGTTCAGCAGTGACATGGAGGAAGAGGAAGATGACACCATCCACATGGGAAATGCCATCATGACCTTCTATGCTGCTCTCATTGACCTGCTGGGCCGCTGTGCTCCAGAGATGCATGTGAGTGACAACACACTGTACACACACACACACACACACACACACACAGACACACACACACAGACTCACATTAACCTAAACCATTTTGTATCAGTTGATCCATGCTGGTAAAGGTGAAGCGATCCGTATCAGAGCCATTCTGAGGTCTCTGATTCCTATTGAGGACCTGGTGGGTGTCATCAGCATCGCGTTCTCCATGCCCAGTCTGGCTAAAGGTGAGCCACCCCTCCACACCCCTCCACACCTGACACTGACATGCATCAGTACATCCTGATCTGAAACAGATCAAGTGTGGCATAAAAGATCAACATATACAAACACAAATAAAATGCACTGACTTGATTGATGGTTAAATCTGGACTTTAATCTTATCTTCCTCTGTGTGTGTTGTTATGTGGATGGGTAGATGGGGGGGTGGTGGAACCAGACATGTCAGCTGGTTTCTGTCCGGACCATAAAGCAGCCATGGTCCTGTTTCTGGACAGAGTCTATGGTATAGAAGACCAGAACTTCCTGTTACACCTGCTGGAGGTCGGCTTCTTACCAGACCTGAGAGCTGCTGCCTCTCTTGACACTGTAAGTGTGTCTGCTGCTTCTTCATTGTCCTTCAGTGATTTCTTAAAGTTTAACTTTAAATGTCATGCACTTCAACTTTTAAACCTTGGTTCTTGCTGCTTTTACTTACATAAACTGATCAGTCTTTTCTCTTTCTGTCCCCTCTTTCTCTGCCTGTCTCTGTCTCTGTCTCTGTGTCAGGTTGCCCTCAGTGCCACAGACATGGCACTGGCCCTCAACAGGTATCTGTGTACAGCTGTGTTGCCTCTCCTCACTAAATGTGCTCCTCTGTTTGCGGGGACGGAGCCGTTTGCCTCGCTCATCGACTCCCTGCTGCACACGGTCTACCGCCTGTCCAAAGGCTGCTGTCTCACCAAGGCCCAGAGGGACGCCATCGAGGAGTGTCTGCTGGCTGTTTGTGGGTAAGACTGGAAGTAAGACAAGACACACATGTATGTGTGAGAGTCATCAGAATCCTACATTGTAAATTATTGTTAAAACTCCTGGGAGGAGCTGTGGATTTGGTTATAAAGTAAAATCAGTCAAAGTCAAATGTATAAGACATTTACTGGATTTGAGCTGATTTCTGGCTCTGTCAGTATCAGATAATTCTATTTAAATTTTAACTTGGAAGTCACTCACTAAAACATCCATGAACTTCAGCCGCACTAACATCTAGAGTTGAGTCATTTTAACTATATTTTGTGAGCATCACCACTATTTTCTTCTCAATGCAAGTGTTCTTCACTCTCAACAGCCACTGCATGAAAAATGGGATTTTCATCAGTAAGCAGCCATGTTAATTGGTGTGGAAGTGCTGGTTAATGACTGTTCACGGGAATTTGGAGGCAGCACATAGAACAACTGTCAGGAATTAATGTGGAGTTTCAATTTCTGGTCCGGGAAGCTTGGCTGCTAACCCCTCAAACCCCCTAGACCAAGGGGGCTTGAGGGGTTAACATATAACAATAACCATCACATCACATCACAATCACATCACATCACATCACTAACATGTAATACAATTAACATATTATATAATTAATATATAATGAAAATGATGTGAGCTATAAATGCAGATCAAGATACTTGGGGGAATTTGACCCCTGGTGTAAAGGTTACACCTTCTTCTGAAAGGCACTAACTCCGTTTGAAGGAAATCGGATCGTATAAAATTAGGGCTTAGCGATTCTGAAAAAATATCTAATTGCAATTATTTAGACTGATTTTGATTTGCAACATTACGGAGAATTATAATTTTTACATCATTCTCATCTTCAATAAAAAGGATAGTAATATATAGAGCTGCAACTAACAATTGTTTTTATTGTTTTAAAATGCCAGAAAATGGTCCATCAGTTTCCCAAAGCCGAAGATGACATCCTTAAATTTCTTGTTTTAGTCACGACCCAAAGATATTCAGCTTACTGTCAGGGAGGAATAAAGAAACTGAAAAATACTCACATTTAAGAAGCTGAAATCAGAGTTTTTTTCTTTTTTTTTTTCCTTAAAAAATTACTCAGACTGATATAACAACTATCAAAAAGGTTAGCGATCAATTTAATAAACAATTAATAATCAATTAATCATAGCTCTGTTAAAATGATTATGGTGTGATTTTTGCTGGATCTTTACCAGTCTGTAGAATATGAAGTGTAGGTCAGGACTCTGCAGCACGGCAGTAGTAAATTTAAAAGGTCATTCTGACACATTTTGCCTTTAGCAAATATTGCCATTTCAAAATTGCAGTAGGTCATTTTAATTTTGATTACATTTCAATTAATTGAATAGATCAGGCTCAGTGTAATTAGAGACCCATGAAGTGTAGCTTAAATAGATTTGCCTTATGTAAAAAAGTATCCAATGATGAATTGCCTTGGATGTACAGATATACAAAATAATACAATGTATTGTGTAATGTTTAATGAAATAAAAATACAATTATTTAATATTATCCAAAGAGTTACACAAGCACATATGTACCTTATTAAATTTCA
This sequence comes from Lutjanus argentimaculatus, assembly GCA_034769285.1. Taxonomy (NCBI): domain Eukaryota; kingdom Metazoa; phylum Chordata; class Actinopteri; order Lutjaniformes; family Lutjanidae; genus Lutjanus; species Lutjanus argentimaculatus. Next base: position 3,020,846 of record JAWZSL010000051.1, read on the forward strand.
CATTCACTAGTCATTTTACTGCGATGCATTCTGTGAAGTATGTGTTGTGTTATGTCATAGCTTCCATTTGGCTGTTTTTCTTGTTTTGTCTTAAAATCTGATCTGCCTGCTGTGCTTTATACTGAAAGAACCAACTAATGTCCGTGCTGTTAATCCTGTGCAGTAAGCTGAGGCCTTCCATGATGCAGCACCTGCTGAGGAGGCTGGTGTTTGACGTTCCTCTGCTTAATGAACACACCAAGATGCCTCTGAAGGTGAGAACTCTGAAGTGCTTTTCAAATCAATCTACAATCAGGGACCGTACCTTAGCACTAATAGTGATAAGAACTACTATCTACAATGTACACACTTGTACTGTCATATTACCTCAACTCAGACAGCACTCAACAAAAGATGGGCAAAATGCTCTGAAATATGATGATGTGTCATGTTAATATGAATAGAAGAACTTTATTTGATTTGAATATCTTTATTTTAATGCGGTTGTCAACAGCACAATCCTTTTTCTACAAGTGCACTTCCTCTGCTTCAGCATCTCTGATTTCAGATTTGCAAAAAAATCTGTTAATCATGGACGAGTGCCGTCGGCAAAATGCTTCTCGCAGCCAGCAGATGGTTGATGAGTGTCCTCTTGACTCCCCCCAGCTGTTGACCAATCACTATGAGCGCTGCTGGAAATATTACTGCCTGGCTGGAGGCTGGGGCAACTTTGGAGCCGCATCAGATGAGGAGCTTCATCTCTCCAGGAAACTGTTCTGGGGAATATTTGATGCTCTGTCACGCAAGGTCAGCACCAAGTTTAGATTAACTTTTTAATAGGACATTAGATGAAAATGAACTGAATTAGGTGATAAACAGAATAAAGTAGTCTGGGTGGTGCATCATATCTAAGTCTTAAGGTCATTAGTTTTAAATGTGACATTAGAACCAGAAAGGGTTCAACCTGCAGTAGAATCTTAACAGTGTCTGTCTGTCTAATGATGTATAAAGCAGTGTGCTGAGGGTGTGTTCTTGTGATGCAGCGGTATGACCAGGAGCTGTTTAAGCTGGCGTTACCGTGTCTCAGTGCTGTGGCCGGAGCTCTTCCTCCAGACTACATGGAGTCCAACTACATGGCCATGATGGAGAAACAGTCGTCCATGGACTCAGAGGGGAACTTCACTCCACAGCCCGCTGACACCGCCAAGTATGCAACACATTTATTTCCTCTTTGTCAAAAAGTTCAGTTCAAAAAGAGTTTTTTGTTGTTTTTTTCTAAAATTTTTGTCATCATGTTTATTTGTTGAAATTGTTTTTGGAGCAGATCCAGATCCTTAAAGTTGCAATGATAGGAAATTTGTCACCCAAAAAAAAAAGAGATCAAATCATTTACTATTATTAAAATAAATTCAGAGGATTGTAGCTTTGGCTTTAACTTTAGTTCAGACCAACTTGGAAAGCAGATGACCTCAGATATCTGAATGTGTTTTATCTTTTCTGTCTTCATCAGTGTGACTGTCCCTGAGAAACTGGACTACTTCATAACCAGATATGCAGAACACATCCATGAGAAGTGGTGTATAGAGAAGGTAAAGAGGCGACAAGCCACACATTTAAATTGCGGTGGTCCTGTTTGTTTTAACTATCTACCAGTAGTTATATACAGGCTCGGGGAGTAACAGATTACATGTAACAGGAATATAGATTACAGTTACATTTAGTAAAAATGGGGTTTATTACATTTTATAATAAAGAATATACTGCGACATTCAGTGTGCAAACATTACAACTCGTCATGAGTCTCAGCACCACTCTGGCCTCAGTGAAACCAGCTAATCTGACAGTTGCCAATTTATTATCCGTTTAAAAAATGCTTTGAGCTGGTAGAAATTTCACCATTATATTTTCTCAGCATCTAATTTAAAGAAACATTTATAGATAAAACATTAAGATACACAGACAAAACACTAACGTTAGCTACACAGAACAACTGCTAATGTTACCTACACAGATCGACCAGTAACATTAGCTAAACAGACCAATCGCTAACTTTAGCTCCCAAAAGTAGCAGAAAGTAATCAAGTTACATTAGTTAAACATTGTGATACTTGGATTAACTATCAGAATACATTTTTAAAGTAACCCTCCCAACCCTGGTTATATGATTATGAAGAAAATGTGTACATTTTGAATTATCTCTTCTTTATGTTCTCCAGTTTTCCAACGGCTGGTCATTTGGGGAACAGATGTGTGAAATATCCAAGAGCCACACCTTACTGAAACCATACAAAGGCCTCTCTGAGAAGGTAGTGTGCATGTATCTGTCTGTGTCTGCCTTCACATTGCTGCAGGATGTGCAAAAATGTTAAATTTAGAGTTTTAACTTGAGCAGAGTCTGGGATATGTCAACAATTAGCAACACTAATTTCCACGCATTTTTATTTTTTGTGCAGGGTCAGTTTTTTAAAAAATGGTGCCAGATTTACAGACAGAAGACAAAAATGTCTTTTTAACCCTTTTGACATGACATCCCCAGCTGTATTTTGCGCCTATTAAAATATATAACACCACCCCCCCACCCCCATTTGTTTATATTCTATTTTTGAATATATTTTTGGGGCTTTTAACCTTAATTTGACAGGACAGCTTCTAAACAGACAGGAAATGAGGGGGAGAGGTGGGGGGAAGACATGCAGAAAAGGGCTGCAGGCTAGAATCAAACCCAGTATTATCATGACGTCAAACCATTGATCAGTCTCAACTTTTAGGCACAGAGCTGAGATTCATTAGTTTGCTAGCTAGTGACAGCAGTGCTTATCCCGTTATGACATGCCCACTTTTCAATGTTCAAACCAACAAGGTTTTTACCTTTAGTAGTGCTATGGAGCAGCAGGTCCACATTTTGTTTGTCTCATGCATATACACGGGGGACATGATAGATGTTCTTGCCAATAGTTTGACACTATTCCACTGATTGACAGGTGGCTGTAAAAATGTCCTGATCTTTTAAAAGAGAGGAAACCCATTTGGAGGCAGTAAATGATGCGTCTTGCACACTCTGACTGACTTATATTTCCATATGTTACAGTGTTGTGTGGTTTATTGCAGTCTTTCTGTGAGGTACTGACTGGCTTAAGTTTGGTGGTGATGTTGCAGGATAAGGAAGCGTACTGCTGGCCGGTCAGAGAGTCTCTGAAGACCATGTTGTCGTGGGGCTGGAGCATCGACAGGATCAGAGAGTGCGACCCCGCCAGCCTCCACAACAAGTCCAGGAGGATATCACAGGCCAGCCAGGTACTCACACAAACACACTCACACCTACACACCAATACACACGCAATTAGTCATATATATGCATATAATGTAAAGTACATTTTTTCTATAAAGGGAATTTATTTCAAAAGTGATGTCAGTACACCTGTATGTATATCCTGTGTTCCACAGCTGTCTTTTGAAGGAGCTCCAGCTTTCAGTCCCAGACCCATTGACATGAGTAACGTTACACTGTCCAGAGACATGCAGGTAGGTTACTGTATACACAAAAGAATGAAAATATATGTATCAGGGTAATGCTTTATATTAAGGTCCTTGTAAAAAGCATTAGTTAATAGTAGGGCTGCATAAAAAGTCATATTATAATTATTTTGACTGATATTGTAATATGCAGTACGGTTAGTGGGAATGATCAGTTTTACTTTACAATTTTCATGTTTGCTTAAAAGAAAAAGAAAAACTATTAAAATCATGATGATGTGATATTTGTTGAGCTCTGAAGTCTGCACCACTTTCACTTGAAGAACAAGATTTTTAGGCCAGGACAATTGTCGCACATTTTTCCTGAGGGAATAGGGATACATTTACACTCTATGTTAACATGTTATGAAAAATACACTTTTTCATGTTTTTCTTCATAAAAAATATGTGTCCTCATAGTCTCTGAAGACCCCCAAAATATAAGAAAAGACCAATCCTCTCTCTTTTTTGTTTGCTCCCCATTTTTGAAAATGTGCCTCCCCTTATGATGTCAAAAAGGGTAGGACCACCTCTAGATAGGCAACTGTCCCTCCAGGTCAGTCACAGTGGGCAGTGCCAGCAAGAACAATGGCCAGTATGAGCAAAATAATGTATTTTTTTTAACATGAAATCCTCTGAACCTATTCTGTTAGAATCCCCAAATAAAAATATGAACCTGAAATGAGCACAACATTTCTCCTTTAAGCAGTGTATTCACTGTTAACAAGTTTCTTATAATTGTTTATACATGTCTTATTGTCAAACAGTAAAAACCTATATAGTCATATTAACATATAGTAATGTTAAGCTTTTTATAAGGACCTTATTAACTAACACTTACCACAAGGATCTTAATATAAAGTGTTGCTGGGAAGGGTAGTAGACCAATATAAAAACTATGAGCTGTTGTGGATGTATAGATGAACTCGTGTGCAGAGTAACTGTATGTGTAAGACTTTAACACTGTTTGTGTTTGTCCAGGCTATGGCAGAGCTGCTTGCAGAGAATTATCATAATATCTGGGCCAGGAAAAAGAAAATGGAGTTGGAAGCCAAAGGTAGATATAACACAACACTTAACTTTTTTTTCTCAAAATCATGACAAAATTATAAAACTGTTCCAACTCAGATTAAACAGCAATGTAAGTGAGTAAGAGAAGCAATGAACGCTCATTTCCTCTGAGCTGATGGCAAGGGCAATAATACAGTCAGCTAAATATTCATACTTTGGAGTTCCTTCAGCTTTACTGACCATGGAATGCTGTTATCTCAGTTGTGTTGTTGTTGTCTCCAGGTGGAGGGAACCATCCTCTGCTGGTTCCCTACGATACACTGACTGCCAAAGAGAAATCCAAAGACAGAGAAAAAGCACAAGACATCCTCAAGTTCCTCCAGATCAACGGTTACACTGTGTCCAGGTAGGACACACAGCAGCCTTTACACTTTACTGTGAAGAATATTTGAATTGTGTATGAGTTTGATAGGTTAAAGGGACAGTTCACCCCAAAATAAAAAACATATATACATACTTTCCCCCGGCCTGTTGTGTTGTTTATCCGTGTAGATAGTTTTGGTGTGCGTTGAAGAGTTTTGGAGATATTATCCATAGAGATGTCTGCCTTCTTTCCAATATAATGGAACTAAATAGCTCTCAGCTGTGAACAGTTTCATATAGGAACTACTTTCTTTCTGCAGTGGAATCTCCTGGAACAACTTTCTTCTCTACTAGACAGAAAGTAGTTCCTACATAAAATTGTTCACAACAAGGTCTGTAGATTATCTTGAGTAACCGGGTCATGATTTCTGGAAAGAGACACTGGTTTTGAATTTTCCAAATATATTTGTTGGCTCTTTGAGCACCACGTGATTCTGGGTGATATTAAAAATGATCAAATGTTTTTTCCCCAAATGCCAGATGACTCCTTTAAGTGTGTGGTGTGTGTGTGTGGGGTGTGTGTGTGTGTGTGTGTGTGTGTGTGTGTGTGTGTGTGTGTGTGTGTGTGTGTGTTGTTTTTTTTGTGTGTGTGTGTGTGTTTGCTGTTTGCTGTTTGCTGTTTGCTGTTTGCAGAGGTGTGAAGTCGCAGGAGCTGGATACTCCAGCTATAGAGAAACGCTTTGCCTACACCTTCCTCCAGCAGCTCATCACATACGTAGACCAGGCACACCAACACATGATGGAGTTTGGTGAGACGATATTCACTGAACAATAAACATGTGACAGTTCTGAGTATTAGTGGAGTAATATAATATAAATAAATAAATTGCATGCTACACAAGGCCATGCAAATTGTTATAACAGCCAGTTTGTGCTCGACAGCACTGAGTTCCTGAAGCAAGCAGCATCCTTTGAAAGGTGATGCAGGGATTTTGTGTAAGACACAGCAGCTCCACACTCTGGGCCTCATGCAGCAGCACTCTCGTAAATTTTCTCTTCATTATGTGTTAAGAGAAAAAACGAGATGTCAACTTCAGATGTACGAATGATCAACATTCTTAACCACCTAAATTTGTTTACACCCAAGTGAGCTGAATAATGAATCCCACTTGATCATAAACTGGATGGGCGTGGCCAATCATTTGTTATTAGCATAGGTAACGCCCCCGAAACACCATACAAGGACGGGTGCTGTTCTGTGTGAGACAACATGATAAAAGGCTGTAAGTAGAACTTGAGCAGTATTGAACACCACATATTGAAATGCTGTCAGCACAGAGATGAAAAGTGACTGGAGTCAGATAATAAAGGAGTTAAAGAATAAGACCAAGTTATTATTTAGCATGTGGTTGTTGGTAAAGGAAAATAAAACTTCTTGTTATTTTTTACCGACTGATAAAAGCTTAAAGGAAAAAGTGTTTTAATGCTTTTTTTAAAAATATTTAAACAACAGTATTATTTTTTAAATGATAGATTTAGTTATATTCTTAACTTGTCTGTTATCGGCTCCCTAGACATCTTCAAACTACTTGTTTTGTCTGACCAACAGTCTAAAACAGTGTTTTCCAAACTTTTTTTCTGGGGACACACTTTTTAAAAATGACAACCTTTCACAACCCAGTTCACAGCAGGCCTTATCAATAAATCTTGAGAGGAGTTCTTTTGTGCATAAATGAACATTTCTGACCATTTTACTGCCTTTTCCACATCACCTTATCTTATCTGTCTTACCTTATTATCATACTGTGTTATTGAAAACATATGCACATGTTAAATACTCATGTACACATACAAATGCTTTATAAAAGCTGTACTGCAGATATAAACCTTCAATTTGCAGAATTTTTTCTGTAGTCTTTTATTTATTTGGTGACTCAAATAAAATCTCCTGTGACCCACCTGTGGGTCACGACCCAGGACCCAGGACCCAGGACACAACCCCACGACCCAGTCTTTGGGAATGACTGATCTAAACAAACATAAGATGATATAAAATAGATCAAAGTATCAAATTTGTGAAACAGGAAGTAGATGTGGGTGAACTGGTAAAATATGTTAACAGTTAAATGCATTCTCCTCTGTGAAATTATGTTATATTATGTTATATGATAATGATATGAATATGATAATGATATGATATTTTTTGATTATTATATAACAATAGATAATTTAATCACAATTCTAACAATAATTTTATATAAATATTAATTATAAGCACTTAAATATTCTTTGAACTAGTGTTTCCTTGTGTTGGACAATTAGTGAATGTGAAAACAAAAGGTTCTCTCTTATCTTGTTCAGACCACTCTCCACTCATAAAATTTTCTCTAACCTAAGAGAAGAACTAAAAGGAGAAAACACTGGTGAATCCCTGAAATCAGTGAGTATGGACAAAACAAAACTTAGAGAAAATATGTTCATAAATTAATTCTTGCATGAGGCTCAAAGTGTCAAGCAGTCACCCCAGTTATTTTGTGTGTAAATCTACACACGTGGTGGGAAGCATGTTGACATTAGATGTTTAGGCTTGTGTGAATCTGCCTTAAATCCATACACATGAAAAAAGAGACATGTGGAATAAATTCCTAAATCACATGGTGTAGCCACCAGGTGCAGTTTAAAACTGAAGCACACAGAGGGTTCTGTCAGTATTATGTGAATACTGAATACTCTGCACTACAGACATGTTTTAGTGAATAAGATAAAAATGTTTCTCGTAGCTCAGCCTCCTGAGGCAGTGTGCAGATGTCAGATAAATGTCAGCATGTAAATCTTCTGATCTTATTGTCTTCTTCTGCCTGTTGTTCAGATGTGGGAACGAGACCGAAGGGAGAGAAGATTCCTCATGAACAGCAGATTAAGTTCTTTGGAAAGGTCAGAACTCATTTTATTTCATTCATCAGTCATTTGGCTGTTTTAGTATTTTTGCTTTGACCTTTGAGTGTTTTTATTTAATGTTTGATGAAAACATTGCCTAATAAAGTTGAAATACCATATTGAAATATGGCTCTGCATGTCCTGAAGCACCAACTGAACTTAACAGTGTGTAATAAAGAATTATATTATCCAGTAGCCCAGTAGCTCAGTTGGTGGACTGTGCGCCCCCATGTACAGAGGATGAGTCCTCAGCAGAGACCATGGGTTCGATCCCCGCCTGCAGCTCTTTGCTGTGTGCCCTCATCATTGCATCATTGCACTCAGCATAGAGTTCCTGTTTCGCTCCCTGCATTTTACCCACGCACCCTTTCATGACTCATGAACTGTTTGTCATAGACTCTCTCGCCCGTTTGTTTCAGCCACTTGTGGGAGTCTTTATTGGACTAAGCAGAGTTCATTTTTCATTGGTGACTGTGTGTGTGTGTGTGTGTGTGTGTGTGTGTGTGTGTGTGGACGTGTATTACTTATTGTTGTGGGGACACAAATCTGTTTACACACTCACATTGTGGGGTCTCGCCTACTTTATGGGGACAAATTGCAAGTCCCCATGAGGTAAATCATTAAATTTTAGGGTGAAGACTTGAGTCAGGGTCAGGGTAAGGTTAGGTTTAGGATAAGGTCAGGGTTAGGGTTAGGTTTAGGCAGGGACTTGTGATGGGTAGGGTCAGGATAAGTCTCCAGGAAATGAATGTAAGTTAATGTAATGTCCCCAGAAGTGATGGAAACACAACGGTGTGTGTGTGTGTGTGTGTGTGTGTGTGTGTGTGTGTGTGTTGTTGTTTGTGTGTGTGTACTACAGTAGCTGGTTGCAGCTATTTTGAATTTGCACTTATTATTTTTTATTTGACTCTTTTCTAAAATAACTTTAATGTATATGTTGTATTAGTTGATATTTTCATTTGACTCACTGGTGGCGAAACTGAACGAACTCTGTGTATGGAATTTAATTTAATTTAATTTATGTAGTTAAAATAGGAACAGTGCTCATTAATGAACATTTCCATCTGTAGTCCCTCGGAAGGTTGATGTTATATATAAGACTTCACAAACTACAATTGTACACAAACTTCACAACAACAAAATAAGTAAAACAAGGAGTAGACAATTAGTAATAAAAAATACTGTACTGTAATAGACAAAGACACACAAATAACAGTAGAATAAATGATCATGAGATGTTTCTCAGGACAAACCAGGAGAAAAGGAGACTGTTAGAGTTGTAAAAGTGTGAAATTGACAGGTACTAAAGTTCTAGTGTTATTGCACATTATTTACTTTAAAGTGTTGTTGTATATTGAACATTGCCCTGTTAAACAAGGTTAGCATACATAGATGTATATATGTACGCACAATTCTAGTCAGAAGTGTTCACAAGTCTAGATTGCCCTGAGCCACACCTTCAAATAATTCTTAAATTTTTGAAAAGCTAGAAGACAGGTGTTGCACTAAAATGTTTTCTTCTTCTAGGACCTGTTTTTTTCTGTTTTTCTGTTTGAAAGACAGACAGTTACTGAAGGCAATGACATTGAGTATCTTTGTCATTTAACCCTCAGGTCGTGTTGCCGTTGGTGGATCAGTACTTTAAAAACCACAGGCTGTACTTCCTGTCCACAGCCATCCATCCAATCAGCAGTGGTGGCCACGCCTCCAACAAGGAGAAGGAGATGGTGACCAGGTGAGTGTGGCAAATGATATGACAAAAAGTCAATAATGGCAGTATTGCAGGAAGCAGCACAAACTCTTGTTTAAATGTTGAATAAGACATTGAGAGTGTGTTGGAGGCTGCTGTTTCTGTGCCCTTCTTCGTCTTACTCATGTGATTATCTCTTCTCTGCTTCCCTCTCTACCTCCTCCTCTCTCCTCTCATTGAATCCTTTCAGTCTTTTCTGCAAACTGGGAGTTCTTGTCAGACATAGGATATCCTTATTTGGTAAGGACGTTCATGCCTAATGCCTCCACCTCTGCTCCCTCTCTGCTGTTGTTCTGAGTGTGAATGGTTTCATCCTGTGCTGAACCAGGAGTCCTGCCAACACCACACGTGTCCCTGAGAGAACATTTAAGAGGAACTTTATTTTTACAATTCATGATGAAACAAATGAAACATGCAGAGCTGATCCTGATCCTATTAGAAATATTAAAATGAATATGTTGACATATAATCATGATAATCTTGATGGCCCTGAGAAGAAAATGATGGAGGATGAAGGAGTATAATCACCAACTCTGCAGCTCTGTTGAGCTTAGTAATGATTATTTCATCTCATAATTTTCATTTACAGCCCCAACCTGACTGTTTTGGTTCAGTCTCACTGCTCTCATCATCATTGTCATTTTCAGGCACAGAAGACAGCTGTTTTCTAAAAAACAAAAAGAAGAAGCAATTAAACCCCCTTTACACTACCAGTCCAGCACCAAACAGCAGAGCAACACAGTTAGAGACTAGCTGGTAAACATAGTGTATTTAGAGTATTTAGCAACTAAAAAGACAGATGTTGCCCTCTGGAATTAGAGATGCATATGATTAGTCGTCCATATGATTAAATGCCACCACCCTTGCTAGTCGGCACCAAAAATCAATTGATAAATTGTGCTCAGTTTTAACTGCTTTCTGAGTGCTTTCTTACTGTTAGAGTAGTCAACTAGTCTAAATTAAAATATGTGTTTAATCAATAGAAAAATGAGTTGTCAGGAACATCCTTATCAGGAATGGTAGAGACCAAAACCAGAGTTAACAGAAGAGTGAATATTTGACTGTCTGCTGGACGTATCAATAGCCAAATGTTTGCTAACATAAAAGGCTGCACTTATATAGTGATTTAATCCAAACTGCTTTAAAATTGGCTCTAATTCACCCATTCACAAAGACACACACACACACACACACACACACACTCACACACCTGTATCCCTTTTGATGCTTTGTATGCTATAATCCACTGTAGACCAGTCATTTTTTATTGGTGTATTCTGGTACTTACTGTCAACTTGTAAATCTGTGAAATATCACATCGTCATTTCATCTTTCCCTCATATTAGCATTGCATGGATGTTGCTTAAAAGTTATCAGTACTGGTGCTGATAGTAACCCAAGTGTATCGACATAGTCATACAAAAACGTTGCTGATTTTTAATTATTCTGTTTATGCAAAGTTAGGATTTTAAGTCAGAGACTTAATGCTAAGGCATGAATAATGACACTTATTGAACCCAAGGTGATGTTGTGACATCAGTCTTTGGCATTTATCTCAAAAATGGCTCGGCACAAAGCCAAAGTTCTCTCATCATTTTAATCTTTCAATTTATCAGTGTCCGGTCTTTTGCTCTAAAAATGTGAAAATCTGCAATTGTTTGGACCCCATCAGGACCTGCTTGCACATCTTGGATTTAATGAATTTGTCTAAAAATAGAAAGTTAACCAGTGCTTGAGCAGTATTCCTGCCTTTTTTAAACCAGCAAGTGAGACAGGGGTCCATATAGCTAACCCTTTTTATGCCTGATTAAATCTGGGACACAAATTTAACGGGCCAACGTTTTCATTGAAAAAATCTATTTTAAAACAAAGATGATTATAAGAGCACATTTTTATACCTATGTTATCAGTAGGTGTTGTTAGTTTCAGATTTTGAAGACTTTTAAATAGTTTGAAGTTGTAAATTCTTGTCTGGGACAAGACTGTTTTCTGGCAAAGTTTTAGAAAGGGAAGCAAACCAAAACATTTCATGAATTACATATATTTCATATATAGAAATCCTTAAAGAATACATTTTCAACAAAAAATGGAACTAGAGTGTTGATATTAATAATTGTTACATTTTTTGGGGGTATGACATGATTTGTCAAATTCTCTAGAATGGGTGATTTTGTGTTTGTGTGAGACAGAGACACAGGTAGAGGATAGACATTAAAAAGCTCAACAACGTCCTCAGTGTGCATGGGTGTGTGTGCATGCATGCATGCATGATATTGTGGTTGTGTGTATCCTCTGCTCAGCCACTGTGTGTGTTGTGTGGTGTGTGTACTGCAACTTGTTGTACCAGATCCAAAGTGTGAGAGCATTCCACCACATTATTCTGCTCAAAGTAAAAAGATGTTCCAGCTCTGCGGATGAAATCCTGATTCAACAGGAAACAGACACATTTAGGCCAATAAAAGATGTTTATTATTTATTAGGCTGCCAGGATTGTTGGTTCCAGTACTGCTGACAGTGGAAGAGGTTTGGGATTAATCAGCCTGAAATATCCCCACTTATGTATCTGAATATTTTTAAAGGAACGTCTTTTTTCTTTGAATATGATGATCTGCTGTTATTTACTAAATCACATGACAGATGTGATTCTTTAGGTTTGTTTTCCTAGACAGACGACTCCTATTGATTTGAAGAGGGCTGTTGTTTTGTTGTTTTCGTGTGCTGTTGTGCTGATTCTTCATATTCCTGACAGATCCCTGCACACAGAGGATTTTCTCTTACATAATCCTGTCTGCTTTCCAGGTAACAATGCCACGTCCATAGTCAACTGTCTGCAGATACTGGGACAAAGCCTGGATGCCAGGTAAGGAAAGAAAGACATAAACTGTGATATGTGTGTGTGCATGTGCACCATCACACCAGGGATGATGTTAAAGGTAAAACTATTTGTCCAGGCCGGTGTTGAGTGACACATAACATATATGTTGTGTCATGGTGAATGCTGACAGCGCTCTCAGGGAGACGACCCACTGGAGGCGAACGAATTACATGACATCACCCCTGCCACTGCTTTCTTGTTGCAGGTTGCATGTCAACACTGCTGAGTGGTTTGCTGAAATTTAAGTGACATTGTGCTACGCAGCACTTTGTTTTTGTTTGTATCGTAATCCTGGAGGCCAGAGACAAAAAAAGAGGTGTCCCAAAAAGACTTTCTTCTCCACAGAAATGTCTCAACAGCAGTTTTACACTAAACTTCCTTCCTACTCTGCCAATCTAACTGGCTAATACTTATCCATATGTGCCGTCTATGGAGGGGAATTGGGTTCCATGCCAACACAAAGTAGAAGTTGGGGGTGCAGCGACCCTCCAATCTTGAGGCAAAGCAGTTGTAAAATTGCCATAGACTAATAAATTGAATTGCCATTTGAAAGGACCACAAATGAAGTCATAGCATGTGCTACATTATTCTTAAGATTTAATTTTCATGCAGGATGGTGTGTGTTTTGTTAGTCTTACTTGTCACCGGCCGAGCACACAGGGTGCTTTAATTAATTAGCTAAAAAGCACAAAGTGCCATGAATTCAAACACGTCTGATCATTAATGCAGTTAATACAGTAACTTGTGGCTCCACCATCGAATGAGACACACAAAACCATGTCTGACACCAGCTTTGTGTGGAAATACTTCAAAATATTCAACAATAAAGATGTAAATTGTGCACTGCGCTGGAGGGATAAAACGTGCTGGACTGAGGTTTGCTGTGACATTTGGAATCTCAGACAAAATTCCAGGTGAAGCTTCAAGAATTTATCCAAAACAAGTATGGGCAAATACTGGCAGGGATGTAGCATGATGGATTTAAGTTCAGCAGTTAGCTGTAGCAAAAAGTGCTCCTCATTGAAGAAAGATGACAAACATGTCCCAGAGAATCCATCCAAAGCTTCACACCAAGTGAGTGAGAGCTTTTTTAGAGTTTTGCTTTTTACCTTTATGTGATCATTAATTTTATTAAGCAGACTATATTGAACATTGTAGAACGCACAGTGCGAGCTTCTGAACGTGAACAGATATTAATATTGTCGCAGCTCAACATCATGAAAACATGAAGTGACTTGTTTAAATGAATTTTGTAAGTTTAAAATGCTATGAATTGTAAAGTATCAGTCAGACAGTGACAGATCACAGATAATAAACTTGGCATTTCATTAGCTGCAGCAAAGGTCAAGCTGCACGCACCGTGCACAGTTTTTATCATGTTCATTATAATGTTGATTAATGTTGAACTGATGTTCTCAATAACTGTTAATACCACCAGATAATCCACTGAAGCTGTTAGATTTGGAACCACACACATCGAGATAGTGTGTTTCTGTTCCCGGAATAGAAAATGTGTCATTTTCAGGAAAAATATTAATGTCTACTCCTCAACACATTTCAAAATCCAAATGGGCACGTTTGATGGGGAGTTTTCCAGAGATGGAACTGACTTCAGTTAAACAATAGCAACACACTGCTGTCATCTGATCTACTTCTTTTTGCCCAGCATTGGTTGTAATTTACTTGGAAGCTGTTCCATTCAACAGGTGATACAGGTGTTAGTGGAGGGTCTTTGAGATTTGTCCTTTTATTTGCATTCATCATACAGGCTGGACAAATATGACTAAGTTTTGCAAAATAATGGTCCACTTCATAATTTTTCAGAAGCTCTCTACAGTATCTCACAGCCTTCATCTGTGAAAGGAGGTAGCTCAGTTGAAATGTTATGTCTGAAATTTCATCATGATCATCTTCATCATATATTCCTCCATTTGCCTGGAGCACCCCTGGGATCTGCTTTTGCTGCTCCTCTCTCTGTCCTCCTCCTCGCTAACAGCACGTTCTACTCTGTGTACAAGTTCCAGCTTCATGCTTAGGCCACATAAGACAACTCAGCTAACTCCATTTGGTGATGAAGGACATGAGATGCAGTTGCTTCCATACTTTTCCATAATACAGAGGCTGTGTTTGGATATAGTATGTTGCAGTGAGTATGTCATGTGAGTGTAGCAGCAGACTAACTGCCTGAACTAGATCACAGGCTTCATTTAACAACTCTTGGAATGGATTATTACATAAAAATGTAATATGTGCAGATGAAGTAGGAGAAGTGATAGTTCTTCCCTCAAAAGTTTTTGGATCTTGGATTCAATGGACATACTAAACCAGACGTGTACATTTTATAATGATGAGAGAAGTTTGTTCATAGCTGTATTTTGGCCTCAAATTCACTGAGAGGAATTGGACTAGAAATTAGTTTTTATTGACCATTAAAATATCTCTCATGGATTGAAGAAATAAAAACAAGTCATTTTAACAAAACAACAAACTGTCTTTGAAAGCATCTTATCCTGACATTTGATCAGTGATGTAATGTAGTTTGCTGTTTCCCTGTCTTTGTTTGCTTTTCTGCTCTGTTTCTTAATTACTCAAGACTATGCCATTTCTTCAATTTATCTTTCTTAATAGTGATGCAAACACCAGAATGTGTGCTTTCTTGCATTGTCTGTTAAAATACAGGTGGTTGTAAGAAGTCTGTCTTGAAAAGATAATAATGTAAAACCTTACTCTGCCCATGAATCAGGACAGTGATGAAGACTGGTCTGGAGTCAGTGAAGGCAGCGCTGAGGTCGTACTTCGACAGCGCGGCAGAAGATCTGGAGAAGACTCAGGAGAACCTGAAGCTGGGTCAGTTCACCCACAGCAGAGAACAGCCGCGAGGTGTCACCCAGATCATCAACTACACCACCTTCGCCCTGCTGCCCGTCCTCTCCTCCCTGTTTGAACACATTGGACAGAACATGTTCGGAGAAGACCTCATACGTGTGTATTGACTGTTGTTGTTCATATTGTGTATGATTGAGGTGAAATACAGTAACCAGTTACTGTTTTCAGATGTTTTCTTCTTTAAAGATAATGCCAGATTTCCAACATGAAATATATTCCTGTGTCATTAGGATGTAAAACTTAATATTTGGTCATTTATCCTGAGCATTCCTCTGCCATAACCATCAACCATACAGGTTAAAAGTCAGTGAAACGGGCTCAGAATGCTAAAATCTGAAAAAGTACAACAGAAACTTCAATGAAAAACATGTTTGCCTTTCAGAAGATTTCCAACATTTCTGACTTGGAAATGTTTGTTTTTGACATTCTGTTCAATCTTAACAACTACAGCAGAAGACAGAATGAAACTTTGCAACATTTCTTCATGGAAATGTGTGGTTTTGATGTTGTGGGCTTGAAATATAATCAAATGTTACTATAAGGGGCCAAGAGGTCAATTTCAGTGAAACAAGTTCAGAATGTAAAAGTCTGTTGAATCTGAAAAAGTAGAACAGAAATGAAATGTGTGTTTTTGATGCGTGGCCTGAAAAACAGCTTTTTGTTCGCCTCTCTTCTTCCAGTGGATGATGTCCAGGTTTCCTGCTACAGAATCCTCAACAGTCTCTACTTTCTGGGAACCAACAAAAGCATCTATGTAGAGAGGTACAGTAAAGCCAGCAGTACACATGTGTTTAAAGTGCAGGAAACCTGTTATAGAATTTTGTTTCCTCCTAATGAAGTTTTTTTTTCGTTCCCTTTATTCACCAGTTAGTGCATATACACACAGACAATACAAATATACTAACAATACATAACAACCCATAATACCAAAACATTAAAGGACACTGAAAGGTAACAGGTAGAAGTGAGAAAAAGAAAACATAAATAAAGGCAAAACAACAAAACAAGACGAGAGAGAAACAACAAAATAGAAAAAAAGACAAAAAATAAAAGACAGAAATAAGTAAGTGGTGATCTGTTTGGGTTTGGAAGTTTTTTCAGACTTTTTCAGGGTTGTAGCAGTTCCTCCTAATGAAGGTTAACATGTATGCAGAGCATTTCAATTTACAGAGAACACTGAATGCAACTCAAAATCAGCATAGTTTACACTGATTTTTTATCAATGATGTCCACATGCCAGGATGATATCTCTGTTAGATGCACAGAGTTTTTGTGCCTGCGATTGCTACATATTTTTCTGCTCCTTTAATGTTTCAAAAAGTGTTATTACCAAAGATGTTTCCAAACAAATCTGTCTGAAAGTATTGTTTGTGCCATGTTCAGGCAATCTTGACAATGATTTATTGAGTTACTTGAAAAAAATAAATGAATGACTAATAATGACAATAATCATTATTTGTCTCCTTTCCTCTCTTCCTCTCCTCCACGTCTCCTCCTCCTCTCTGTCTCCAGACAGCGTCCAGCATTAGGAAAGTGTTTAGCTGCCTTCGCAGCAGCCTTCCCTGTTGCTTTCCTCGAGCGTCACATCAACAAGTTCAACAGCTTCTCCATCTACAACAGCAAAGGAGCTAAAGACAGAGCAGGTGCTGGACTGCTCAGTGTCGGGGTTATTTCAGTGTAAAGCTGCTCTGTGTGCTTCATCTCACATACATGAGGGGGCGGAATTACACCAACATGTACAAGTATCCTCAGAGAATTCTGTTTACTCTTTATGCAGCTCAGTGCTCAGTATATTACTCTGAGAGTGATATTCAGAGAGCTGAGGGTTACAATCCTGTATGTGATGGTTTGGACACTCTGCTCATTTTCCATCACAAAGTTGACCAAGCTAGGCTAATTAGCTTCCATATTCTGACTGGAATACAAACTTAACAGTATTAATGAATATAAAAATGTACTTATTAAGTTATGAATTCATGTTTCTATTTCTCTTTGGTGTTTAAGGTCATTTCTCTCTCGTCCTCTCAGCTCTCGGTCTTCCAGGGCAGGTCGGGGAGGTTTGTCCTCTGATCCCAAACTTAGAGAAGTCTTTGGAGGAGATCATGGAGCTGGCAGAGTCTGGCATGAGATACACCCAGATGCCTCATGTCATGGAGGTGGGATATAACCTGAACCTTACTTACTTGTTGTTGTACCCATATCCATGTTGCTTTCTTTTCCTCAGGGTGCTCTGGTTTCTTCTCAAAATCATCCATGTTATAATCAATGGGTAAAAACCACTTTAAAAATATGGTCAAATGTTAGAACGAAGTTGAGACTCCTGTTGTCTAAATCTAGAACAGTTTAAATCACACACAATATTGACATTCTGTCATTTAAATTAGAGGCAGGATTCAAAAGTGGGAAGAAAAAGGTTTATTCATGTTTGAGCAGTTATTTGAGGGAGGAGTCCTGATTTCCTTTCAACAACTTCAGCATAAATACAACCTTCCAGCCTGTGATTTCTTTAAATATTTACAGTTACAACATTATTTAGAGAAACACAAAGAATGGGACAAACTCTGTACATCACCATCAAACATTTCTTTATATTAACAGTTAAAGGGACTATTAAAAGATCATGTCACATATATACATGATAATACAAGAAGGACTGATAGATAACAGCTTGGATATGAAGGAAAAATGGGAACTGGAGATGAACACTGTAATTTCCGATAAAAACTTGGAGTGTGCATAGAGGGACATAAAATAAATTGCCCCACCTGGAAGGAATTTGACTGGAAAGTCAGGAAGAGGTTTTTCAGGCCTCCTCTTGTCACAACAAAATCTGGTGGCACCTCCGTTCAGTGCTGGAGAGGCTGTGGCCTAGAAGGAGACGATACACACATCTTCTGGGACTGCCTGAAACTGTTCGAATATTGGCAAAACATTGAAAAAGAAAAAAATGATTAGATATAGAACTGCCCTTGAAACCATCTTACTTTATACTTACTTTATAGTGTCAAGGATGTTTATTACATGAAAAACATAACTGCAAGGTTACAGTTAAGAACAGATATATTTTTAACAAGATGGTTTTCTTTTTCAGATTTTTTTTTTCACAGTGTTTTATTACTATTTTTTTTGTTTTTTTATGATGTTATGTTATGTTATGTTTTGTTATTTTCTTCTTCACTTTATTCTTATAATTTTTCTTTATTTTTTCCTAGCATAAACAAATATGTTATTCTTTTATTCCTGTGTAGTCAATTTTCTCTGGGCTCATGGACAAAAATTATTATTCATTCCTACTTACTGGAACTATGTATGGACATTGAAGGGATGCCGAAACTAACAGACTGCTTCCTAAAGACATTTATGTCCTTTGAGCATGTGTCTGGACTGTACGATTGTGGCTGTTAAAAGGAAATAAAAAGTTTTTAAAAATTAAAAAAAAACAAAAAAACATCCATCTTGTTAGGTATTTGAGGAAGTCCAACATCCCTTGACCAGAACATCCAAACTGCTGCACTGCTGACTGCCTACTAATGGAAATTTAAGATGTTAATCCTCTGTTAGCTGAACCCAAACAGTGCTCATGTAATGTTTAAATCTGTGTGGTTTTATTGTCAGACTGTCAGTGAGAAGCTTTACAAAGCATCAGGTCAGGATTATCTGATGAGAGTTTAACACGTCGTCTTTATTTGTCCTGTCCCTGCAGGTGGTGTTGCCGATGCTGTGCAGCTACATGTCTCACTGGTGGGAACACGGACCAGAGAGCAACCCAGACAAAGCTGACAGCTGCTGCACATCTGTGACCTCTGAACACATGAACACTCTGCTAGGAAACATCCTCAAGATCATCTACAACAACCTGGGGATCGATGAAGGGGCCTGGATGAAGAGACTAGCTGGTAAACACACACAAAGTTCCATCTCTGTGACTTGTCCACAGTATGTTTCTGTCTCTCTCACTTACGTCTCTCCACATGTTTACTGTGAAACATGCACAGTGATAATCACTTGACTTAAAGAATGAAAGGTTTAAAGGATAATTTTGGTATTTTTCAACCTGGAGTTTTAAATTTCCACAGCAGAATTATCGCTCTCTGCAAAGCCACCAGACTCCGTTTACAAAGCCAGCAGTTTCAACATCATAAAACCAGGCTTTGGGAGTAACTTTTTACATGTAATGGAATTTTGTAATGTGGATACAAAAAAGGAAAGTATTTTCTGTTACAGATAAAAAGATGTAATCAGATTACAGATACATTTAGTAAAAATGGGTATTATTAGTGGAACTAGAATTTTAAAATAAAGAACAATATCCTACCATGCACAGTGCACACACAGCTGCCAATTCATTATCATGGACTCCAGAGAAAAAAATGCTTCACTGGGTGGAAATGTGCACAACAAATCAGGGAACACATGGACAAACCTAACAACAAACATAAAACTCTCATCAGATCATCCTGACCTGGTGTTTATTCACACGGCTGCCAATTCATCATCATGACCTCAAGTGAAAAAATACTTCACTGGGTGGAAATTTAGTCAATTTTTGTCTTTCAATCAATCAATCAATAAATTGTGCACAACAAAGGAAGGAACAGCTGAACAGGCAATTAACCTAACAAGGACCATAAAACACTTAGAGCTGCAACGATTAATCTATTATTAATCGACTTTTACATTAATTTGCATCTATTTTGATAATGAAGTAATCATTTTGAGTCATTTTTTAATGAAAAAAGTCAAAGTTCTCTGATTTTAGCTTCTTAGATGTGAATATTTTCTGGTTTCTTTACTCCTCTCTGAGAGTAAACTGAATATTTTTGAGTTGTGGACAAAACAAAACATTTGAGGACGTCATCTTGAGCTTTGATCAACATTTTATGGACCAAACAACTAATCGATAAATTGAGAAAATATCAACTGATTAATCAGTGATAAAAATAATTATTAGTTGCTGCCCTAAAAACACTATATTAGGCTAAACATTTTCACCATATTTTAGATTGAGGTAATCCAAAAGTAACAGAAAGTAATCAGGTTACATTACTTTAATGTTGGGATTCTTACTGGATTATGTTACTGACTACATTTTTTAACAGGTAATTAGTAGTGTTGCCCATCGAGGGTATTTCACGATTCGATTCGATTTCGATTATGGGAGCCTCGATTCTTCGATTATAGCGATTATAATGTTTGTCGATTCGATTCGATTATTGCTGACATGATTTTTCGATTATGGCGATTTTTAATGCTTAATACCATCTAAGATTGATTTTGTCTTCATCTGATGCTACATTTGTAAATAAATGGCCTATCAATTAACTCAGCGTTGCTCTGAACCTTCACTCATAAAACAAATACCAAGGTTTGTTGAACATTTGACTAGTCATATTCATATTATCTTAAGTTTCAAAGACACAAAGTATTTAATGTTATGACTACAAAATAAGCAAATGACCACATAACTTATCAGAACGGAGAAAACAGCTAAGTTGTTACCTCACCTTCCCATTGCAGATGGCGGTTCACCAAACATCCATTTTGTTTAGTAGAAAGCTTAGAAAAATACATAGTCTGTAAGACTAAACATTTCACGTTATATGTTGCTTCGTCTGAATCTGAGGAACGTTCGTGATTCGACGGGCTTTTTCCGAATTCTTCGGAAGTTTTGTGACAGTCTCCAGTGTTTCCCCAATAGTTTATTTGGGAGGGCACCCCGCCCCCCCAACAGACACCCCCGCCCTGCCAACAGGATCCCCACCCAGAAATTCAAGTCATAGATTTAAAAAAAAATTCCATCATTTAATTTTTATTTTAATCAAAAGGGCCTATAACAGGCGTTCTTTTTATCAAATAAAAAAAGCTAACTCTAATTTGCGCAATTTCAGAGTCTAATGAGTCGCTATCGTTTCATTACATTCATTAAAATGCATTTCTTCTCTTCTCTGCGACGGGAGGGGCTCCCCCCTCGCTCCTCTCTCACAACATACACACGTGCACTCACACCTTTACAGACACACCCACCCACACTCAGAGAGCGGAGGAGTTGCCGACATTACCTACGGTAAAAAAAAAAAAAATCAACAACAAACAAACAAATTATTAATGGACGACCGGAGGTTCCCCAAACGTTCGCCCCCCAGGCAAGAATCTCAGCATTTTTTAAACAAACCGTACGTGGCGAGGCGGGGAGCACATCTAACTCTACGGTGGGTGCTAGCCTAAATGAGAGCATCTCTCACAGCCCCGACCACAGTGCTTGCCAATCCCTGCCCCGGTTAACGTCGCCACAACTAGTACTAAACACACCTGTTCCAGCCCTCCCACCGAGACACGTAGTAAGAAGCTGCAGACGGGTCACCACCGTCAGTCTGGCTTTGATCCAGCAGATACTGCGCATGGCTGTACAAGACTGAACTTGGTGAGTGAATTAATGAGGATGGATGGATGGATGGATGGATAGATGGATAGATGCATAAATCAATAAATGAACGAAAAATGAATTGCTAAAATAAAAAATAAAAAAAGTGAATGCGGCAAAGCATCGAGACTAATTAATCGATGCCAAATCGTCACATGACCCATCGTGATGCATTCCCGGATTGATGAATTGTTAGCAACACTAGTAATTAGTAACTGTGTCTTAATATATCTTTCAAGTAACCCCCCAAAACCTGTATAAAACACACTTCATTCCAATTTGACAAACACTAAATTATTAAATTAAAAAAACTGACCAAAGCCATCTTGGTTTATCTTTCCAACCAAACCAGAGTTTGACTGAAATGATAAGTCTTTAATTTAGTTAGATGTTAAAAATACTCTGGCTGTTATATCATGTCTCCCCGCTGTTTTTTTTTTTTTTTTTTTTTTTTCTTTTCATGTTTGACCTCTTGCTTGAAGGTTTTGCTGAGTTTTATTTTGTTTCTGTCGAGTTAGAATGATGACGACGATAAGGTGACGTTTGGTGGGTTTGGCGAGAGCAATAAATCAGCTCTTTCTGGTTCAACAAAGCATATCTTACTCTTTAACAAAAGCTTTATCTTTGTAGGGATCCTTTACCTTATTCTTGTCAGACACAATCTGAGCCTGTCAGTGGCAAAAACAAACCTTTTTGGTGGACGCACTGATGGTTCACTAGTAACACCAAAGATTTAATTGTAACTTGTTTATGGCTGCTGGTTGCAGTGCTCTCCAATTTCAAAAACTGTTTTCCAGACACTCAAACATGGGAACAGGGTCCAAGTTAGCCTTTAATATTTTTGTGTCTACATGTTTGTGTGTCAGATGGTTTTAAATATAATTCCAAGTAGCATTAAAAGGTTTTAAAAAGTTTTAAATTATACAGACATCCATCAGCCACCGTGGCACACCCACAGCACACACGCACACACTGCCAGTGCATCAAACTGAACACCATCAACACAGACTAAACGCTGAAGCTAAATGAAGATGTATTGTCCTCTGCTCCATCATTGAACCCCATCATCTCTGTCTCTGTTTCAGTCTTCTCTCAGCCAATCATCAGCAAGGCCAAAGCTCAGCTGCTCAAGACTCACTTCCTGCCTCTGATGGAGAAACTCAAAAAAGTGAGTCTGCTCCATTCATCATGTATTATAGTTGTTATGTAGCTCATCGGAACATTGGTGGACTCATGTAATACATACACATACAGTACATACACAATGTAATCTGTTCCTGTGTCGTGCAGAAAGCAGCAGTTGTGCTGATGGATGAGGAACACAGCAAGGCGGAGGGGAGGGGGGAGATGTCAGAGACAGAGCTTCTCATCATGGACCAGTTCACCATACTGGTCAGAGACCTGTACGCCTTCTACCCTCTGCTCATACGATTCGTAGACTACAACAGGTACAGTGCTCTGATTGGATGGTTCCAACACTTCTCTATTAAACTTATGCTGTGACCTACATCACAAATGAAGTACACAATTTGATATACTATATACATAAGCTATGTTCACTGACA
This sequence comes from Lutjanus argentimaculatus, assembly GCA_034769285.1. Classification (NCBI taxonomy): domain Eukaryota; kingdom Metazoa; phylum Chordata; class Actinopteri; order Lutjaniformes; family Lutjanidae; genus Lutjanus; species Lutjanus argentimaculatus. Next base: position 3,044,146 of record JAWZSL010000051.1, read on the forward strand.
CTAAGCTGCATGCTTGCATTTTTTGAGGAAAGAATGACTGCTACATGGAGTACTTTGTTATGTTTAAAGGTGCACTAACCTGCCTTCATATACCAACAGGGCCAGATGGCTGAAAGAGTCCAACCCAGAGGCTGAGGAGCTGTTCCGCATGGTGGCCGAGGTTTTCATCTTCTGGGCCAAGTCTCATGTAAGAAAATTATAGAGGAGAACATAAACAAGAACAGCAACGTGCCTGTATTTAAAGATGCACTGTGTTTTGCAACTACCGTAGTTTCTCCTACAATTGGTTGCACTAAATCCTACACACTGGTCCTTTAAAATGTTACAGTGAGAGGTAGACAAGTGAGCACAAAACAGATCAAACTGTATATGTATCCACTTATTGGTATTTTGTATTGAATCAAATGACTCCCAACAAAGGACTGGTTGTGCTGCTGATCCCTCTGAGACTCACCTGTCCTGCAGCTACATGGTCCAACTTGTCACACATGGAACTGTAGATCACATGTCAGCAGCTCTGACATGCTAACATGCTGGCAGGTACTTGTGCCATGCTAATTTACCCTAACATGTTAGCATGGTACTTGTAAAAGTACAAGTACAAGCTAATGTCATGTTTTGCTGACCTGGCATCACCAGATCTGTTCTTGATCTGGAATCTGTCCGTTCATTTTTGATTTTCATGGGGTATTAACAGTAGCGTACTGTGGGGTTTCAGTCAGGGCCTTCAGTAACGAACAGAACAAGCGGCCATCACAGTTCCTTCAGGATGTAGCTTAGTTTACTCCCAGTCCATCAAAGACACAAACTCCATTGATGATAACACCAGGGGGCTAGTGCCAACACACTGAAGGGCCCTTGGGGTGTTCTGTCACTCCGATATAGTTCATTTTGTAGCTCAGACTTAAACAGAGTGTTCTGCCTAAACAAATAAAATCTGTGACAAAAAAGGTTCCCTTTCTAAACCACAACTCAGGTTTCTCATACTCATCCAACTAAAAGAAGTCAACATTGATAGAGGACATTTTAGTACAAAGTACCTCCTTAAGTCTCATAGGCAGGACAGCCAAAAAAACAATGAACCTCACATTCAGTTTCACCGACCTCACACAACAAACAGAGTCTATCCTCCTGCACAGTGGCATTAAAGCTGCTGGTCTCTAAGGCCAGTGGTAATGTACCTGAACAAAACTATGCACATAACAATCTTTATTCTTCACATAAGGTTCTAAATCATAACAATTCTTTCTGAGACAGTCAGTTCATAATTTTGGTTTATACCATATATCAACAGACCATTTTTCTCTTAACGTGAAAAACATTTTACTCCTAATCTCCTGAATACTACAAAGTAACCTGTAATGGAAAATAAATAACCAATCATTCAAATGAAATAAAGAATTCATCTCATTAGCCCAGGGATGACCATGTGAAATGTCCCAGTTACATACAGTTGTGCTCGTAAGTTTACATACCCTGGCAGAATTTATGATTTCTTGGCCATTTTTCAGAGAATATGAATGATAAGAGAAAAACTTTTCTTTCACTCATGGTTAGTGGTTGGGTGAAGCCATTTATTATCAAACAACTGTGTTCACTCTTTTTAAATCATAATGACAACAGAAACTACCCAAATGACCCTGATCAAAAGTTTACATACCCCAGTTCTTAATACCGTGTATTGTCCCCTTTAACATCAATGACAGCTTGAAGTCTTTTGTGGTAGTTGTGGATGAGGCTCTTTATTTTCTCAGATGGTAAAGCTGCCCATTCTTCTTGGCAAAAAGCTTCCAGTTCCTGTAAATTCTTGGGCTGTCTTGCACGAACTGCACGTTTGAGATCTCCCCAGAGTGGCTCAATGATATTGAGGTCAGGAGACTGAGATGGCCACTCCAGAACCTTCACTTTATTCTGCTGTAGCCAATGACAGGTCGACTCGGCCTTGTGTTTTGGATCGTTGTCATGTTGGAACGTCCAAGTACGTCCCATGCGCAGCTTTCGGGCTGATGAGTGCAAATTTTCCTCCAGTATTTTCTGATAACATGCTGCATTCATCTTGCCATCAATTTTGACCAAGTTTCCTGTTCCTTTGTAGCTCACACATCCCCAAAACATCAGCGATCCACCTCCGTGTTTCACAGTAGGAATGGTGTACCTTCATCATAGGCCTTGTTGACTCCTCTCCAAATGTAACGTTTATGGTTGTGGCCAAAAAGTTCAATTTTGGTCTCATCACTCCAAAGTGATGTTTTGAGGCTTGTCTCTGTGCTGTTTGGCGTATTGTATTGTATTTCTTATGGCGACTCGACCATGCAGCCCATTTTTCTTCAAGTGCCTCCTTATTGTGCATCTTGAAACAGCCACACCACTTTTTTTCAGAGAGTCCTGTATTTCAGCTGAAGTTATTTGTGGGTTTTTCTTTGCATCCCGAACAATTTTCCTGGCAGTTGTGGCTCAAAGTTTTGTTGGTCTACCTGACCATGGTTTGGTTTCAACAGAATCCCTCATTTTCCACTTCTTAATTAGAGTTTGAACACTGCTGATTGGCATTCTCAATTCCTTGGATATCTTTTTATATATCCCTTTCCTGTTTTATACAGTTCAGTTACCTTTTCCTGCAGATCCTTTGAATTCTTTTGCTTTCCCCATGACTCAGAATCCAGAAACATCAGTGCAGCACTGGATGAAAGACGCAAGGGTCTGTCAGGAGCCCAGAAACTCACTGACCTTTTATACACACACACTGATTACAAGCAACCAGATCACAGGTGAGGATGGTTACCTTTAGTAGCCATTCAAACCCCTTTGTGTCAACTTGTGTGCATGTTATCAGGCCAAAATCTCCAGGGTATGTAAACTTTTGATCAGGGTCATTTGGGTAGTTTCTCTTGTCATTATGATTTAAAAAGAGTAAACACAGTTGTTTGACAATAAATGGCTTCACTCAACCACTAACCATGAGTGAAAGAAAAGTTTTTGTGTTATCATTCATATTCTCTGAAAAATGGCCAAAAAATCACAAATTCTGCCAGGGTATGTAAACTTATGAGCACAACTGGCACAACTGTTTTTAGTGAGTCTCTGATTGGACATACTCACAAGTCTATTCCAAAGTCAAAACATTTTACATTTATACAAACACTTCCACATTAGCAGCAGCCATCTTGGTTGTTTAGGAAAATGCCTCAGGTATGAAATCATGATATATTTAGTTTGTGAGTACTAAACTGTGATGGTATAATTCACCTGAAGAGATTTTCTGGGGTGGCAGAAGCAGAACTGAGCCCCACTCAGATAAATAAAAGTTATGCTTGTGGAACAAATGTGATCTCAATTTAACACTGTGTGGAGGGTCATTGTCTTTTGAACTTGTCACTGAGCCATCACAATGTATTTACAAATGTTGTTTTGCAAGATAAGAATCTGAAATAAAACGGCGTCAGACAGAATAACAAACTGTGGAGTGATGAACGGTGCCATGTTCTCATCTGCAGAACTTCAAGAGAGAAGAGCAGAACTTTGTGGTCCAGAATGAAATCAACAACATGTCCTTCCTCATCACTGACACCAAGTGTAAGATGTCAAAGGTATGGACACATGGATGGAATCAAGGGTTAGTTATTATCAAGAAGAAAACATGAAACTGAATTGATCCATGTGTGTGTTTCTTGTCTTCTGATGTTTGACTTTGCCTCAGGGGATAGTGTCAGACCAGGAGAGGAAGAAGATGAAGAGGAAGGGGGATCGGTACTCGATGCAGACGAGTCTGATCGTTGCCACTCTGAAGCGTCTGCTGCCTGTTGGACTCAACATCTGTGCACCTGGAGAACAAGAGCTCATTGCCCTGGCTAAGAACCGCTTCACCCAGGTAGGAACAACTTATGTCTGGTAGATGATGAAAATGTTTTTGTTGTCTGATGTATGAGACGTCCATATGACAAGGGTCTACATAAATCACTCGACCTGAGATGAGATGGTCTGTAATTTTCTAAATTAACTTTCATTTTCAAGCTGCATCATAAACCAACAGAAATGACTTGATATAAAATGAATAAATACATAATGTTTTATTTCACAGGCCCAGTACTCAATATGCAAACAATTGATTATTGAGAAGAAGTATTAGTAAGCCTATGGAGAATACTGCAGTGGACAGGGTCAGCAGCAAAATATATTTTAGACACTTAAAAACATCAGTATCATTTTAAGTGTACACTATATTTAGAATATTTGCTGTCAGACAGCCCATTCTGATGGGGAAACCGTTGTTATATGAGCCAAATATCACTCTCTCTCGCTCAACCAGACCCCATTTGCAAAAGGAGTAATTTTACCTCTCAGAACAAATGTAATGCTTCCATGACTGATTGGTTTGTTTATGTTTATTTTGTGACTTCAGCAGTTTAAGTCAAGTCGCAGAAATACACAAACAAACTAACAGATCGAGGCACAGGTGGAAGAGGAACTCGAAGAGAACTTGAGGTTCTGAGAGGTAAAATTGTGGGTTTTGCCAAAGGAGTTTGGTTGATCGAGAATGAGAGCGATATTTGGCTCATATAATGCTGGTTTCCTGCCTTGTGATGATTTAATATGGCAGCCAAATTACTGAATACATATTGTTTGCTTATGATTTCACTCATTTTACTGTTTCAACAGAAAGACACAGAGGATGAAGTTCGAGAGATCATCAGGAACAATCTCCATTTACAAGGAAAGGTGAGAGAACTGTGAGCTTGTAATTAACAGAATCTGATGATGACTGAAGATGATGTCACAGTTTATATTCACCCTACAGAGAAATTAACAAGTATCTTTTGTAGTGTAGTCTATGAGAACAGCTTCAATGTTTGATCAGATCCACTCATGTAATAGAAGCGCTCATAGAGGTGCACAGCATCAACACACATTGTAATCTCTGTCCTCTGTGTGTGTGTGTCTGTGTGTGTGACTGTGTATGTGTGTGTTGCACAGCTGGAGGACCCAGCGATTCGTTGGCAGATGGCTCTGTACAGAGACCTCCCAAACCACTATGAGGACACCTCTGACCCAGAGAAGACTGTAGAGAGAGTGTTGGACATCGCTCACGTCCTCTTCCACCTGGACCAGGTGTGTGCGTGTGTGTGTGTGTGTTGTTGAAAGGACCAAATATGTAGGGTTGGGAGGGTTACGTTAAAAATGTATTCTGATACAGTCACTGAGTACCTGCTAAAAAATGCAGTCAGTATCATGATTCAAGTATCAAAGTAATGTAACTTGATTACTTTCTGTTACTTTTGGATTACCTCAATATTTGTTTAGCCTAATATAGGATTTTTAGGGCTGCAACCAACGATTATTTTCATCATCAATTAATCGGTCGATTATTTTCTCAATCAATTAGTTGTTTGGTCCATGGAATGTTAGAAAATGGTGAAAAACTTTGATCGAAGTTCAAGATGACGTCCTCAAATGTCCTGTTTTGTCCACAACTCAAAAATATTCAGTTTACTGTCAGTGAGGAGTAAAGAAACCAGAAAATATTCACATTTAAGAATTCACAGAATCAGAGAATTTTGACTTTTTTTCATTAAAAAATGGCTCAAAATGATGAATCGATTCTTAAAATAGATGCAGATTAATTCAACAATTGATTAATAATAGATTAATCGTTGCATCTCTAAGTTTATGCTTGTTGTGAGGTTTATTAGTTTGTCCAGTTGTTCCTTCCTTTGTTGTGCACAGTTTATTGATTGATTGATTAATTTTAAGATAAAAAATGTCCAAATTTTGCAAATGACACAAGGAAGAAGACATTTGCATAATTGTATTTGAGTTGATGTTCTGTATAAATTGTTAGTGCAGCTTTGGAAAGAGAAGCTGACCTGCAGTCTCCCTCTTCTTTCAAAAGTGAGACACAAGCATGTCTGTTCTTTAAAAAAACAGTTGCCTGTAGACATGAGCTACATCAACTGCAAGTCTTGCATCCTGAGTGTTTGAGTTTGTGTGTTTAGGTTGAACATCCTCAGCGCAGTAAGAAGGCTGTGTGGCACAAGCTGCTGTCCAAACAGAGGAAGAGAGCAGTGGTGGCCTGCTTCAGGATGGCACCGCTCTACAACCTGCCCAGGTTAGTCATACAGCCACTCTGTATGTTGTAAAAAAGACTTGTGACAATATTATTAAGTTTATATACCTACTGTATCTCCCCCAAACTAGGCACCGGGCTGTCAACCTGTTCCTGCAGGGCTATGAGAAGTCCTGGATCGAGGCAGAGGAGCACTACTTTGAAGATAAACTCATAGAAGACCTCGCTGTAAGTTCAGCTCAATATAGATCTAAAATAAGTGGAATTATTTTGAGCTCTGGCACAATTTTTTCTACTTCGAGGAAAAGTAGTCCTTTTTTTCTTTCATTGTGTATGACAGAGTCTCTTGTGATTGTGAATGTGTGTTTATTTCAGAAACCAGGTGAACAGGAGCCGTCTGAGGAGGAGGAGGGGGTGAAACACATCGATCCTCTGCATCAGCTCATTCAGCTGTTCAGCAGAACAGCCCTCACAGAGAAGTGGTGGGTTCTTATAGTTATATGCAGTGGTGGAACTCCAACTCCCATCACCAGTCACTTTGTTTATCTCTCTGTTTCACACTGGGCTGGTACAGTCTGTAGTTGGTTTTTGGGAGCTCCTGGGCAACAAGAGGCTGCTCATGGTTTGTAACCATGGCATGTTTTGCATTGAAAAAATACCTTTAAGTGGCAGTCTCAAAGATTATAATTTAATTGAATGTCTGTTCAGTCACTATCTATGAGGTAACAAGATTCTGATTGTGCCTACGGCCCACAATGAAAATATTGCCATATTCATATATTTGCAGTATTACAAACTGTGCGACAGTTATTGCGAATGCAAACTGAACATTTCCTACTGCTGCAAACATGAGTTGACTTTTATTTTGAAATAGTCACAAGACACTTAATCAGGTTTACTTAAGGACTTAGCGTTATCATTCCGTAAAAAACGTATCTACAGAACAACAGCCATTATCTGACAGCCGATCGGTTCGAAATATTGCAGGGAGTGATGGAATAGTCAGGAGCAGCCACAGTGAGCTGTTAGATTAACAGTTTGCAAAGCATTAAACAACTCCTTTCCTTGTGCCCTGCTGCTCACAGACTCATGCTTGCGCAGCATAAAATCAGATCACGGTTACTCACAGAATACTGGAAAAAAATCAATAATTGCCTGACTTCATTATTAAAACAACAATAGTTTGTTTTCTTGCCCCCAGAATTATGTGACCTGTAGTATTAAATCACATTTACTGCCACAGGGGTGGCCAAATAAACCAGGACTGAAATCTTTGAGATTATTACTCTAAAGTGGCTAAAAGTTGTATCCAGCAGCAATTGATTTTCAGTGGTGTGTGTTTGTTTCCTGTTGCAGTAAACTTGATGAGGATAATCTCTACATGGCCTATGCTGACATCATGGCGAAGGTACTGGCTACTGAATACTGCACTAGCAAACTTTTCATTATTTAGCAGTGAATTAGCTGTCTTATTACAGGATAATGAGATTAACACATTAATTAAAGGAAGTTGGTTCTTCCTTTTGCAACATATTATCCCTCTGCTGTCCACATGTAACTCTTTATTTGTCACTCTTCGCTCCCTCAGAGTTGTCACGATGAAGAGGATGAGGATGGAGAGGAAGTGAAGAGTTTTGAAGTAGGTGATCAGTCTGTCTGTTTATCCGTCAGTTCACATGATGGTCTTGGCTAGAAGCTGGTGTGCTGCTGCCTGTCACACGTGTCCTGTTTCACTTCAACAGGAGAAGGAGATGGAGAAGCAGAAGCTGCTGTATCAGCAGGCTCGACTGCACGACCGTGGAGCTGCTGAGATGGTGCTGCAAACCATCAGCGCCAGCAAAGGTAGTTTTCACTTCCTGAAGGTCCTGCCTCCCACCTCATATAACTACTACACTATCTACTATACTATAACACTATTAGTTGATTGAATGCACCGTATACCCAGGTTTATGCGTGTCAGTGCAAGTCCATTAAACTAAGACTAAGACTATTCACAATTTATATAATTTAAGTATAGTGTATATGTAAATATACATTTTTCAGGATAAACAATACTGATAATGACTACCCCATATGTCAATGGAGAAAACACACAGGACTCCAATTATGTCATATGCTGAAAGTGGTTTCATTAAACTTGGTCAAGGAGACTGAAAGAATAATCAGTACATGCTTTGTCCTGATGCTCCCTTTAGTTCTGGAGTTTCGCTCCTGTGGGATAGTCTTTAAGCCTTCACAGACTGTGTCATAAATAATCAATGCCCAATTAAGGTCAGACCCACCACACCTACAGCATATAGAATTAGTCTGTTGGTCTGCAAATCCAAAACAAGGGTAATATGTATGTACAGGGTCCGAGGTCACAGCTCAGCACCCTTTCCTCCCATTCCTCCGGGGCAGTGATATCCAATCCCTGATTGCAGGAAAACACATCTCTGACCTTGGCTGCCATAGCAACACTATCAGGGACTACCTCTTGTTTTCCCCAAAAGGAACAGACAGCTGCATCTGCTGTCTAGAAGGGAGACAGTATGTCTGTTAAGAATTACTGCAGACCTCCCAGTGACCTCAAGGCTTTAATTTGATCCAGCGTATGATGCCTAATGTCTGAAAATTCCCTAACAGAGGGTACATATGTATATAAACTAGGGCTGTCAAACGATTAAAAAAATTAACTCAATTAATCGCAATACTACTCTAGTTACTACTGCTCGTTAAAATTCTACATATTATATGTACTAATATTACTTGTATTTTCTTCTGTTATCTCTTTTATAGTATTGAAGGATGCAGTACAGTTAATCCATTACAATTTAAGGATGCAATTTTACAGATTGGTGAAAAATAATAACACATAGTTGTTTATTTTTTCACATCAGCACTACATTTTGATTAGTGCATTAAATAAATGCCTCTGTATCCATCTGCACACCTCAACTTTCATAAACAAGTCACATCCATACAGTCTATGGTCACTTGGTTGTGAATGGAGAATATTGTCCCCCTGAAGCTGCCGTACATCTGACAGGCCACTGTCCGTCATAGGAAACACTCACATAGTTACAACTAGTCTGATTGTCACTGTCACTGACACTGTCAAACCAAGAGTTTAACAGTGTTTTCCACTGTCGAGTGTGATCAAACCACCGATTGCAGCGAGTTTTACCCAATCACGGGCAGAGTCGGACGGCTCTCCACCGGGCAGCAGGTGGGATGAAGCTGCATTCACGACAGAAATACAAGACAAATCCCGTCCCGCACTGACTCAAAACGGGACGCGCTATTTAATCCTCAAGTACGGGACGATTCCATATTTCAGCGGACGGGTGACAACTCCAGTGGCGACACAGACCACAGACTGTATACACAGACAGACTCCACCTAAGTCAGGTGACACGATTAATCGTGAGTTAATTTTTTTTTAACGCGTTATTGTTTCCAGATTAATCTCATGCGTTAAAGCGTTAACTTTGACAGCCCTAATATAAACATGTCATTTAACACAGCTGGAAGGTGCTGGAAAAGGTTCAAAATGCACCTTGAAAATGCTTGAAAAGTGCTTGAATTTTGATTTCAGAAAAGGTGTAGAAACCCTAATAATATGTTTATCAGCGTAAAGCAGTAACTTTAATAAAGCGAATGGAAGCAGATCAAAAATGAGGCTTCATAATAAAATATGATCAATTATACATCATTACCAGTTACATATAATTAGAAATAAAAGCCTGACTCTAATACAAGCCTGCTTCAAATAAAAGCCTGGTAGGTGCCTTCTGCAGTTGAGGTAAATAAAGGCCCTGGTCACTATTTGAGATATACAATAATCAGTGACAATGTTAATGTTTTATTGAATGTCACTACTGTAGACCCACTTTATGTCAGTAATACAGACTGAATCCTTTGCTATATTTATTACAGTCTCCTCTGTATGAGAACGGGAGCTAAGTTATTAAAATGTTAAAGTGCACTGATTCCTTGTTGGATGAGACGGGGACTTTGAAATGTCCCTGAACTGCGGTAGATAAAAGACTGATGTTCAGTTCCTTCTCACCAGGTGAGATGGGCCCCATGGTGGCCTCTACTCTGAAGCTGGGCATCGCTATTCTCAACGGAGGAAACTCCACTGTACAGCAGGTACATCACTGTTCACTCACTTGTGTTTCTCTTATGTACATGGCCAGTTTTATCAGGATGTGTGTGTTTTAACTTTGAGGTCATAGTTAGTGATGGTGTCAAACTGGACTGTACATTCACAGCTATTTCTAATACTCTTCCCCCTTTATATACATTAATGGGGAGAACAACCAATTGGAAACACCTATCGATGTAATATAGAACTAATGGCACACATATAATTGAATTTACCTATTTCTGACAATGTCTGAACACCATGAGCTTCATGAAGAAAACTGAAATACTGTCCTGTGAAGTGTATTGTCATTGAGGGCCTGTCAGAGAGGTGCTGTTCCACGTTTCATTCCTCTGTGGTCTCTCTCCTTCTCTTTGACAGAAAATGTTGGATTATCTGAAAGACAAGAAGGATGTGGGCTTTTTTCAGAGTCTGGCTGGTCTGATGCAGTCATGCAGGTAACTCTCCAAACTCTGGCTACTTCGGGACTGAAACAAATATACTTACAGTGGCTACATTTCACATGCACAAAATATTGTTAAATTCCACTAATATTCCTGTTTAATGCAGCTTTGATGATTAACGCAATGATGTGGTGGGCGCTCCAAAGGAAAAACGATAGGGAACCACTGATATAGAGCATAGATTTAAAGAAAGTAGTTAAAAGTAAAGTTATAGGTCCATGAAAGTGGCACAAAATAACAGTGATTCATGATACATGATTTGTCTTTGTTTTCAGTGTTCTGGATCTGAATGCATTTGAGAGGCAGAACAAAGCAGAAGGGCTGGGGATGGTGACAGAGGAGGGATCAGGTAAGCTTCATCATGTTTACACCTTATTGATTTATACTGCTGAATGATCATAGCAGTAGAAAGAAGAGTTCAGTGAGTTTTTTTTTCTATAGTATGTTGATGTTAAAATTCTTTTCCTCACAGGTGCAGGTAATATTCTTAAATGTCACTTTAATTAACCAACATACAAAAACCCAAAGGCACTGCTGCTGAAAGTTTTCTAGTGGAATAATGAAGGGTAGATTCTAAGGTCCAATTCAAAATGAAAAGATGTAAAGCATTTACATTAACAGGTCCTGGAGTGTGATACCACTGTAGAAAGTTATCATTTAAATAGTTGTATAGAAGAAATATCTTTGGTGTCGCATCTTGTTGTTACTTTTGATACATGAAGATTCTTTTTATCCTCGTCAAACCATCCTTCTTTATCTTGCGTTGTCCCATTTATCCTGTTCTCACTTTGGTTGAGCGTTTTGTTGAATTGAATCGAGTGGTAATGCAGGACTACCTGTTGTTCACATGCATTATCAATTACTGTATGATTTCCTGGTGTACAAGTGTATGTGCTTATGATTTGCCTGTTACATTTTCTGTGTGTAAACATTTGTTACAAATGTTCACAGTCATCCTTTAGATTGCATACTGAAAAAAAAAAAATCAAAATTCAAATTGATCACTTTCTGTAGACAACTGACAACAGTGCAGGACATTCTGCTTTGTAGAACAAGATTTTAATATACAGTAATAGCTTGCAAACTAACTACTGTAGAATAATAGGTCATTATTGGTGCATACATTATCATCATGTTATAATAGGTGCAGTGATTATCTACATTACAAGTTTGTTTTAGTACTCTCTGGTTATTCTATTCTTCGACTTCCTTTCACTCTTATTTCACCGCACTTATACATGAATATTTTACTCCCCCTTTTGTAGAATATGGGCTCCCCAAATTTTATGGGCTATTCTACAGAACTGATTCAAAGTCAGAGCGGTAAACATCTTAAAATAAAATAAAACTCTGTATCTATGTAATATCCAAGGTACCCAGTTCTAGTAATTAGGGATGCACCGATTGACAGAGCAGCTGACAATGTCACAGAACAGCCGATAAACTTTGAAGCTCTTCGGGCTAATGTTAGCCAGCAGCAGACTGCTGTTCACAGAGGGACAGCTAAAATCTCACCTCCTATTCTGGCTGAAGAATAAATAACCTGCGTCTCCTCAAACATTTTCTCATCCAGACTCGTTTAACTTATGCATCTGTTTTTCTCACAGCAAAGTTTACTGCAGCAAACTGTCGCACACGTCTGTCTCCGGTTTGTTTACATCTGCTTCAACAGGAGATCAGTGAAATCTTGTCCCGCGAAATCCCGCAAGATTCCATGATCTCATGAGATCGTGTTCCCCCGTTCAGAATCTTAATATAAAACTATAATAAGGCCTGGCTGTAACCTGGAGGACTTTGGAGAAAATGTAAAATAGTATTTAATGAATATTTAATAGTCAGTGTTTTATTATGAACATCCAATTTAATTTTTACAAGAAAAGTTGCAAAAATGTTTGTGAATTCTGTCAGTTATAGTTCTTAGAAAGACTGAAGATCGGAATCAGCCAAATTCGGAATCGGCAGTCAAGAAAATTGAAATCGGTGCATCTCTACTAGTAATTGCACAGTTAATTCTCATTTTGTATTTTCAGACAGTTTTGGATATTATTCCTTTTTGGACTGCTGTACTTATTTTTGGACGCAGCCACCTCTCTGTCTATGGACACCATTCTGTGGTCTCTCTCAGTGTCCCAACCACAACACTATCTGATTGGTTACAACACTGAAGGCTGCTGTGCCGCAGACAGCTGTCAGGCACTGGAGCAGCTTTGTTGAGAGGGTGGAGTTGTGTTTGGAAGGTAAGGCAGCAGATATTTGCAAAGTTACAAATATGACAATCCTCTTTGCTAAAGTTGCAAAATACTATCATCTTATGGCCTGTTTCTAATCTGGGTCCCAAATATCGGTTATTGGTCTCCTTGATCACTAATAATCAGTATTGGTCCTGAAAAAAAACATATTGAACGACCCCCACTTTAAAACCATTAGCACCCAACTGCCATAATCTCCAGGTCCTACAGCTCATTTTATGTGGCACACAAGAACTTGGAAAGAATATCATTTCTGCAATAGAATTCTGTGCTGCATTACAGAAGTACAGTGTCTACAAACTACATGTCCCAGAATGCATCCCAGTTTAGTTATCCATGCTCTGAGCGCTCCTAGCCACAAAATTTCAGTCTACACTACAATCTACACACAGTGGCAGCCGAGCTAGTAGCAGCCTAGCTAAAAGCAGTCGTTTCATTTTTAATATGTATTTTGGATTTGAAACCTCTCTTGTTGGCTACACAAAAGGAGACAACCTTTATTGTTATTTTGATTTTATTACGTATTAATTTGTATATTTCATTTTTTTTTTTAAATAAATTGTAGTCTATTATTAGTTTTACACTTGAATGTCTGCTTGCCATTATCTTTTCCTAGACTTCTGCTATCAGAGTTATTAATTATTAAGTTATTACTAAAACTAGTAATAAATGAAATGCAGAGACAATTGTGTAATATGGTAACAAACAGATACATTTATACAGTATTACAAATTGCAACCTTTCAGGGCAACCATAATGCTGATGAGGCCCAAGATGAAACTGAGTTTGACACCCCTGCACTAGAAGTAGATCATACAGAGTAAATACATATTACAATAAATACCTCCTTTTTAAAGCTCATGAAGTTGCTCATAATGAGAAACCAGTAGTTACTAAAACAGACTTCGTATTAATCATTGCTGCACCTATTAGCATAAAATCATACCACCTACTACAGCTGATAATGTTTTTTCTACTCATTTTTGTCTTGTAAATCACTCATTCTTGAGAATTAGGACATAAGTGTATTTTTTGGGGGGGGGGGGGGGATTTTTACTCCTTAATTATGGTGGAAAATATATTTCGAAAGATCAAACTCTTGGCTATTAAACCTTGAAACGGGCCAACCTCCTAGTGTTTTTTATGGATGGAGAATCTGACAGAGATGACATCTTACAGAGTCAACAAAATGTTAATTTTTTTCATTTCACAGCATAGTCATAGTAACATTTTATGTTTTAAAGTAGCTCAGAGTTCTCTAATGTTAATCAAAATACACATTTTAAACCTTAATTCTTATTTAGCTTTGATTTAGAAGGACTACAGAGTTGACATGTTGTGGTTGAGAGACATCTGATAGCAATATTATTTAATAAATTTATCAAAAAATAGAAAGTTTACTTGAGCAGTATTCCCACTGTTTTTAAAGCAGGAAGTGAGATACAGTAGGGGTCCTTAGGATATAGCTAACCCTTTTTTATACGAGTTGATGGAAATCTGGGACACAACTTTAAAGGGCCAACACTTTCAGAAAAAAGAAGAAAAAAAATCTGGCACAGAGCAAGTTTCTAGTTTTAATTTCTTTTCTTTTGATAATTTGTCCCAATTTTCAAGAATGGGTGAAATACAAAGTAATTGCTCTAACCAGCTTTTTAAAAGGCCCTATGAACAAAAACAGGTTCACTGTGGATTCATGTCCACAATTAAACAAAAAGCAAAAGCATAAGGTCTTGGTGTTATATTTTAAAAAATCCTTCACTAAGCTGTACAGGTTTTCTGTCAACACATTACTTTTTTCCATGTTGACCAAACAACTAAAATTCGGAATTTTTTCAAAGCTCTTTTCCCTATATGTAATCTTTTTCTTTGTTTCTTTCTTTGTTTCTTACTTTCTTTCTCTCTTTCTTTCTTCCCCCTGTTTTCCTTTTCTCATTTTGGTTTTACTGCACTTTCTTCCCTTCCTCAGTCATCACTCATGAGCGTGGTAATTATGCCTCCTGCCATTTTCTTGTGTGTTGGTTGGTCTCCTCCTCTCTCTTTCTACTTCACTCCGGTTGGTTAGTCGTTGTGTCAGTTCTGTCCAGGTCCTGAGTGTAGACCTTCAAACCTCGTCCTTACCTGCTCTGTGCTTGTAGCTACTTTTCTGCCTTACCCTCACCATTCTAATCTTTTTATTTTTATTTTTTTGTTAGGCCAATTATAACCCGCTCTCTGGTTGGTTCTGTAGTTGTTTCTTTTTTTTTTTTTATTTCAAGCTGTTTAAAGTCTTAGTCCACTTCTGAATTTTGGCGTAAAATGTGTCATGTCATTCCCTTCCCACAATAAGCAAACTGATGATGATAATATGATTGTTTTGGAATATACCATATGGATGTTAAGACTGAAAAATCCACACATTTCCAGGCAGAAGTAGTAGAAGTGTAGCTGTCATATCACAACCTGCCATGTATGCCTCCCTCTCAGGATTTGCACAGTATCTGGCACATTCTAAATATTACTAATATGACTATTTACCCTCCCCCCACCTTCATCGTCCACCCCCACCCTCTCAGTCATGTAGTCGACTTAAAGTCAGTTGGTTGTTTTGTCTCAGTAATGGAGATGGTTATTGTGCTGGGTGTTATCTGTTGTGAAGTGTACAATCCCCTCTGTGTTCTCAGCCACTATCTCTGTCCTCTCTCTGTCTGACTCACCCTCTGAGGGCTGCAATGAATACAAAAACCCCCCAAATGTCAGATTAAGCCTCTAGTAAAGCTTTACTCATCAGTATGCCTCTAATACAAACATAGACTGTATAAATATTAGATTTAACTTCTGGGTCTGAAAAATGAAAATTTTGTTTCATTCCCGTTCTTTCTAATGACCAGCAGGGGGCAACTGCACTGGTTGTAAAAAGAACTATGAGAATGTATGTAAGCTTATGAGAAAATGAGGCTACTTCCCACTTGATTTATGACCTCAGTAAACAGTTTCCTAATGAGTTTATGATCTCAATCACTAGTTTCAAATCTTCTTCAATAGAGAGGTGAAGCCACAACCCTTCCAGTAGACCGCCATGTGACCTAACTTCGGAAAAAATATGAACTGTAGTCAGTGATGAGAGACAATTTTTTGATCCCATTTGAAGTGTGTCATGAATTACACGATGAAACTGGCATCAGATCATGAAGATCATAAGGATACAAAATTAGAAAGACCACACACCCAGAAGTCGTGTGAGTGATGTCAGGACTTTCTACCTCTAAAAGCTAACATTATCCACTGAAGCTACGATGCCTGTGTGTTTTCATACCAGGATTTTGTCACAAAAAATGGGCCTTACTTGTTCTATAAGCGATAAAAGGGCCAGGAGTTGCTGGATAAAACACTTTGGGTAGTTTCACGCAAAACTAAACTAAACTACAACAAACTTACCACAAATTGTGACTTTCTTGTCTTATAAAATTCTGTTTTAAATTGACAAATGTTGCGGCACAGGTCAAATGGGATCAAAAAATAATTTGTCCCTCCAATTAAGAATAAAATAGAACATAAAGAAGGGTAAGCTTTAGGGCGTGGCTACTATGTGATTGACAAATTGCTACCATGGCGTGTCTTCAGGTTCTCCGTAGGCCATTTTCCACCAAATAAGCTGTGGTTCTTGAAGCAGTTCTGTTCCACCAGCTGTGTAAGTGGGGTGGAACCATTGAAAGTAAGATGTCTAGTAGAATATGACATGCCCTCCTTGGTTCCTAAGGAAAACCTGCTAATTTTGGTTCTAGCTGGGAACCAACTTTTCAGGTTCTAAACCACTTTATTTTTGGTGGAAATGGTCGAATCGGTTCAAAATGGACTGGTTCCATGTTGGTGGAAAAAGCCTGATAGAGGCCTAGAAATGTGTCTCTTCCCCAGTTCCATGGTCTTGTCAAAATATGGTGACCCATAATGCCAAAGTCGAGGCTTCAGAATGGTAGTCCACTGACCAATAGGAGACATCACGATCGGTTTACACTTCAATATAAATTAATGTTTTTAATGTGAAAGGAGTCATTCATAGTGACAAATCCACAAAGAATTATCACCAACTCGGCAGATCCTCTCAGATCTATCAGCATTTTAGCTCATCACTTTGGTTTTACGCTCTGCAGCTTTACTTTACTGTCAGCACTCTCATCTACTTTTTTTCCAGCATCAGCAGGCAGCTCTAATAAACCCACTGTACACTACCTGTACACTGTACTGTAGAGATGAGCTGGTGAGCATTTTGGAACATTAGGCAGCTAAAAAACTAGAACACCACTCCACTCCACATGAATGCTTATGTTGCTCTGTGTCTTCTGGAATACGTAATTGGCAGGTGTTTGCTCACACGTCAGGCAGTTTATGATGTAGTAACAGCAGTGTATTTTTTACAACTTGTTCCGCTCACCTCAAGTAGTGGATCTGAATCTGTTGATGCAGCTTCAACATTTTTAGATATCAGTGACCCTGAAATAATTTATAATTGACTGACTCATTCTTGCGAAATGGGACAAATTTTTTAGTGGGTTTTGATTCTCAGAGTTCTCTTAATGCTAATCAAAATACACATTTTAAACCATAATTCTTGTTTATCTTTGATTTAGAAGGGCTACAGAGTTGACATGTTATGGTTGAGACACATCTGATAGAAATATTATTGAATGAATTTGTTGAAAAACTGAGTTTACTGGTGTTTGAGCAGTATTCCTGTGCTTTTTAAACCAGGAAGTGAGAGGGGTCCTTAGGGTATAGCTAACCTTTTTTATGCCTGAATAGATCATGTTTTTGTAAAAAATCTGACAGAAATCTGTGACACAACTTTAAAGGGCCAACATTTTCATGAAAAAAAATGATTTTTAAACAAAGATGATTATGATAGCACATTTTTACACCTCTGTTATCAGTAGGCATTGTTAGTTTTAGATTTTGAAGACTTTTAACACATTTGTGAATTGTCTGAAAAGTTGTGAATCTTGTCTGGGACAAGACTGTTTTCTGACACAGAAATTTAAAAAAAAATTAAAGCAAGTCAAACATTTCATAAATTACAAATATTTCATGTTTATAAATCCATGAAGAACAATCTTTTCACCAAATAATCGAAATTAGGTGTAATGTTACAGAATGTGTAATCTAGATTGAACAATTAAAGTATTTAATGTATAGATTCAAAAAAGATGGCAAAAAAGTTGTAAATCAGCAGTAATTGCAGCCTTGATTATTTCCCGTCCCTCACCTTCTCATCCATCCTGTCTGGTCTGTACCTCCTCTTTGCACCTTGGACTTTACAGTGGCTGTAGTGGCTGAACTCTGATCCTGTTCTCCTCCCTCCCTCCCTTCTTCTCTCTGTTTACTGGCTGAGCTGTGTTCTGTAGTCAGTGTACTTGTCCTTCATAACTGTTCGGCTTGTGTGAAAAACTTAATTTGAATTACCCGTCCTTTTCTTATGATTTTATATTTTGACTTATTTTCACCCCAGTATTGTATTTTAAATTCATGATTTGGTTGTAGTTGTAGTTGTAGTCATTCTTATTGTGTATAGTGTTACAACCCAGAGTTTTTGATGGATTAGAGAAACTTTATATGCATTTACTGTACACAACATCCTTAGCTTGTCATTTTTATAATTCCTAATCTTTAGACAGATTTTTACTTGTTCAAAAATTAAGAATAAAACATTAATATGCTCATCATTTTTTCAACTGTGAAAAATGTATTCCCCTCATCTGGTTTATCACTGTGTTGGGAATAAGCCTGAAAGTGCCGTCACACAGTCCGCAATAGTATTTTCAGCTTACTTTTACAACTTTAGAGACAAATCGTCATAGAAAAAACCTTAGACATCTATTTTGGTAAGAAATACAGCGTTATGTTACTCACTATTATTATGGAAAATTCTAAAGATAATATCATATATGCTTTTACTGCAATAAGTAAGATTTATCATAAATTATCTACAAAAATATTCAATAGTGAGTTTTGTTGGCTCAGCATCAATGACTGAACAGGGGTCTCTTTTCAGAGAGTAAATCTTAAGATTTACCTCCTACATATATCAATCCATCCAAGAATTTAATCCTTCTAATCCATGTATCTGTTATCTCTGCCCCCTTATCCTTATCAGGGTCATAGGGTGGCTGGATCCGATCCCATCATTCAAGGTTCCTTTCCACTAAATATGCTCTGGTTCTTGAACCCGTTTAAGATCCTTGGAACTGTGGTGCAAACCAGCCCATTTTTAGCAGAACCATTGCAATCGATGCATTATAAACAGAGGGTGTTGCGCAATGAACGATGACATGTAGAAGCACACCCATGGAAAACCTGCTATTTTTTGGCTCCAGCTAGGAACCAATTTTTTGGGTTCCAAGTCAATTTATTTGTGGTGGAAACGCTCACAGGTCAAAATTAGGTGCCCAAATTGACATGGATCAGAACCAGTTCCATGTTGGTGGAAAAGTCAAGGACAAGCTCTGGATTAAGTCCAGGATATTGGTACCTTGAGGCAACAGCACTAAACACTGCACCACTGTGCCACCTATATAAGCGCTTGCATCATTTTTAGTCTTTCTAATAGTTATGATTGATTGATTTCAACTTTAGGCGGACAAATTGACATGGGACAGGGAAGGTTCCATGTTGGTTGAAAAGGCCTGTCATTGGATGAGAAGCAAGGTTAGGTTATCTTTATGTCCCCTCAGTCCCCTCAGGGAAATATGTTGTGCAGCTAGAGTTTACATAAAAACACAATACAAAGGGGCAAAATCACCAATAACAATATCAACAACAATAAATAAAAAAATAGATAAAGACCACATACTAGTTGAAGGGAATGGAAATTTCATATCGAGTACAAATACACAAGAACGCCAAATTGCAGGTGTGTAAAATGTGTCAGCGTAGTGTAAGGACTGCAGTCATGGTGCTTACTGTGATTGAGCTTATCTATAGCACTTGAAACGAACGAGGTGTGGGGTCTTTTGGTCCTCCAAACAAGTGGCCTGACACAGCCTTCTGAGAGCCATAGCTCAGACTCCCTCTGGAGTGGGTGGTCTTGGCAGACCATTAATGCATCAGCCCTCCAAAGTATCTGCCTGTTATAAATGACCAAAAGTTTGATCTGACTCTGACTGAGATTTTACTGGGAGTTTCAACAAAACTTCCATGTCACTTCTTACAAGACAGATTAAGGTTTCCAAACTAGGCAATAATACACAAAGTTGAATAAAGTTTAAATATTTTTTTCTGAGAAAATAAAGTCATTGTTTGACCTTTTTCAAGGTAAAATCAACATAGAGACTTCATACTCTGAAAACCACGCCCACCGGGGGAAAGATCGGCGCCAGAATATGATACCAAGTGCTTAAATGTGATAAAAGTGGTAATGGAAAATACAAATCAGCACGGCACCATTTGGCTCGGCGCGGCCAAAACTGCCAGTGGAAAACCCCCAAAGGTGCCTCGAGGCAACAGTACTAACCACTGCACCACCACCATTGTTTTAGTCTTTCTAGCAGTTATGTTGTATTGATTATTGATAAATTTTAACTTATAACTATAGAGTAACAGATTCATTGGGTCATAAGTCAAACTAAACCTCTGACATGCTGGTGGGACTGATCTATAGATAAGAAAATGTTTCCTGGATTGAAAAAGTGCACTTTCAGTCTTGTTTCAGACCGACAGATTTTCCTCCTCAGCCCAGTTCAGTTTGTTGTCATATTGTATGGGTGTATTCTGTTAATGTTTCTGTTGATGTTATTGTATAAGTTATTGTGTAGTGTCTCATCCTCCTTTCTCTGACCCTCTTTTCCTTTTGCATTCCATGGTTCAAAGCAGCATTTTAGCACAGTCAGAGAAGCTGTCCTCAACCTTCTATCAGTCTATGAAGAATCTACTGTAGGGCAAGCAGCAAGCAACACGTGTAACTTTAAACCAAACCAGTTCTGAGAAAATATGAAGAGAGGCTAAATCCAGTCCTGACTGTAAAATGCTGCAGTTTAAAAACCAATCCACTTCAGTCCACCACCAAGTGCTGTGGCTGCCCACTGCTCATCCAAGAGTGTGTGTGTGTGTGGGAGTGAGTGTGTTTGGGGTAGGTAAGAATGGTGTATTCTGACCATACACCTTTCACTGACTGAAAGAAAACACTGGGGATTTCCTCACATTAGCACCATCTCTTTTTAATACTTCTTCACTCTCCATCTTCTTGTCTGTCTATCCCTTTCCTACATGTTGTCTGCTTTTGTCTCCTCTGGTCTCTGACTTTCTTTATGTGTATGTGTGTCTGTTTATATGGATGTGTGTGTGCATTCATGTGCGTGTGTTTGCACATGCCTGTGTTCTCGTGTGGACGTTTGTGCATACCTATGTATGTGCTTGTGCATATGTGTGTCTGCATGTGTTCTGTCTGTGTACGTGTGTGTGTGTGCATGTATGTGTGTGTGGGCGTGTGTTTCTTCTCTCCGGCCAGGTGAGAAGGTCATGCAGGATGATGAGTTCACCTGTGACCTTTTCCGCTTCCTGCAGCTGCTCTGTGAAGGACACAACTCAGGTGTGTGTGCAGGTTCTCTGTTACTCACTGACTTCATGTAGGAATATGGCTGAGGTAAATTTACTAATCACCTGTTCAGAGTGGCCTTGAGGTGTTAACCACTCAGGTAGTGTTCATCCATATTTATTATGGGGTCGCACCATTTTTTTGTGCTGACAGAATTAAAGGGACAGTTCACCACAAAATCAAAAATGCCTATTTTTCCTCTGGCCTGTAGTGTTATTTATCCATCTAGATTTTTTTTTTTTCTCTCTCTTTTTTCTCTCCAATATAATGGGACTGAATGGCACTCAACATGAGGTGTTCAAAGCACCAAAAATACATCTGAAAAGTTCAAAACCAGTGTCTCTTTCCAAAAATCATGATACAGTTACTCAAAATAATCCACAGACATTGTTGTGAGCGTGTAGGAACTACTCTCTTTCTGCACTAGAAACTACTGGACCTACTTTAGAATAGAGCTGCAACAATTAATCGATTATTGATTGATTATTAAATTAATCAACAACTATTTCGATCTTCGATTAATCGGTTTGAGTGATATTTGCAAGAAAAAAAATCCAAAATTTCTGATTTCAGCTTCTTAAATGTGAATATTTTCTGTTTTCTTTACTCCTCTCTGACAGTAAACTGAATACTTTGAGTTTGGACAAAACAAGACATTTGAGGACTCATCTTGAGCTTTGGGAGACACCATCAACATTTTCCACACATTGATCGATAATGAATGTAACTGTTACAAAAATGACTTTAAAAATAGGATAAAATAGGATTTTTCAACTGACAAGATTGTTACAGGATTAATAAATGAACCAAGAAAACAATCATCAAATTAATTGACACTGAAAATAATTGTAGTTGCAGCCCTACTTTAGAATCTATCAGAACTACTTTTACTACTTCTACTTTTCTGCTAGAAAGAAAGTAGTTCCTACATGAAACTGCTCACGACAAGTCTGTGGATTGTCTTGAGTAACCAGGTTGTGATTTTTGGAAAGAGACACTGGTTTTGAATTTTTCAAATTTAATTAATTTTTTTGAGCTTTGAGCACCACAAGCCAAATGCCATCTAGTTCCATTATACTGGAGAGAAGGCAGACATCTCTACGGCCGATATCTCCCAAACTAACTCGCACCACATTCATCTGGATGGATAAACAGCACTACAGGCCAGGGGAAAATATGTATTTTAGATTCTGGGGTGTGCTGTCCCTTAAAAAAAAAGAAAAAAAAAAAAAAGAAAAAAGTGTCCTTGTTAGTTTTTCTTAGAAGAAACTCAAGTCAAGCAAGTTATTGAAATTGTTGAGCTGACTGCCATGTCCTCAAAAAGTGTGTGATTGCCGTTTGAAAAATAGATTTGAAATTTGTTTCTCCATCAGTATGTAAATATGACAAAGAACAGTTTTATATGTCTCACTGAAACAACTGATTAATGCAGACTTTGGTAAGAGGATGACCTCTTATAGACATCATGGCTTTCTTCAGACTGCCAGTCCAAATCTGTTTATTGACATATCCAGATTGATTTTAGAAAGTCTGGACAGCAAAAACCACATGAAATTTGATTTTTGCAAATCAAATTTAAATCCACATTGTGAGGTGGTTTGACATGTGATTCCATTTGGATTTCTACAGATGCGTGTCCAAAATGGTCCTGTCTAGAAGGGAACCCTTTATTTGTAAAACTCTTGATAGATTTGTAAGTGTTGTTTACTTATTTTTATTTTACTTATTTATTTATTTATTTAAAATAGGAGTCAGTGCATATTAATGAACATTTATATGTAAATAGGCAAGATTACAGCCGGAGGCTAATTTCCATCTGTAGTCCCTGGGCAGGTTGATAATACATAACACACTTAACAAATTACAATTGTACATAAACTTCTTAGCAACAGAAAATAAGTAAAACAAGAAATAGAACATTAGTAATGACAAACATTGTATAGTAACTGACAAAGACACACAACAGTACAATAAGTAGATGAGAGATGTTCCTCAAGACAAACAGGAGAAAAGAAGACCGCAGGAGTTAAAGTGCTTAAAGTGCTATGTGTTAAAGTGACAGGTGCTAAAGTGCTGGTGTATATTGCACATTTACCTATTACACAAGGTTTGTATGCACAGATGTCTATATGCACACACTATTGGACAAGGCTAACATGCATAGATGTATTGTGCATTGTGCATGTTGTACTGTTTTTTATAATATGACAATGCTGTGGTTAAGATGTCTGTAGGTTTTGGGGAAAAAAGGGTTAGGGTTAGGGAAAGTTCATGGTTTGGGTTAAAATGATCACTCTTGCTAGACCTTTTCGTTCAGTCCCTTCCAGACACGACTCGCTCATATCAGATTTCAGTCATCCGTTATTGTTGATGTCTGTTGCATCACTCGCAATGTGACACACAATGATGCATCAAATCTACAGTGCATCAGAGCCACTGAGCAGAATCTATGCTGCTGCTAGCAGAGCAGCCTCCTCTGTCGCTGAGTTTGTCTGGTACGATGGAGGAATTCTGCACCACAACTTGACAGTGTGATTGTTTGGAGGGTGAGATGATGGATCTTTATTCATGCTGCGTCACCAGCATACGTATTTACTGATGCCCGTTACCACAGCAACCCATGCAGATAGGTTGGTGATGTCTGGACACGCAAATCTGATCTCATCACTTGCAATTAACACTGTGGACAGTCTTTTATAAAGATCTGATTTGAGAAACAAATCTGATTTGCCTGCAGTCTGAACAAAGCCGATCAGTTTCCTTCCATGTAGGTTTCATTCTGGCACCCAAGGCATAAAAAAATGTTATGCTAAAATGTCACCACCACTGTATTTCTTCATTTGAAAGAATTTTACAAGTGCATAATTGCAGAACTGCTTTTTCAGACTTCCAGAACTACTTGAGAACGCAAACGGGGAACAATACGACCGTCAACATCATTATCTCTACTGTTGACTACCTCCTCAGAGTACAGGTTAGCTCCTTTTGTTCACTTCTGCTGCTTCATAAGGGACTTATTTCCCTGAGTCTTCACTGAGTCATACTGTCCTCATACAGTCTTGACTAAAAACCATATAACTCCCTTTAAGTTAAGTAGAATTTCAGATTTTATGAACTGCTTCTAAAGGACAGTTCAGTGTGAAGTTAAGCAATATAACAAACACTTCTATCTTTTACTAGCTTAAATCTAGTCCTACAGGAAAAGAGGAGTGGAAAAGGACACACACACCATTGTATTGCTGTATTGTCCCAAAATGCCACCTTCCGTATTTACCATGTTGCATAAGCAATGTAGTTTATGCATTTAACTGCCTGAAGATTGCTTTGAAAAACAGTTAAACTGAAGGTGTTCAGTCTGTACAGTATGGCCAGCTGGAATGGCCCTTGTTTTTAATGAGTGAGTGAAAGTGACTTTATTGTAACATCTCAAAACTGAGGCAAATGATGGGATAAAGTATGAAAACAAAATGCAGGTTGTTCAAAAAAAATGTTCAGAATTTTCTAATTTCTTTCTTTTGATTGTTGATTTTATGATTGTATTGCTTTTTTTCACTACACAGTGGTATGTGGTATTCTACTATTTCTGCTACTATTTATGCTACTACTACTACTAATAATAATAATCTAAACTATTTAAACTGTTTTTTCAATTTATTGAACCAAAAATCTGTCTCATTCTTGTCATCTTTTCTCCTCCTCTCCTGCTCCCTCCTGCCCTCCTTCTTCAGGAGTCGATCAGTGATTTCTACTGGTATTACTCTGGGAAAGATGTTATTGACGAGCAGGGCCAGAGGAATTTTTCCAAGGCAATAAATGTGGCCAAGCAGGTTTTCAATACACTCACAGAGTACATCCAGGTATGAAAACTGGAACCTGTAGTTCTGAGAGTATTCTCAAAAGTGGATGAAAAGGTCTTAAATGATGCAAATTAAACATGTTATCAGTCATAACTAGTCAATATTAGGCTTGGGCGGTATCTGTTTTTTCATACCTTCATACCTTACTGACATTTTACTGGGGTATACGGTACTGTGACAGTATCTGTAGAAAACTTTTGTAAAACTTGTGTTAAACAGCTCAACTCAACCGTACTGAGTACTGAGTATACTCCTTTAACGTTGGAGGAGCTACTCGTCATAGCGACACTATTCCCACAGTTGGGAATCAACACGCACACACAGGAGTTCTGCTTTGGTCTTGAGAAGCTGCAGCTTTTATTCACTGATAAACTCAAACATACACTGTAAATTTACTTCCAGATGGTATTCACTGCTCATCATTCCTCATAATTAGTCTTTCACTCCTCTCTCATGCTTACTAAAATTATACGCTCACGACGCTACACTCCTCTGCCCAGTCAGTAGTTTACAGTGTTGGCTGGTTTATCTTTATCATCTGGACAAAACCCAAAATACTCCCAGGGCAGAGACATTTTTCTTCTTTTTTTATTAGTTCTTTCTGTAACTTTATCTCCCGGACACCATGTTTGCCTGCTCAGCTGCACCACAGCACAGAGGACTGACCCCTGCTGGCATGTGCTGCACACTGTAATACAGTAATACAGTCTGTATTGAATATCATACTGTCAGGATTTCTTAACACCCTTTACCTTTATACCGCCAAAGCCTAGTCAATACTAATGAGCTGTTGGTTCATTCAGATGCTAAAATGAAGCAAGGCAGGGTGTTCCTTCCTTATGATGCAATATATTTGGCAGATTTTGAGGAAATGTTTACAATTACAGTTATAATAATAAGAAAATGATTGCATTGGTAGACGCTTTGATTGATTTGATCATCTGCTTTTGTGTATGACAAGAAATCAGTGATCTGAAAGAAACCATTTCTACCATGTACAATAATGGACAGCTCAAGAAGCAACATGAGTTATTCTGTAATATCTGTGTCAAATATTCACGTATTGTTGTGTAAAGGTAGTTGTTGGTTGTGATGTGACTGTGTTTGTACTGATGGTGTTGTAGGGTCCGTGTACTGGCAACCAGCAGAGTCTGGCCCACAGTCGACTGTGGGACGCTGTGGTTGGTTTTCTACATGTCTTCGCTCACATGCAGATGAAATTGTCGCAGGTGAGTTAAAGTCACTGTCTGGGTAAGGCTGGGTATTGTTTAAAAAAATTACAATACCAGTACCCTTAAAGTGATACCAATGGATTACTTCATTTGATACCGTTTTTCGAAGGTTCTTCTGACTGGAGAAGTTTCGATACCACTTGGTACTGAGTTATGTCAATCGATACCTTAAAGGTATTGAGGACCGATACCTAGCCTTGTTGTGGGGCATCTGTGGACTAGACTAGACAGAGTTGAGGACTCATCACATGACTTGGACTTACAAATTTAATGTTTATAGACTCAACTTGACAAAATACAACAAGACTTTCAATTCGCCTTGTACTTTAACACCAGTTACTCGCAACTTCACTTGACCTTGAGCCTTTTGATTTGACCCTATCCTAGTGATGCTTGATGCTGTTCAACTGCTCAGCAAGTCGACACTTAATTCCGTAGATCCACTTTGTTTGAACCAATCTGACAGCATCCAATCAAGTTGCAGGAGAGAACCATGAAGGACTAACATTCCACTACTGAGCTCCAGGTGGAGAAAATATCCCAAAGATCATTTCATTTATGAACAAAAACTATGCAGTGGTCAACAAAAACTAGGTTGCGGTATGCAAAATGTGCAGGTCAAAAATTTGAGACAGATGATACAACAGTAAGTCGAAGCTCTGTTTTAAAATGGTATTACATTTGGTGAAGAGTGCTTGTTCAGGATTCGAAACCTAAAGTTTAGGAATTAAAAAAGGAATTTATTCTGACTCGGGACTTGTCTGTCTTGACTTGAGACTTGAGTGCAAAGACTTAAGACTTACTTGTGGCTTGAAAAACAATGACTTGGTCCCACCTCTGGTCTAAGATGGATTTTTGCATGTCATCCCCTCTCTGCCAACCGTAACCAACTTTCACCATCCTTAATTTCTCAGATATTATTAATTTGGGGTAGATAATCAATTTTAAGAAACCTGTCTGCAGTAATTGTATCTGAAATGGTCAAACAAAAAAGTATTTTTTTCTGTCTTTCTTTTTTCCCCTCAGGACTCGAGTCAGATCGAGTTACTGAAGGAGCTGATGGATCTGCAGAAAGACATGGTGGTCATGCTGCTGTCCATGCTGGAGGGTAGGTTTGCTTTCATGAGGACGCCTGTATTAAATATTAAAAAGGGAAATTTACTGATATTTTTTAAATCAAGTTTAGAGGTAAGTAGTTGTTGTTACTTACAGATGTCTGTTGCTATGTTTTGATATTCTATCTAGATTTCTAGAGATGAAAACACAATCATGCCCCCTCCTGGCAATTTTTCGAGCATTTAAAGAGAGTGAAATGTTTGCCTTCACCTCTCTTCTGGTGCAGTGTAGAATACTGTTTGTGTGGGAATCTCCTGTCTCACCACTCAGCCTTGCTGGCCAAAGGATGTGATGTTTTTGTCTTTGAGCCTTTAAAAAATGAACTATGTACTCAGAAGATAAGGATAATTTTATTGAGAAATGGCAACCTTTCATTTTATATTTGAACAATCATTCTATGTTACCTCCTGAATGAGACTCACCTATCTGGTCCTGTGTATTATTTTACCTTGTCCTCTGTCCATCCCTTGTCTTACTAATTGTATAATCACCATCTATTTTGATAAGTGATTAATTGGTTTGAGTGACTTTTTAAGGGAAAAAAAGTAAATCTTAAATGGGTTAATTGTTTATTCACTCATTTATGACAGTAATTTGAATATCTTTGGGTTGTGGACAAAACAGGACAATTCAGGACATCATTTTGGGCTTTGAGAAACACTGATCGACATTTTTAACAATTTTCAGAGGTTTTATGGACCAGATAACTAGGTCTAAATTTGTGGAGCACACAGATGTACATTTGGACCTTTTTTTTAAATTATTGATTATTAATTGTTTTGAGTCATTTTTTAGTTAAAAAAAGTCAAAATTACAAATTCTCTGATTTCAGCTTCTTAAATGTGAATATTTTCTGGTTTCTTTACTCCTCTCTGACAGTAAACTGAATATCTTTGAGTTGTGGACAAAACTTGAGCTTTGATCAACATTTTTACCATTTTCTGATATTTCATTGATCAAACAACTAATTGATTAAATTTAGAAAAAAATGGGCAGATTAATCGTTTATGAAAATAGTCATTAGTTGCAGCTCTAATTGTTAATGTGTTTGACAGGTAACGTGGTGAACGGGACTATCGGGAAGCAGATGGTGGACATGTTGGTGGAGTCCTCCAACAATGTGGAGATGATCCTCAAGTTCTTTGACATGTTCCTCAAACTGAAGGACCTGACCTCCTCAGACACCTTCAAGGAGTACGACCCCGACGGGAAAGGCAAGGCTCTACAACATATTCTCTGTCATCATGAAACATCAGGATCATTTGACTGTAAAAATGCTTCCTTTGCTGGTGGTTCATAGATTTGTGACTGTGCTCACAGGTGTCATCTCAAAGAGAGACTTCCATAAGGCCATGGAGAGCCACAAACACTACACCCAGTCTGAGACAGAGTTCCTGCTCTCCTGCGCTGAAACTGATGAGAATGAGCTGCTGGACTATGAAGAGTTTGTGGAGCGCTTTCATGAGCCAGCCAAGGTAAATGTTGGTTGTTTACACATCTTTAAAAAGTCTAAAGAGGGACTTAAATTGTCCGGATTTAAACCCCTAAGAATGATTAATCTGTTATTAAAATCTATTTTAGGGAATTGTTTCAACATAGGGGGTTTAGAGGGAGAGCTCTCTTGTTAGTTATGTTTGTTTCTTTTCCTTCTTCTGCTTTTCCATTTGTTGGACTGCATAAAGAGGAGCTTTTTTTTTTTTTTTTAAATCAGAGCAGAGTTGATAATTTGGTACAATTCTTTATATTTCTTTGCATTTCTAAGTCAGATACTAATGAATTCCTTTGTTTTGTTGGTTTGGGGAGCATAAAAATCACCCTAATTGCTTGAATTCGAGTAAGGTGGGGTAGGAAATGATAAGCCATGAATTGGTTTCTAAGCTGAGCTGGGAGAGCATTAATTAGAAAAAGAGAAAGTAATATAGTGTAGTTTAATTTCATACTGTAGCAACCTTTTTTACTAATTTGATTGACATTAAAATGCTTAAAACTGCCTCCACTTTCTGTATCTGGCAGTAGGGCTGTCAAAACTGGCTAAAAACATTTGAATATTTACTCTAAACAAACTGCATAGGTTTAAACCTTTTGAATATTTAATTATTTGTCCAGCAGATGAAAACAAATTTGCCGAAATGTCCGAATATAGCCATATAAAAATAGCATACTTAAAATAAATCCAAGTGAATTTACCTGTAATGATTTTTTTTATTCAACACTGAAATTTGCTGCATGCTGCGAACAGAGCTGCATTAAACAGTGACTTCAAGAATGGCATTAATTGGCACGTCTGAACTGTTAACGTTAGAAGTTGGTCTGTGTGTCTAACATGGGTCTGTCTAGCTAACATTAGTAGTTGGTCTCTCTACCTAACTTAAACTTAGGTTAGTTGTGTGTAAGATAACGTTAGCAGTACTGTACATCCATGTAGCTAACGACAGAGTGTGTAGCTAACATTAGTGGTTGGTCTATAAAGCTAACTTTTGTGGTTGTTCTGTGTTGCTAACATCAGTAATTGGTCTGCAAAGCTTATGTTAGCTGTGGTCTTCTTAATGTTCAAATAGATGTTGTTCTTAGATGATGACAGTATTTTCACAGCTGAAGGCAGAACTGCCACTGTGCTGTGATGTTGTTCCTCTTTTCTGATTTTAAGACAAAGTAATGCTGAAATTTCCAGCCAGTGAAGCATTTTTTTCCACTAAAGGCCATGATAATGGCCAGATTAGCTGGTTTCACTGAAACCAGAGTAGTGTTGTGAGACTCATGAAGTGTTGTAATGTGTGCACAGTGCACACATTTTACTAAATGTAACTGTGAAGTGATTATGTCATTTTTTCTATTGAAATGTAATGGAATACAGTTACTTTTTTTAGTATCCTAAGTACATAATTCCATTACATGTAATCAGCATTACTCTCAAAGCCTCCTCAAGAGAAATTTTGACACATGTATCACAGGATTTTGAAGATTGAGTGATTCTATTATAAACTGGGGAACATGCTAAAGAAGAAAAGTGTTTCATTCAAAAGAGAACCCTCACTTTAAACTGAACTGTGTTTTAAAGGACATTGGCTTCAACGTGGCAGTTCTGCTGACCAACCTGTCGGAGCACATGCCTCACGACACACGGCTGCAGACCTTCCTGGAGCTGGCAGAGAGCGTCCTCAATTACTTCCAACCCTACCTGGGCCGGATCGAGATCATGGGCAGCGCCAAGCGCATCGAGAGGGTCTACTTTGAGATCAGCGAGTCCAGTCGGACACAGTGGGAGAAACCTCAGGTAAACATGCTACAGCACATGAATCAGTGAACATGAAATGTGTCCCCACTCGATTTGGTTCCATTGTTCTGTACATACTTGTTTTCACCTCTTTACCTTCTGCTTAGGTCAAAGAATCCAAGCGTCAGTTCATCTTTGACGTGGTGAATGAAGGTGGGGAGAAGGAGAAGATGGAGCTCTTTGTGAACTTCTGTGAGGACACCATCTTTGAGATGCAGCTGGCGGCTCAGATGTCTGACGCTGGAGAGCGATCAGCAGTCAAAGAGGAGAGCGAGCGGGAGAAACCGGATGAGGAGAACCCTGAGATGGGCTTCTTCTCTGTCACCACTGTCCGCATGGCTCTGTTAGCCCTGCGCTACAACGTCATGGTGCTCATCAAGGTGAGAGCACACCACACACGCACACGCACACACACACACACACAGCAGCAAACACAGCTGACAATCAAAAATGGTGTGTTTTGGAGTATTTTGAGGAAACAAACCTTTTGCTAAGCCCCTCCTGCAATCAGCAACTGTCCAATCACAGCTTAGCAACCATAATTAGGACTCCACAGACCTGTCAAGCTTTGCAGTTCTCCCCGTGTTGAAGTGTCCATGAATCTCTGAGACGAGCAATACTCTGTGTTTCATGAGTCTGGCGTCTTTTTTTGGTGGTATCTTTTTTTGTAGTCTTTCAGAAACTGTAAAACACAAGAGCTCACATGTGGGGAATGGATTAAACTGTCTTTATCTGCACTAGCATAAGCTGCAAACGTTAGCATGTCTGGCTGACTAACGGTAGCTCACTAGCTGCAGTAATTTTACCCCCAGACAAACTTGTTATATACCACTGCATCTGCCAAGCTCATGGTTTATTCCCAGGAGTTGCATTGTGATTTGTTATGTGGCAGGGGAGGAGCATGTGGGCTGGTGCAGAATCAAAGTGGGCCGACAACGATACATCTCTCTGGCTCACACTCTCAGTTCTAAGCCAGGTTAGTTTAGCTCTAATCCCGGCTTTGTTCTTTGAGCAATGGCAGTTCAGCTGGTCCTGCTGGGTCTCAAAGTCTGCTGCACTCATCTAATCCCTGCACTTCCTTTTCCCATGTTCATGAGTATATTTCTGTCATCTATGAAATACATGTCCGTCTTGTATTTCACTATGTGACCAATGTTTGCTGGGGTGTAAGCTAGCTTTAGCCTCAGTCTTCTAGCATTAATATTATATCACGTATGCAGTTGTTAGTAGTTTTACATATTTGATACACTTTCATGGAGTTCTCTTTTTAAAATGTGTGAAATGGAAACATTAAAAAGTCAGCTAGAGACGGACTTCTCAGCTGACTGAAGGACTTCAAGCATTAGCATCAGCTCATGTTAGCCAGCTATACTTATGAAAACTACCAGCAAAATCCACAGTCGTCAGCTAGAAATGAGAAGCTGCTTCTGTTGACTTTTCTGTGGAAATGAAGACCTCATGTTTCAACAGTTACTTCCAATTTTGGTGTTAAATCTGCCATCATTGTACAGAGAAAAGAGGGCCACACTCATGACTAACATCATCCAGCAAGTCTTTTACTTGATCATGTCTGGCAGAAGATCAAAGTAAACGTTATCGTCCATCTGGCCTTTATCAGTGTGTGCCACCATTATCACTGTAATGGGCATCTGTGCAGTGAGAGAATGGAAAGCTTGACAGGCATAGTAGGACTACTTAAGGAGGGCAGGGCTTAGTGAAGGGTCAACCATTGAACTTATTTTGAAAATATGCTTATTGAGTGAGTAAGTAAAGCCTGCACAGAAGTCTAGGGTAGTTGAAGTAAATATTATTCAAAGTTCCAGTAAATACTTTCCCCCAAACCACAAATAGTCATGGTCGGGTATGACTCCATATTCTGCTTTTTTATGGGATGATGCCAGGACTCATCATAGCCTCTCCTGCTTTCTTTTTATCAAAAATTTCTTACATTTTATCCTTGAAACACATCGCAGTGCAAAGTTGTTGTGTAATATTAATTATTAAACTATATGACCTTGTATGAGGTGAGATACATTAGATTTACTGCTAAATAGCATTGATCTGTTGTAATCATCACCAAATAAATTGCTATTACATCAATTTCAAGGAGAAATAATATACAGGGTGTCCACAAAGTCTCTTTACAATTCAACATATCTCGTCAATTGCTTTTGTAATAAATTTTTTAATCAGATTTGTTCTATGTACTCAGTGGTTATCAAAGTTTTTAATCACATTGCATTTGTGTATTTCAGGTACCCTGTTGATGAAATAGGTTCTGTTAAATAGATCAAGAAAAGGCACAATGTGTATCGTGGTTTATTGAAACAAAATCGGATACGC
Organism: Lutjanus argentimaculatus; assembly: GCA_034769285.1. Taxonomy (NCBI): domain Eukaryota; kingdom Metazoa; phylum Chordata; class Actinopteri; order Lutjaniformes; family Lutjanidae; genus Lutjanus; species Lutjanus argentimaculatus. The sequence goes on from JAWZSL010000051.1 coordinate 3,077,431, forward strand.
AGACTCAGCGAAACTACAGGATTAAGTATGAGACGTCCACCGTCACGTCCGTCAATTCGTGCAAAAGATCACTGATGCCATTGCCACCATTGATGAGGCTATGCTACAGAGAACATGGCAAGAAATCGAGTACCGTCTTGATGTGCTTCATGCAACTAATGGTGCCCATACAGAGGTGTATTAAATATTGCAAAAAAAACATCAATATCTACTTTTCATTTTGTAATAATTTCCACAGATTTCTCTATTCATTTTCTTTTGTAATAAATTTGTTAAATTGTAAAGAGACTTGATGGACACCCTGTACATTTGCAGCATTTTTCCAAACTTTGAGCAGATAATCTGTCAGCTAACAAGACTGAGGTGAAGGTTGTTCATGAAACATGACTGTTGATGCTGTTTGATCAGGTCACACATGACAATGTGTAAATGCTGGGCATTGAACTGTCCTTGTTAATAACCAACAACAAGCAGTGTCTTTAAGTACCAATGAACAGTGAACTTCTTGTCTCTGTTCAGGTGCTGTCCATGAAGAGTTTGAAGAAGCAGATGAAGAAGATAAAGAACATGACAGTGAAGGACATGGTGACCACCCTGGTGTCCTTTTACTGGTCCGTGTTGCTGGGCCTCCTCCACGTGGCATTCAGTGTGGCCCGGGGATTTTGCAGAATCTTCTACAACACCTTCATGGGAGGCAATCTGGTGGAGGGGGCCAAGACCATAAAGGTTCCTTTACATCGTCCTAAAAGAATAGAGCAGTGTTTTAACAGGTTATTAAAGCAAACTGCAAGTAAATATGTAACTGTCTCCACCCCCCAGGTGTCAGAGCTGCTGGCCAACATGCCTGATCCCACCCAGGATGAGGTGAGGGGTGAGGGGGAGGACCGGGACAAGAGATCGTCTGACCGAAGCTCCCCGAAGGAGGACCTGGCCGACCTGGCGGTCAACACCAGTGAGACGGAGCTGCTGTCGGACATCTTTGGTTTGGACTTAAGAAGAGAAGGGGGGCAGTACAAGATCACCCCACACAACCCCAACGCCAGCCTCACTGAGCTGCTCAACTCCCCAGTACCTTCCCCAACCGCCACTACCCCACCCACAGCACCCGCACCTGAGCTCAGACGGAGGCACCAGGTGAGTCTATGCTACTGTTTTCTTCCTTTCTTTCTTCCTGTCTTTCCTTTCTGTATTTCTTTCTGAGGGAATGGGGCTGTTATTAATTTTGCAGGTGTTTGGTCAAAATGTTGCCACTAGAAAACACTAGTACCATTTTTCTATAAGACTAACCTTATAAATGATTTATAGATGTTCATAATTGGTTGTAAACACTTAATAAATCATTAATAAACAGTTAGCAAACAAGTTATAACACAGTTTCCATACATTGATGTGGGCTCACTATTTAGCTGGATCCAGTTACTGCTTACTACTAATTAATTATTGTTAAGAGTAAAAGACGTGATTATTTATTAATGACTTAACTATCATTTCTAACTGGCACTGTTGCACATGTCAGTGTAAGCAATGTTGCCAGAGCTGTGCAAAGTGTATGAATCCAGTAATTTGATTTGTTAATTTGATGCCAAATGATTTTTTTTTTACTACTTAGATATGCAGACAGTGGCTAAAAGCAACAATCAAATTTAAAGTTTAGAAAAAGGGTTATATATATATATATATATATAATAAATTATAACCAAGCTGAAGTTATTTCAGGTATTTCAATAAGTTATCTGTACAATTCAATTGATTCAATGTCTTCTAAAGCTTCTGAACTGGGAGGTGGATTATAGCTATATCAGGTTTGAATGGCTATTTTGAATTTTGAAAATGTCAGAAATGAATTCAGTATCCTCAGTAACCCTCAAAACCACTCCAATATTGCCCAAATCGGCCAAGTGGTTGCTAAAATATTGTCCATATTGGTCATTATACTAATTAATGCTAATTAATCAGCAGTTTCATGTTGTGGACTCATACTTTACATTTCTGACATAAAACTTCAGGGTACTCAACATTTTTGGGTTCACAATAGGGCTGTGTTGGCTGAAAAATAGACAGAGGAGGACTCTCTTGGACGAACATGCACACACAGCTGAACTGGATATTAAAACAAAGCACAGAGAAGCTCAGAATATAACACACACACACTGTGGCCTCATTCTCTGCTCAGGATGCCATTACTCCACTATTTGTCTTTACATAGCAAATATTTGTTTGGTGAATGTTGTATATTGCTCATTTAAGAGTTTAACAGTCAAAAACTCAGCGTCTTTAGGGCTGTGTGGTGTGGTTTTATCATATTTGACTGAAAGTAATCAAACAAACCACCAACTGTTTTCAGATTCTGATTCAAATATCGCTAAAACCTAATTGGTGCATGGGAGCCTTTCAAGTTCTGCCCACTTCAAACCCGAGAGAAGAACAAGAGACACAGAAATCCAGAAATCTCCCATATCAGATTGTCAAAATGATTCTAGCTGTGGCTGAACCCTGTGTGCTCATGAAGGATCAGTCGTAAGAGGAAGCTGAAGAGAAGATTGGTTTTCAGGGCCTTTAAGCCACGCAGCTAGCATGGCTGAAATTCAAACATGCAATACAAATTGGTGTTTTCTGTTTCAGTCGAAGAGCTCTACCTCAGACGAGAAGGAAGCAACAGCAGAGACAGAGTGTGAACCTGAGAAACCAGCAGAGTACGTACACATCTTTCCTCTCTAATCTGCTTGCTTCAACAGACACTCTAACGGTCCAGATGAAAACACTCTGTATGGAGAGTGGAGACATTAAAGTACAGTACAGTTGGGACCAGCTATGACATGCTATTAAACCACAGTTACAGAGCAGTTACAACATGACCTCTGAACTCAAGATTCACTTTCTACTGTAGCTGTTTTTTCCAGGGCTTTCAGTCACATTTCAGGGCCTTCCTCAGCAGACAGTTGACAGAAGTTGCATACTAGGACATGTGATGTGATTAAAAGTTTCAGGGAAAAAAAATATTAAGTGGAAGTTAAAGGGATAGTTCAGATTTTTTGAAGTGGTGTTGTATAAGGTTAGTGTGTTACCTACAGGGCTGGGCAATATGGCTCATTAACAGTATCTATTATCAATAGTAATATACTATATATATCTCAATATACACATTTTCTCTAAAATAACATATTTTTTAAATAGTAATTATCTAATAGACTATGATGCATTGCTGTGGATTAAACTGTGCAACAATATAAAGTCGGGCTGGGCGACAGACAAAATCTAATATCTAATTTTTTTTTTACCAATACTTCAATATTGATATTGCAGCAATATCATAGGGAGGGCTGTTGGTGCTTTCACAAAATATTAGCCCAACAACATTTAGTAAATAATCCTCCTGTAATGTGGATATAATGACTAACAGACAAAACAGCCAAGAATGTAAGTGTATAAGTTCCATTTTTACCTTTAGTCATTTTATAGAAATTTGTTCTTAAACTTCCCAATCACTACATAATTGTTTACATAACATATTAATACATTCTCACTTATAATGTATTTTAATTTATCTATTGAATTATTGCAAATTTAGGCTTGCCTATGTTACTTTGTTTTAATTTAAATAGAAATTTATCTCAACTTATCTATCAAACTTCCTTCTTAAAGGGAAAGTTTTAATGTTTTTTATTAGCCAAGTGTGGTATGTTCTTCCCTGTTGGCATATCTGTTTGTTATTGATGTTGTTTTTTTTCTTGATTGCTTTTGTGATTTACTCAGTGTCATGTGTCAAGTATAGATAAATTAAATTGTTAAATTGAACTGAATTGAAGAAGTTCAGAAATTCCATCACTTTACTGTAATGTAGCCTTTAAAACCAGGAAAAGACAACACTTATGACATGTCACCATATAACGATATCCAAAATCTAAGAAGATATCGAGTCTCATATCACAATATCAATATAATATTTCTATATTGCTCAGCCCTTTACCTGCAGTAGATGGTGGTCGACATGCCCCCAGTTTAAAGAACCTAAGTGGTTCTTATAGAACCGCTCTATGAGCCAAGTATCTGCCCAAAATCACCAAACTCCTGTGGTTAAAAAAGTCATTTTCATTAGCAGAAAATGGGAGTTTGTGGTCTACCACTGCCTCCAACTGTTTGTGTTATTGTATGACTTTGGTGAATCTGAACTAACCTTTTAAAACACCAAAGTCACACAATAACACAAACAAACTAACAGGTCGTTGCAGGAGTAGACCAGCAACTCCTGTTTTCTGGCAGGTATAATTACTGTTGTTGCCAAAGAAGGCTGGTGGCTTTGGAGAGAGCCATATTTGGCTTATATAACAGTTTCCTCATGGAAAAGATGCTCTGACAGAAGGTAAAGCTGTAAAGTATTTTATACAACCCCACTTAAAAAAACAAACAAAAACTACATTTAGACTTTCAAAAGTAATATGTTTAATAGGTAGCCCACATCAAAAATGAATATACATTTGTACATGAACACGTCCTTAACACCATGACCAGTGTTTGCAACAGTTTATCTTATGTATTTTGGGGAAATATTATGATAAATGGAAAAAATGTTCAGTTAAGATATACTAACTTTGGTTCATACATTAATTTAAAAAACATGACATGTTGTGTAAATCCATGCAGGGGTTTTCACAACTGTGGCAATTCATAATTAGCAGCTCGGTGTTATAAGATCACAGTGTGTACCAGCTGACAGACAATGTGGCAGCACAGTGACATGAGTGAAGCCACAGTGAAGCAGTGTTGTATTGTTGGTTGTGTGAGAGTTGTGCTGTGGTTTCAGAAGTGCACATGTGGAGAAACAAGAGAAACAACAGAAGAGCGAGAAGATGAAACCAAAAGTTAGACGACATCACACGTCAAAGTCTGATGAACCTGATCTGCAGGAGTCTGCCTTCCTGAAGAAGATCATCGCCTACCAGAGGAAACTACTGGTACACACACATCCTCTGTCCTTATGTTTCAGTGCTGCTGGTCAATTGTGTCTGTTGACTCAGTGTTTTATAGTCAACAGTTCTGACAAGTGGCAGCGTGGACAGTAAAAGTGAGGTGGAGGGTTCTGATAGTAATAATGTAAATGAAGGGTAACAACCATCACTGAATTTTAAGTTGTTATTTTCATGTGATGGTTTGAGGTAGTTTAAAGGGACAGTTCAGCCTAAAATCAAAAATGTATATTTTACCCCTGGCTTGTATTGCTATTTATTCATCTGGTGGGGATTCACAAAAAAAGGAAAGAAAAAAATCAAGAGGAAATGTAATGGGTACAATAAAGGTTTTGTTTATTGAAAATTAATAATCAGGATTCCACCTGATTCATTTTTATATCTCAAGTATTTTGCCTGATGAGTGATGGAATGTTGTGAGAATTACCATAAAATCAGAACTCATCAGACTGTAAAAACTGACAGTAAAGCAGATACAGATCCCAGCTATTAGTGTTTCTCCACAGACGAGCCAGCAGCCTCATTGATTGCAGGAAAACAAGTAAACCTTCATTTTTTCCACTCTATGTCTCACACACGCACACACAAATAATTCAGCCTTCACCAATGGATTTGAATGGGGTGGTGGTGGGGATGGCGCAGTGCATGTGCATGCTTCATACAGTAATAAGACTAAAATCAGTGTTCCACTTGGGTGTTCAGTGAGCCCCCTGAACCAACACAAACTATGCGTATGAAGGTCTGTGGAATATCTTGAGTAACCAGGTCATGATTCCTGGAAAGACACACTGGTTTTGAATTTTTCAAATGTATTTTTTTTTTTTTTTTTTTTTTTTTTTTTTTTGGTTCTTTGAGGACTGCAAGCTGAGTGCCATCTAGTTCCATCATATTGGAGAGAAGTCAGACATCTCTACAGCTGATATCTCCAAACCTCTGCAGCTCACACCAAAACTATAGATGGATAAACAACGTTACAGGCCAGAGAAAAAAATATGTATTTTTGATCTTGGGGTGGACTGTCTCTTTAGGGGTTTGCACTGCCTGTAAGATCCAGAATCACATTAGTAACTCCTCTTTCTTTCCTCCAGAACTACTTTGCCAGGAACTTCTACAACATGAGGATGCTGGCGCTGTTTGTTGCCTTTGCAATCAACTTCATCCTCCTATTCTATAAGGTACATGTCATCATTTAGTAGAGGTGCAACAATGCTGCAAATAATTGATTATTAATCATTATTAAATTAATCCCCAACTATTTTAATAATCAATTAATCTGTTTGAGGAAAATTTTAAGAAAAAAGTCTAAATTCTCTGATTTCAGCTCCTTCAATGTGAATATTTTCTGTTTTTTTTACTCCTCTCTGACAGTAAACTGAGTATCTTTAGGTTGTGGACAAAACAGGACATTTGAGGACGTCATCTTTGAGCTTTGGGAAACAGTGATCAATGTTTTTCACCATTTTCTGACATTTTATAGGCAAACAATTATTAATCGATTAATTGAGAAAATAATCAACCAATTAATCAACTATGAAAATAATCCTTAGTTGCAGCAGCAATGCTGTTTTCTCACAGTAACATGTGAGAGAGAAGTGATAACACAGTCAGACCAACAAGCACTGTGCTTGTTAGTATGTTGCTACAGGATGAAGGTAGAAAATGAAATGTAACACTGATTTGTTCTCCTTTGAGGTATAAATGTACAGCTCAAAAAAGTTATCAATGCAGTGCTGTTTTTATCTTCTTTCTTGATGCTTGTGAGTTTAATAGTGAAAGTAGCAAAATTAGATTAATAAGAAAAAAACATTAACATTTTTTCACAACAATAACAATCAAATGTAATATCTCTATAGAAAAGAGTAAAATCTGTGAAAATGTTTTCAGCTGTGAAGTTATGAACCTCTTTATTATAATCTTACATTATTATGATGAAAATTTTCCAGCGGGATTAATGAATTGCTCCCACCAGGTTTCTACGTCCTCGTCTGTGGTGGAGGAAAGGGAGGTGGTGTACACCAGCAGCCAGCCAGACAGCAGCGTGCAGTGGGATCCGCTAGCAGCAGAAGTGATGGAGACAAAGGAGGAGGTGATGGATGAGGGCGGGGAGCCCCTGAAGCCCTGTCACAGTGCGTTTTGTCCTGGAGGAGAGCAGTGGATACATGGAGCCCATGTTACGCATCCTGGCCGTCCTGCACACCGTCATCTCCTTCTTCTGCATCATTGGATACTACTGTCTCAAGGTAGGACACTTAACATTCATATACAGCTGAAATCATTACTAAATATTGGAATCTGTATCCAGTACTTGACTGTAACAGTCAAACAACAACAAATAATTTGGTCTTACAGTCTGAATTTTTACAGAAACTTTATATGGTTTTAATTTTCTAAAATGAAATATCATGTGTGATGTAGGTGCCACTGGTGATCTTTAAGCGTGAGAAGGAGGTGGCGAGGAAGCTGGAATTTGACGGCCTTTACATCACAGAACAACCGTCTGAGGACGACATCAAAGGACAGTGGGACAGACTGGTAATCAACACACAGTGAGTAGACCCTGTGTGCAAACGGTGTCTGTATATACTGTCTATACATCATTATCTGCATCTGAGCTCATACTCAGAGAGGGCGTGGCTAAAAGCAGACTAATGTGTTTAACCTGGAAGTGGGTGGGACTAACATGAAGCTGTTAATTTAAAGGGACGTCCATCTAGATAGTTTTTGCGTGAGTTGCAGAGTTTTGGTACCACAAGCTGACTGCAATTTAGTTTTATATTGGAGAGATGGACATCACTGTGGACGATATCTCCAAAATACTGCAGCTCACACCAGAAGAGAATAGATGGGTAAACATCACTACAGGCTTCTGAAAATAATAACATCACAAAATAATTACATACTATGTAGTCATATTAAATAAAAAATATTTTGAAATATATAGTCAATATTGTGAAACACTAAATCAGTATTACCCCTTTATAATGACTTACTGGATCTTTTTTCCATCATATTTGCAGAAATGTGTTTCTTATTGATACAGACATTTGTAGATGAGTGTATAATGTGGATCTATCTGTGTGTTTGTCACTGTTAACAGACTCCAGCCTGCAGTGTAGTTCAGACACTTCACTGATAAACACACAACGCTCACCTTCACATTCTTCAGTTGCAAACTGATTTGTTCAGAATATGAGCATGTTCAGTGAATGCCGCTCATGTACAACAACTGACTCTTACCATTACAAATCCTGAGAAAATCAACCCGAAAAGATGTTGCAGATATGTGATTTTATATTGTTGGACTTCTTTACAGTTACATTTCAAATACTCATAATAACACATGTTTATAGACGATGTGACTCATGAGCCTTTTCCCTCTGATTTACAGATCTTTCCCAAACAACTACTGGGATAAGTTTGTGAAGAGGAAGGTAGGTGTCACTGTTTTTGTAGTTCTGGGCTATATTCACAAATAATCTGAACTATTATGAGTCCTCTTTAATGGCACTTAGGAGTTTCCTCCTACGAGCTATTCACAACGTTTAATGATACAACAAAGAGAACTCAGGAAGAGAAAGGATGGGGTTCAACCTGTTGCTTTGAGTGGGTGAAAAGTTTAATAAAAAATACAGCACTCATTCTTGAGAATTGGGACTAAAACATATTTTGAGGGGATTTTCATTTTTCCTCTATCAATTACACTGGCTATTAAATGTAAAATTAAATATGGTCTGATGGAAAATCTGACAAAGATAATGTCTTACTGAGTTAGGGTTAACAAAAATATTAAATTATCTTAATGTTAATCAAAATACACAGTTTTAAATCATAATTCTTATTTAGCTTTGATTTAGAAGGGCTACAGAGTTGACATGTTATGGTTGAGACACATCTGATAACAATATTATTTAATAACTTTGTCAAAAAATAGAAATTTTACCAGTGCTTCAGCAGTATTCCCTCCTTTTTTAAACCAGGAAGTGAGACAGGGGACCTTAGGGTATAACTAACCCTTTTTATGCCTGATTAAATCAAGTTTTTGTAAAAATCTGATGGAACTGACAGAAATCAGGGACACAACTTTAAAGGGCCAACATTTTCATAAAAAACTGATTTTAAAACAAAGATGAATATATCACATTTTGTACCTCTGTTATCAGTAGGTATTTAGTTAGGTAGTTAGTTTTAGGTGTTAAAAGCTTTTAACATATTTTTAATTTGTTTTGAAGTTGCGAATTCTTGTCTGGGACAAGACTGTTTTCTGGCACAAAGCAAGTTTAGAGATTAAAAAATTAAAGCAAACCAAAACATTACTTTAAGGTAAGAAATTATTTGTCCCAGTTTTGAAGAGAAGGGTACAATTTTTGAGAATCTATTTGACATGTTGTTCCCCTGGAAGGTGTTTCTTCAAGACATGCTTCTTTTCTTCAGGTGATGGATAAATATGGAGAATTCTACGGTCACGACCGCATCAGTGAGCTGCTGGGGATGGACAAGGCTGCTCTGGACTTCAGTGATGCTCACAAAAAGAGGAAGCCCAGGAGAGACAGCTCACTGGCTGCTGTGTGAGTATTCTCTCAGTATGTGTGTGGTGTTGTGTGTGTGTGTGTGTGTGTGTGTGTGTGTGTGTGTTGTGTGTGTGTGTGTGTGTGTGTGGGGGTGTGTGTGTGTGTGTGTAGTGTGTGTGTGTGGTGTGTGTGTTGTGTGTGTAAATATTTGTTATTAGTTACCAGCCCACTGCACTTTATTAGCACCCAGATTAAATTATTTTTAATGATAAGATGATCCACACTTTCTATTTCTGCCAGATCACACTCCAGACAAATTCAGTTTCTTCTTCCAAGTCAGTGCACCAACTTGTTTCAACAGGAACAGGCAGAATACCAGCTCTGATCTGAGAACAGACAGACCCTTTTTCTTTGATTCCTGTGAATAATGCCCAACATGCTGATCTGGCATTGATGGGATCAGGTTTTATTAGCAGGACTTTTATTCACCCTGAAAGCAAGCTCTGCTTCAGAGGCTTAACTCAGGGTTAGAAGTCTCCAGGTCATGTGGTATCACTCATGATCATCCTCTGTGAGCTTCTTCTCTTCTCCCACTGTCATTAGGCTGAACTCCATTGATGTCAAGTACCAGATCTGGAAGCTGGGGGTTGTATTCACAGATAATGTAAGTATTCAGCAGCCATGTCTGGCTCCATCCTGTGGATTCACTGCAGAATTCCAACTCACAATAAATTTTTTTAAACATTTTTGTCCACAGTAATTCATTAATCAAAATAAAAGTATCACTACTTATACATCAGTGTATGTGGGCTTTGGTCCCCTGCTGAAGTACAAATTATCCTGTAAGTATACTGTGTTTGGATCATAAAATATTAAACCATGGCTTCATTTTCCATCCTTATCCAAGCTTAATTTTTCTGGTTGCTCAAAATAATTACAGACCTTGAAGTGAGCAGTTTAATGGTGGAACTACTTTCTTTCTGCAGAATCCACCAGAACAACTTTTTTCTAACTGAAAGAAAGTAGTTCCTACATGAAACTGCTCACAACAAGGTCTGTGGATTATCTTGAGTAACTGGATCATGGTTTTTGGAAGAAGACACCAGTTTTAGAGTCTTTTTAGTTAGTCTTAGTTTTAGTCTAGTCCCATTATATTGAAGAGAAACCAGACATCTGTAAGGACGATATCTCCAAAACACTGCAACTCACACCACAACTAACTAGATAGATAAGCAGCACAATATCCATAATATCCACAGTTGTCCATTCACAGGTTACCTGTCACTATCTCAACTAACCTCTGTCTGCTCCCTGTCCTCCCCTGCAGTCCTTCCTCTATCTAGGCCTGGTATATGACCATGTCCATCCTGGGTCACTATAACAACTTCTTCTTCGCTGCCCATCTGCTCGACATTGCCATGGGCTTCAAGACACTGCGTACCATTTTGTCCTCAGTCACACACAATGGCAAACAGGTGAACAAGCACATACTCAGCTACAGAACATTCAACATCCATACACTGCACACATATTTCAGAACATGAACTTTGTCCTCTGTCCTCCAGCTGGTGTTAACAGTGGGCCTGTTAGCAGTGGTGGTGTACCTCTACACAGTCGTGGCCTTCAACTTCTTCAGGAAGTTCTACAACAAGGGTGAAGATGGAGAACTGCCAGACATGAAGTGTGACGACATGTTGACGGTGAGTGTTACAGGTGCAGAAACAAACTAACAGCTGCTGACTTCACACTGTTAACTGTCTGTTACTCTGGCTTCAACACTCCACAGTATAAAGCTACAGCAGCCTCAAAGGTCAAAATAGGCTTTAAATATAAGGTGGAGACATTGTGCCGGTGTGTAGTATGGAGAGTCACCACACATATGTTTATTTTTCTATTTTGTGTATTATTGTCATCATACTGTAGTTTGAGACATTTAAAACATTAAACTTTTCTATTACTCGAGTCAATAGGATTCTTTTCATATGGGGTTTCAGCAAAGCTATCCTGGAAGCTGAGACTGATCATTACCGTTGACATTTCAAGGAAATAATCTGATGCTAAAATCTTCTGTTGTTACTATCGTCCCAGGTCTCCCCTATTAAATGAGAATGAATGCATAAGTCATTACTGACGCATCATTATCATTATCATGACACTGATCATGTTTATTGCCTGGACAAACAGACTTACATCTTACTGAGGTCTTCTGTTGAATTCAGCATCATGTTTCTCTCAGTTGAACACATAAATTGAATAAATCAGCTGTAAAAATGTGTAAACTGTCATTAAGGCAGATGAAGGAACAACATGGATCTAAATCTAATACTGAACTATGTTAAATGTTCACTGAATGAGTTATTGTCTGTTGATGAGTTGTAAGAAATCAAGATGATCTTTTAGAAGGAGCAGATGTTTTACTGTGAGCTCGGCTCTGTTAAACTGAACAATATGTTAACAGAGCACAGCAATGCGCCCTGAATCCACACAGAACTGTGAGCTACACCAACATTATCCTACTTTTAGTCCTAAAAGGGACTTAACATACATGTTATCCAATCAATCAGCTTATGTAACTTGACAGACACTGTTGTGTGTGTTTGTGTGTTTTCAGGTGTCTTTTGTGCACATCTTTCATCCGTGGGTCTCTCTGTCTTAATTACGAACAATATAGTAGTTTTACTTAGGTTTGAAATTGTTATCCTACTCTAGAAGACATAAGGATCCATTAGTACCAATCATGTCATGCCAGCTTGTTGGAAAGTTGGCTAAATAATGATCTAAAATCTGCTCATTACTACTGTTAAAATCTATATTTTTTTTTCTTACGGTCATCTGCATGGTTGAGTGTCTCAGGCCCTATCTGGGCAGCGTCTCGCTGCTGTTCAGCCTGATAATGTCAGTAACGCCTGTCTCATTGAGAGTCCTGCGGAGGCTGTCGGTTCAGAGGAAACAGCTCCATGTATGGACAGAGAGTCATGGGTCAGAGCTTTTAGTCTGACAGTGTTCACCCTCGGGCTCTGTCTGAGGTCCAGCTGAGATTACACAGCCTTTTTTTGTAAGTTTCTCTTCTGGGCTTCTGTTAGCTTTTTAGGAATAGCAACAGTTGGCGTGACAGGGGGTCACACGAAGTGGGGTGTTTTCTCATGATGCGAGTTCAGCTCAGGGCTCTGTGAAGCTCTATGAAGCCTAACATTGATGATCCTGGGTAATGGGATCTGGAAATTAGCTTCATGATACCACAGCAGGTTATGCAACATAAGCTTTTATTGTGATTTATGCTGTTAATGTGCTGCAGGAGCTTCGCCCAAAGATAGCTGCTAACACACTAATCTCACTTCATGAGACAGACAGTGGTACAGTTGTAGCAGCTTTGTTGTGAGTTTTAAACATTCCTGGTGTGACCCTTAACATTTACACAAAGGTTTTGATGCAGGTTGCAGGTTTGAGTCAAAATCCATATAAATGTCTTGTCAGTGATAGAGGGAGGAAACAGGTAAAGCCAGATGAATTACAGCTGTGATGAGGCTGTTCTCTGCTGCCAAGCCATCTGAAAGAAATACTATATAAGGGCTCTATGGTGTGTGTTTTCTTGGGGTGGGAGGGGGGCCCTCTGTCACCCGGAAATTTCAGGACACACACACTTTAATCCCCTATAGTCAGCCACCCATAGCATTCCATAGAGCTCTTGTGTTTCCTATTAAGGGGCCGGGTGGCAGCTCCGCCTGTTCTACAGGAGGGTGACAGGGGCTTAGTGTGATGGAGGGATAGACTGATGAAGGACCACTGCCCCTGGGGGAGGTTTTTGCTCTTTTCCTCTCCTTCCTTTATGTGAATAAATCCCTTAAAATAACACTGACAGGAGGATGAGAGGATCTGAGCTGATCTCTCCTTTTCTGTTCACTTGTTCCTCTCTCAGGGGTTTTCCCATCTCCGTCCCTCTGCCTTTTTGCTCAGTTGTCTGCAGATCTTGTTTCCTGTATGTAAACAGTAATTAGTCTGTTGAGACCTTTTAAGACTTTTTGTTATTTACACACACTGACTCATTCTCTTTCCTTGAACTTGATTTTTTTTGCTTTTACAACTTATTGTTCATTGTCTACCAACATTTTCAATCTACAGTCCACAGTTCACACTGATTCCTCTTCAGAGCATGAGGACAGACGAACCCCATTTTTTTCCTTCCACCCCGAAACCCATACTGTACTCATCCTGTTATTATTCACTCTGTCTGTTTTATGTTCCAGTGCATTCATGCTTGAACTTGATTTAAAGCTGTGTTAATTTTGACAAGAATTTAATTTAATTGTAGTCTTAGTCACTTACTGAACATTTTAGTGTGTTTAATCGCATTTTAGTCTTTTGTTTTTGAGTCAAGATTTTAGTCATTTTTTTTGTCATCATTGTTTCTGTCACTTTAAATTGATCACTTTATTTAAAATTGTTTATCTTTAAATAAAGTTTGTTAATAAATTGGACAGTATGGATCTTAAATTAGCAAATTACCTCTCATTGTTACATTTATCCACCCCAGTAGTGGGCTAGAATGTAACTATGGAGCTCCTTGTATTTGACATTAACTGTCATAATCTGTTATTGTGTAATGACATCCAGTAGAGTTTTATTGTAGAAGACAAATATGTGTTCTGTGTATCGAAGTTTGACAGATCAAGCATGAAAAACTACTGGGTAACTGATGCTCAAAAAAAAAAAATGTTAATTATGATCCCAGGTCTCTGCTCTCATATTAGAATGAGTGCATAAGTCATTACTGATGCTTTGGTTTGGTTATCAGACACTGATCATGTTTATTACCTGGTAAAATAGATTTTTATATATCTTACAGAGGTCCTCTGCTAAATTCAACATCATATTTCACTCAGTTGAACTCAGCTATAAAAATGTGTAAACTGTGTCATTAAAGCAGACGAGCATTATCTGGGAAATATCACATTTATTCACTCTGCATGGAGCGAAAACTAATACTGAACTATGTTAAATGTTCTCAGAATGAGTTATTGTCTGTTAATGAGTTGTAACAAATCATAATTTATCTTTTAGAAAGAGGAGATGTTTTACTGTGTTTTACTTTTACAATGTGTTAAATCCACACAGAACTTTGAGCCACGTTAACATTAGCCTCCTTTTAATTTTAAAAGGCTTAAGACTTAACATGTTATTGAATCAATCAACTTACAAAACTGATGTTTACATTGACAGCCCCTTTAGGATAGTGTGTATTCAAGTGTCTTTTGCACACGTCTTTCATCTATGTAGTGCTTCGTCTTATTTGGGAACAATACAGCAGTCTTACTTTCGGTTTGAAATTATTATTCTACTCTAGAAGACTAAGGATCTATTGTACCTGTCATGCCACCTTCTGGACAAATAACACTCCAAATTTTGTAAAACTTTGGCGAGGGAAAAACAGTCATGGCGATTTTCACCTCTCACCTCAAGATATCATATATTTCTGCTAATGCCATGCAGTATATGTTATTTTTGTTCCTCAGTTTTTATAATTCTTCATACTGGGGTCCCTAAAAGGTATTGGGTTCACTGAAATTGGGTCTGATTGGAAAGCTGAGGCTCATTTTGATTCAGTAAGCCCAGTTTTATTCATGTGTGGTGATAAAGCTTGACCTCACTGTATAAAATGACCTATAGTGACCTCTAGGATCACAGCCTTGTGAAACTTCACAACCACAAACTAGAGACCTGGAGCGTTCACAGGATGGATGGAATAGCTGTTATGATGATGAGGGGGTCTCTCAGCAGTCCCCAGAACAGAAGAGTTTGCCATCCAGTCGATGAGAAATGCAGTTTTCACAGAAATCTCCAAATGTCAAAAGTTTTTGACACCAAATCACAGCATGAATTTTTCTGTGATGTTCCTCAAGGTCTTGCTGTCTTATTATGGCATTTTTTTTAACCATTTTCATCAACTCTCCAGTGGTCAGAAATTGTTAAATTGTGCACCAAATCTGTGTAATAAATGATATCAACCCAAAAACTGCTGCAACAACTTATGACATATGACAGAGCATGAGAATACCATCAAATACTTCCATAAGCATGTTCTAAACTAAAGAAAACATATATTACAGGTTTATGAATAGAAAAATGTGACACAGAGAGCTGAGCTGCTGCTTAAATTAATCTTCAGGTTCCAGCTTTCAGATGATACAGCTGACCTGCTAAATATCCCAGGCCCAGCCTCCCTTAAAAATGACAAAAATAGGTGTATGTTAGAGAGGGTGGAGTGGAGGAGGTTAACCTTGAGGGAACAGAGACCACATGACTCAACCTGAGCAATAAAAACATTTTCATCCATTGATAGTACTAAGTATATTTGCATGTGTTTTGGGCCTTTTGAAATGATGAGCTCCTCCAAACTAATACAAAGAACTGAAATCAAATTTAATTTGTTTGTCCTGCAGACCTGCATTTTCTTAATCACTACTGTAATTTAGTGCAAAATAACAGCAACAATTTTTTTGCAACATTTCAGTGAAGCTGCTGTAAATTGAGTCAGTGTGAGTTGCAGTAATCAGAACTGGACCTCATTCCAAATCCAGCATGTTAAATTTCCTGTGTCTCTCTCCCTCTCCCCACCTTCACTGTGTGTTTCAGTGCTACATGTTCCACATGTACGTTGGAGTGAGAGCAGGTGGAGGGATCGGTGACCAGATTGAGGACCCAGCGGGTGACGAGTATGAGATCTATCGCATCATCTTTGACATCACCTTCTTCTTCTTTGTCATTGTAATCCTCCTGGCCATCATCCAGGGTGAGAGATCCAACACACACACGCACACACACACACACACTCTGACCCATAGAGAAGACTGCCTTATGTTGTTTTCCTGATTTATAATTATCAAAAGCTACAACTAGTCCTGATCTGTCAACATCATGTCCTGGATCAGATCCATATCTTGGAGCCATGTCCTGGTAGCCATGATCATGGGTGTGTGTTGGTGGAACAAATGGAATGAGCTTATGTGTGTTATGAATTTTGATCAGGACAGTCTCACATCTGAGACTTAAGTTTAATCGTCTGCTCAACTCAGAAAGACATGTTTATTGTTGCTTTACAGTATCTTGAGTAGCAAAATGGACCCATATAAGCCATTACTATTAAAGGTCCATTAGATAAAACTAAATATTTGTGGGTTTTTGGGTGGTTGTGGTCCAGTTAGTTAACCTCACACCATGTTGAAGTATCTGGGTCAGTCTGTTTCACCTCCACACCATCTGTGTTCTGAACATTTTAGGGTTGATCATCGATGCTTTTGGAGAGTTGAGGGACCAGCAGGAACAAGTGAAAGAAGACATGGAGGTGAAAAGACTAACACACACACACACACACACACACACACACACACACTCACACAAACACACTCTTTACCACTTGAAACAATCCAGTATTATACAGCACAGAAATGATAGATATAATAAAATAATAAAATGTAAATTGGCATAAGCCCCCCCAAATTGCACCAGTTTGCATGACATCCAGATGCAAGTTGCAATTTAACACCCACTAGGTGTCACAAGTAGAGACTGGCAGGTAATTTTTTTGTGTAATGACAAGCATTTCCATGTTTCTCTTCCAGACCAAATGTTTTATCTGTGGAATAGGCAATGACTACTTTGACACAGTGCCACATGGCTTTGAAACGCACACGCTGCAGGAGCACAACTTAGCCAACTACCTGTGAGTACATCTGCAGTTTGTGTGTGTTTGCAAGTGTGTACTAGTATCTCTAACACAGTTCCAGACAGTGTTTTATAATGAGAACCTGGATTCAAAATTATCAACAGGTACCAGCAAGATTGTGGAAACATTCCTCAGCTGTATGATTCTGGTGATGTGTTAAACCTTCCTTTGAAACAGACCTACTAGAATTGAGGAAATGGAAGCTGCCTCAACAGGTCTGGTTGATCTGAAAGCCCCTTGTTGCCAATGAAAGAAAAAAAATATCCCCACAGTAAATCATAATTATGAGATGAAAAAAGGTGAAATTGTGAGATAAAAAGTCATAATTTTATCTTTTTTATTTTTTCACTTTTTTATCTCATATCTTTATGTCATATATAACTTTTAGTTTTATAATTGATGGCTTTTTATCTTCTAATTTCCTATCTTAATTTTGACTTTTTTTACCTTATGGTTATGACTTTTTATCTCAATAACTATGACTTTTTTAATCTCATTTTGACTTTGTTTAAAATTTCATAATTCTGAATTTTTATCTCAATTCCAACTTTTTATCTCATGACATCACTTTATATCTCTAAGTTTACTTTTTATCTCATTAATATTAGATAAAGTTTATTATGAGAAAGAAAAGTTCATAACTATTTTGTATCTCTTAATTTTGACTTTTACTCATAAGAATGACTTTTTATATAATTTCCACTTTTATCTCATGATTAGACTCTTAATTCATAAAATGAAAATTTAAATTATGAGATAAAAAGTCAAAATTATAATTATGATTCTTAATCTCATAATAATGACTTTTAATCTCACAGTTTCAATTTGTTATCGCATAGTTTCAACATTTTATCTCATTTAAACTTTTTTAAAATCTCATAATTTATGACTTTAATTCAACTTTTTATAGCTGACTTTTTATTTCATAATTTTGACTTTTTTATCTCATGATTATGACTTACCATGGGGATGTTTTTTTTCTTTTACAGGCAAAAGTAGGCTGACACTTGTCAAAGGCAGAAGAAACACATTTGGTCCATTATTCACTTGTCCTTTTAAGAAATAGGATTCAAGGTCAAAAAGTGATGCGTTCAGGTCTAGTTTTTCTTAAATGTAGGATTAATATTTGGGACTGTTGACAAGTGTTTTTGCATGTGGGGCTATGTGTGATATATTGTCAGATAATGTGTTTTTTCTAAAAAGTGTGTATATGTGTGTGTTTCAGATTCTTTGTGATGTATCTCATCAACAAAGATGAAACAGAGCACACAGGCCAGGTAAACCAGCTCGCTTCCCTTTGTAGTAAACACACATCAATAAATATACATCACTGTGATACTGTAATGTGGTTTGTACAGCTCAGCTTCAAACTGTCTCAGTGTTTCTGATCCTCACTCGGCTACTTGTTAAAGCCTCGGTATGCTTCAAACAATGACCTTTTTCAACATTCGACTCTATTTCTGTCATCTATCATATAAATACACATCATTTCACCATCTGAACGTGTTTGCTGAGAGCTGGCTTTAGATTCAGTCTTTTAATAATAATGTTATATCATGGACGCAGACTTTAAGTAACTTTACATATTTAATACACTTTCACAGAGTTATCATTTTAAATGTGTCAGATGGAAACATCAAAAAGTTAGCTGGGTATGAGCTTCTCAGCTAACTCAAGCATTAGCTAACATTAGCCATTTACACTTACGAATTCTAACAGTAAGAGCCATCATTTTAGCCAACAAAATCCATCCTCATCAGCTAGAAAAGAGAAGCTGCTTTTGTTTATTTCTCTAAGGAATCAAAGACGTCATGTCTCACAATTTCAGTGTTGAATCTGCCACCTTATAAGTCCACTGTAAGTCGTGTATGTGCAGTGCAAGGCTGGAGAGCTTGACAGGCATAGCAACAGTAACTAAGAAGGGTGGAGCTAAGCGAAGGTTCAATTATGATTATTAGTTTGATCACAAACATCTGCTGCTTATCTTGGCAGGTAAGAGAGTCAAACACGTCACTTGCATTACAGTGACCCACCTGGTGTACTTACAGGACATCAGTTGAGCAGGTGGTCCGTCAGTGTGGTCAGGTGTAAACAGCCTATTTCAGGAGAGACTATCAAGAATTTGCACCATTTGCATGATTCCTCACATCTCAGCCCTCTGTACGACGTCAAGCTTTTCACGCTGCCATTCAGAACAGGTAGAAAGACTTTTGCCCTCAGATGTGGTCACACAACATAGTTTGTTTGAAGCATACTGAGACCTTCAGTGGCTCAGTGATTGAAGCTTACAGTGCTGTTACTAACCTGGGGCTGGTTGCACCAACAGGACTTACACCTATGGGGCTTTTTTACTGGTGCTTTTGGCCACACTGATTCAAACCGTGCCGCGCTGATTTGATTTCTATTATCACTTTTATCGTGCCGAGCTGCGCCCGAGATGGACCTATTCTGGAGTCGGGCCAAAGCGACCCCAACCCACCTCCAGGTGGGCTGTGGTGACGTCTTGACGGCAGCAGCCACCACTTGACAACGCTCCTTTCTCTCTCCCTCGAACAAGCGAGTATTGTGATATTCAGCTCATGTGTGCAGGAGAGCAGAGAGAAAGATATTTTAAAAGTCTCTTCACATTCAGCTGTCAGTACTTTTGTAGCTTCTAACTGAATTTCTGTGGTATTAAGTGTAGTTTCTCTCCTGTGTCGCTGTTTGTATATATCTGCATTATTTTACCGGTTCATACTCGCAGGGTTGTCGTTACTGCTGATGAAACCCTGGAAGGAAAACATTTCCTGTTTGTGCTGCTTCATAATAAAAGCGTTTAAATAACGAAACACCAGGGGACTTGTGAAGAAATTAAAACAGTATGTTTATCCCAGAGATGTAGCTATATGAACAGTTTATCCACCACTATACAGCTGCTCGATTCGAGCCTCCTCAACCTTGTCTTCATTTAAAAAAAACGCACCTTCAAGTGGGTAGCCCTGTTGTAAAGGAGATGCAAACCCTCGCCATGCTGGCCTGAGGAGATGAGTCAAACCGAGTCAAGCCAGGCCAGCTTTGTGTATGGAAAAGGGCCACTGGTCTTAGGCTAAGTCAGTCTTACCTTGGCATTCCAACCTTATGGTTACAACAGTTGCACCATCTAGCCTTGAGCTTTCTTCTTGTAAATCTTACGCCTAGTCAGGAAAGTTAAAGTAAAGTCAAAATTTACATGATTAACAGAAATTGAGCATTCATGGCACTGAATAGAAAGTATCTTTGACTAGAAGCTCTAAGAGATTAGTTATTCGACAGAACTGTGTGGAAAATTAAATCACTACAGGTGGGAAATGAATTGTATTCAATTGGACATAACATCACAATAAAAATTAAGTAAATAAAGTTCATTAAGTTTCTCTTCACTCAACAATTATTAACATTGCTCAATTGTTAAGGGAGTCTGGGGATATTGTGGTTACTAATTCAGTGGTAAAATCAGTTGAAACAGTGTGCTCACTAACATCTGTCCGTCTATTTTACCTGAACAACCATTAATGTCTGTAATTTCCCTCCTAGTCAGACTGCTTGGCAGTCAGCGTTTTCTTGTGCTGGCTGTACAGCTCTAGAAATTTTCTTACCTCAATGCGAGATGAAATTACCTTTTTGCCTTTTCTTTATCTTTGATCCTCCATAATGTTGCCAAAAATTAGAAATGATTAGCTACAAATCAGCGACACATCAAAATATTGTTAACAATGTCCACAAGACTATGGCTGCAGTGTGCGTTGTGAGGATACACTGACATGGCTAAGACCAGGCAGAGACTTAACTTGGTTGGTGTAAGTCCATTCTAAAGACTGGTCTTAACTAAGACTGAGTTAGCAGTTTGGACCAGGCTTAGTAAAGACCAGTTGGTGCAGCCCACTCCTGCTGGTTGGTACACAATGTAGAGGAGTGAGATAGATTGTAAATATGTGATCTGGAATGTAAGCCCCTCCTCCCTCCTCCCATCTGTTTGTCTTGAAGGAGTCTTACGTATGGAAGATGTACCAGGAGCGTTGCTGGGAGTTTTTCCCTGCTGGGGACTGTTTCCGGAAACAGTACGAGGATCAGCTCAACTGATCTCTCCTCGGAGCAACAGACTCTTCCCTTTCATACTGTAACCTGTTCAAGGCCCTCGACAGCCATCTCCCCTCTGCTTACCCCTCAGACCTTTCTTACCGCTCTCTAAGGAGCGCCTGTTCTACCGAACGATGGGTTCCGAACTTGGCTCCGCATCCCAGTCCAGGAGGAACTACATCCCCAGCCTCCTCTACAGGCCCCGCCCCAAACCTTCCTCCCAGCTCTTCCTCATCCAGACAGTCAACTCGCCAGCTCTGCCCCAACTTCCAGCACACTTTGTTTGGAATGCTTCTAAGACTTTGTAAATAGAAAATATCAGATTATATGCTGTAAAATATGTGACTGGTGGCACGTCAAGGTTTTTGGCTCAGATGATGACTTCTTTGCTTCATCTTATTCTACATTCACAGTAACAAGCAAAAAATACAAAGGAATAATGGAGCGAGGGAACAAGGAAGGACCCAAAGATGGACAGAGCAGGAGAGTGGACAGAATATAAAGAAAGAATTCCTCCTGAAAGACTTTCAGGACAATGATCGATACACAAAGAGCAGACATTAGTATGATGATGTTTACGACTTTTCATGTGTACAATGCACGTTGCATGTAGGTATAGGGGGTGGACACAAAAGAAACACCTCTACAACCCTGCTGTAATGCAGCACAGCAGCTCTGCAATAAATCCAACCTTTGACAGTCTAAGAAAAGCCAACATGTGAGCTCCTCAAAGAGGTGACAATTAGATCAAACTCTAAGGTAACTTTTTAAGACTTTTTAGTTTGTGGTATATGTCAAGTGGGAAGATATAAGGTGCCTCAACATAATAATCTAATCCAACACACCACCAAACTACAGTCTCCACAGTTACCACAGAGCTGAATCAACACCTCACTGACACTGTCAATGAGAACTGAAGAGATTTTCACAAAAAGAGCCGTTGTGCTGGATTGAAGCATAGTTTACAGATGTTAACACTGTGTCCACACCCTGTACATGCCAACACTGTGTGTGAAGGGCTCCTTAACTAAGTGTTCACATTGCTAGCAACATGATCAACAGTCCATTTTGTTCCAGTGGAGCTGAGTGACCTGGAATCTCAGCCAAAGTTTTGGACGTCATAATCCTCCATCAGCTTGCAAGTTATTTAAATTTTCTTTTCTCAAGACAACATCAATAAATAAATGTCCCAATAACTATCCTTGCAAAATTATTGGCATCTTTGGTAACCGATTGTTTTTTTGGCAGATGCTATCAGCACCTAAATTTGTGTAGCCAACAATGCAATGTGCACCTGGGTTGTAAGTAGCTAATGTGGCGATTTACACCCATATGGAAGAAACAAACCACAACCTTTTCTTAAACCTAACCAGGTAGTTTTGTTGCCAAGACCTAACCAAACTGCGACTGAAAACTGAAAATTACTCAACATAAACTGTCACTCTTTACAGCTAAACTAAGGGGGTGGGTGTAAGTAGCCAAAAAGCTGCCATGTACCTATTTTCACATGGGTGTAAGTAGACACTCCTTTGTTCCCTTTCCCGTTTTTTTCTTTGGGAGACACTATTAGCACCCAGCTGTCAACAATGCTATTTGCACCTGGGATGGAATAGCGAATGCGGCTATTTACACTCAGGTGTATATAGCCTAGCATGACAGCGACAAGCACCCAGGTGTCCCTAGCCAACATTGCTATTTGCAGTGTAAATGGAGCTATTTACACAGCAGCTATTTACACCTGCATGGCTGAGACAAACCATTTTCCTAAACCTATGAAAGTAGTTTGTTAGCCTAAACATAGCCAAACATCTTTGTTGCCTAAACCTAACCAAACTGCAGCTAAAGTCTAAAATGAACCCATTCATCCACCACAAGTTCCTGTTTAGAGAGACTTGGTTGCTCTCTATAGCGAACAGAGGAGATGGGTGTAAAAAGCCAAAAAGCTGTTGTGAGAATATTCTCACCCGGGTGCAAATAGCCACTCCATTTTATTTTGCCTTTATTTGATCTTTTGCCCCAATAGCAGCATGGCCTTATGATAGAGACATCTGTCTATATAAGTGGACCACTACTGGTCAGATTGCCATAACACATGACCTACCGTCACCAACGTCCAGACAAACATCACATATTTAGCCCCACTGCTGGTCAAAGCTTGAAGAAATAGCTAAATACTCAGCATGTTTGTTCTATTCAGCAGTATTGTAATGTGTAGGAAACATCACAGTCTCTAGGCGTCACCAGTGGGGCTTTAGACTTTCTTTTTTCAATTAATGAACTATGGCTTGCTCGGTACATTTTTAATAAAGTGGCGTAGTTTTATGAAAAGCAATACCAAAGCAGCAAAAAAATTCCTGATTCTGTTTCAAACTTTATAGCTGCAGACAAAGTTAGTGCGTGCTTGTTAGCTAAGATAAATAATGAGCCAGACTGGAGCAAACCATCAGTCATGTTTCCTGCAGTGGGAATGCACAGCAAGGGCAGGCTGAAGACAGACAGATGACCGATGTATGGATGGAGGCTGAGGGAGGGGAGACGGGAGGAAACAGTGCCTTAATAAGCCAGGGGTGAGCTATGCAAGCTGTAGGAGGAGGAGAGAGGACGGTCAGAGAGACTGAGGATAACACTTAGAGCTGGATGACGGGCTGTTTATGAAAGAAACATGCAGTAGGTGTGAGCGCTATAGGAAATTAGAAATCAGAAAGAAGGATGGAGATTGCTTTATAGCTTTACGCAGTGCAAATAGGGGCGTTACAATTGAAAAAAAGAACAATTTAATATGATTTAATTGATTTGTTTGATTATACAGATGACCTCTAAGTTGTCTTAAAGAGTCCTGGGAATTCACTTCAGCAGGCATGAGAGGAGTGTGGTAGTGTTGTAATAACAGAGGAGCCTCCACTCTCCTCATGCTGAGTGTAGTATTGTGCCACACATCAAATGCAGATGGCTTCGTCCTCTTAACAAAAGCATTCAGCTCTTTGGGGTGGCTCTATATACACTCAGTTGCGCTCTTTTTTTTCCCTGTATGTGGTCACCTAGCTGAAACTAATTCAGTCTAATACAACAGTCCTGAGAGAAGATTCAACTCTATCATCATTTTGGAGGATGTAGATTGTGCTGCTGTTGAACTGTATTGTGTTACATTTAAGTGTTTCTAATATTTACATTTACAGATCAGCCACAACATTACAGTCACTTGTCTAATATTGTAATATTGTGTATTTTGCTGCCATACTCAGTGTCAGAGTGGACGGGCACACTAGACACCACTTTATTATTTTGTCTTGGACATTGGGCCACCTGAGAGGGCACTTAATCACATTTTATCCTCTTAAGAGTGGACTGTCCACATTTTTACTGCTGGAAGGCCACAGAGGGCACTTTAATCCATTTTCTGGACATTGTCCAGAGGGTATTTATGTGCCTTTTATCTCCCATGGACAGAGGCCACCAGCCAGATGGGCACAACACATCTGTATCACCTGCTCCAAGACCTCTGAAGGGTACTGGTTCCACATTTACTGCGAAGGTGGACCACAGTAGAGGGCACTTTATCCCATTTTCTTGGACATTGCCCTCCCCTAGAGGGTATTTATTGTGTTTTATCTACCATATTGGTATCCAAGATGGCACTTTTCCTTGAGTCCACCATTGGCCACAACAGCTCTGTCCCATCGAGGCCTGGACTCCACAAGACCTCTGAAGGTGTCCTGTGGTGTCTGGCAGCAGATCTCCTAAGTTGCAAGGTGGGACCTCCAAGGATTGGACTTATTACTCCAGCACATCCCACAGATCCTTGATCAGATTGACATTTGGGGAATTTGGAGGCCGGGTCAACACCTTATCAGCACCAGGTCACCTTCTTCTGTTGCGCCACGGTCCAGTTCTGATGCTCACCTGCCCATTGTAGGTGCTCTCGGCCAGGGCTCAGCATGGATCAGCTACTGCTGTGTGTTCTGACACCTCTCCATCATAGCCAGCATTTCTTTTCAGCATTTCTGCTACAGTAGCTCTTCTGTGTGATCAGACCAGATGGGTTAGCCTTCACTCCCCAGGCCCGTCAATGAACCTCGGACACCCTGACCCTGTTGATGGTTCACCAGTTGTCCTTCCTTGGACCACTTTTGATAGGTACTAACCACTACACAACAGGAACATTGCACAAAACCTTTCATTCTGGAGATACTCTGACGCAACCATCCAGCCATCACAGTCTGACTCTTGTCAAAGTTGCTCAGATCTTCAACGCATTAACTTGAGGAACTGACTGTTCACTTGCTGCCTAATACATCCCACCCCCTGACAGGTGCCATTATAACGAGATGCTTATACTTATTAACTTCACCTGTCAGTGGTTTTAATGTTGTGACTGATCAGTGTAATCTATCCTCATTGACATAAATGGGGTAGACAAAATATTAGAAACACTTCTTGGTCTAAACAGACAAATAATTGTTGACTAGATTGTATTAGTTTTAGCCAGGTGCACATAATGAACTGGCAACTGAGTGTACATTACAATACTTGTTTAGTTTACTGCAGAACAAGCTAAGCGTGTGACGGTTGTTCAGATTTATCACCTATGATGCTGCCATACAACCAGCTTCAAAGATGGGTTCATCATGTTAGCTTAGCTTTGTTTTAGCGCTCTCTGCTGCAGACAACATACTGTATACATTCTGTCTCGTGCAATATCGGAGTCAACATCAAGAGACAGAAATCCATCATCCATGTCAACAGGTTGGATTGTATACTCTTTTTTTCTATTATGTATTTTAATTGTTACACCCCTCACTGCAAAGCAGAAAAAGTGACCGCGAACCCTCCATAGAACACGTTTCATGACTTACAAAGTTCAGACCTTGAAGGATTTGGGTCAGAATGCACAGACAAGGGATGGATGAATGATAATATCAGAAACAAAATAGTCTATTTAAAGCATAATTATTATTGCAGTATGGTTCATTTTATTTATTTTCATTCCTCAGTGATAGGAAGTGTGTGTTGATTTGAATGAATGCTCCGAGCTGGCAAATGTTCAACAAACATGTCCTGGAAACATTTTCAAATAAGGATTGTTTATCCAAGGCCTTTTGTTTTTGTTTTGTTTTGTTTTTTTTTCTTCTTCTTTTTTTTTTTTTTTTTTTTTGGTGATGACCTTATGCAATACAGCAAACAGAGTTACTCTTTTTGTATAGACATTCTCCAAAAAAGTACTCAGAAAAAAAAATTATGCCATTGCATGTTTATTATGCGGGTTTAATGAACAAGTATAACAAAAACCACTAAATCTATGTCACCCATAAATTGTTTAATAGGATTATTTAAGACGAATTAAGATTTCTGTACTATTGTATTTAAGTGTTGTGGGCTTCATTGTAACTCTTCAAGTCATTTGCCACAACTGCATCCCTTTGAAAAAAAGAAAGTGGCTCCTGCTTTTCTCTCATGTAACCATCTCTGTTTTAATATACTATGAGTCAAAGGTTTAAGTATCAATTGGTTTTAAGCTCAAGCAATAGCCCTTCAGGGAGTGTATGGGAGGTGACTGACCATTGTAAATTGCAAACAAAGGCAAAACAAATAAAAGCTTGCTCAACTTTGTCTCAGATTAAAATACAATTATTTATTCATTTATTATCTATTTATTTATTTTATTTACTTTAATAATGCTAAGGAAATAAAACTGAGGTTGTCCTGTTAAATAAGTTTACCACTTAATCTTAAAGGTGCAATATACATGTATATAATGTTAATATTTTATTGGCTCTTTGCACAAAACCAACACATTGCCAGTCACTCTTGTGTTGCAGCAGTTGGGAGGTGGTCCTAGTCTGTAAATATTGTGAGAATGTTACTGTCCCAGGATCAGTGTACACTCTGCACTGGGTTTGCTCTCTCTAAACCCCAAGTGACGTCAGTGAAGCACGTGAAAGGTGAACTGAGCTTCACATTCTGAAATACTTCAATAGTTGTGAATTATGACGATGTTTATTAGACCAGTAGGTTATATGAAGAAAGCTTTATATATTATTAAACAATAAAATTTTATTTTAAGAAATATAGACAAAACATATAACTATGAATTTGGGAAATAATCCACAACATTTGCAAAACTAATATTATTATAAGTGTGATTTAATCCAGGGGTAGATCCAGATCATCCATCATGACTGTTCTCTGCCTCGTTTGTCGTGACTGACCAAAGGTCTTTATGATGAACATTGGAATTATGAATGAATTATTGTTAAGAACATTTTGAAATAAATATAATAAATCATTTATTATTCATAATAAAAAGCTGAGTTTAAAGGGTTGTGCATAAGATTGACTTGACACCATCATAACAATGTCATTACACCAGTCTCTATGAATCTCTATGACTGTTGTCATTAAGTGTCATTTGGTCAGTTGTGTCATTATGCAAAGTTGAGATGTGTGTTATGACAGCTTGACATTAATCAAGCCATCAGTGTCCTAATGTCGTCATTAACACAAAATGTCTCACTGTAGTTGAGACCAAGGAAAATATTCATGACACAGTTCTAATGTTCTCATGACAGCCAATGTCAAAATCAATCACACGAGGCAGTGTAATGTAATGTAGACACATAAAGCTAAGTAGTGGCATGTTTATGACAGGTTATGTAGGCTTGTTAACGTTAAGTTGTCATAACAGACATAATTGTCTTGATTAATGTCAAGTTGTCACATGAAAGACAGTTGCCCTGGCTAATGTCAAGTTTCATAACAGAGACATCTCAAAAAATGTCAACTCTGCATTACAAATAACACAACTGACTCACACTTTATGACAACAGTCATAATTATTCATAAAGACTCCTTCATGTCTATGACAGGTGTTATGTCAATCATATGCATATACCTTCAAATAACGTGTTACCAAAGTGTGTTAAATTATTTTACAATTACAAGGTTATATATTTTGTCTATTTAATGTATTTATTTCATAATATTTATTCATGAAATAGAACATTTGGAGTTTCCATAATAAGCAGCCTGCAGTATGATGCAGTTAGCCTTAAAGCTACCTAATGCTTATTTTTTGCTAAAGGACAAAATGTAAACTCACCACAGCTACTACTGTGAAAAACATGGGTGACATTTGATTGCAGGACATTGCAAGTTAAACTCCAAGTTAACTCACTTGAGTTGGTTTGAACATGACTTTATGTCTGAAGTACTTCAAATCAAATTCAGCTATAAAATTAGCTTTAAAAAAACATGGGGGAGGGGTTTGAAAAGACGACGCTATTGCTGTAGTTTTGTTCATGCTGCCACTAGAGGCTGTTAAAGAGCCATCTTTATTAATTGCACCTTTAATGTTGAGTGAGGATGCATGAGCAGTTTACATTTAGCACTGACTGTACAAGTATGATAACACAGTGGATGTTACAGTTGCAACCAACCAGTGTGAGTGTTGTGTATATTGCAGTGCGCTCATTCTACCATACTGATGTCATGCTTCTTTTATTTTTGTTTCTTTTTTATAATGCAATACCACATCAGATTGAATAATGCCATCACTAAGTGGTATTTTGCTCATGCAAAAACAAATAAATATTTTCCATATTTACCACAGGGGGCATGTTTAGTTTGCCACACAGTAGTGCATCATGTAGACTTTTTTGAGTAGGCTATTGCTACTTCTGAGAGGTAAATGTGTAAAGAGGGACTGAGTCTATGAGCAATGAATGGATTTGCATGATTTTGAAAATAAAACTTTTTATTTATTAACTTGTGTAGAGGAGAATATTCTTAATTCTTAATTCTTTCCTGTTT
The DNA here is from genome assembly GCA_034769285.1 of Lutjanus argentimaculatus. Lineage (NCBI taxonomy): Eukaryota > Metazoa > Chordata > Actinopteri > Lutjaniformes > Lutjanidae > Lutjanus > Lutjanus argentimaculatus. The sequence continues at coordinate 3,106,524 of JAWZSL010000051.1, forward strand.
TGTGGTTACTTTTCATATAGAACATACTGGCTGGGACACCAGTGCATAGGATACACATACAAGTTTAACTCATCTCTGACAGTGTCTCAACAAATAAAAGCTTTATGGCAGGGCTGCTGGATTGCATTATGTTTATGGATCAATATTTTAAGCTTTTATTTTGAAAATGTTGTAAATTAAAGGAGGATAAAAAAATCATTACAAATGAAAATATGGTTAAAAGTTGTATTTTATTGACTAAGTTTATTTTTAGAGCACATTTCAAAGGTCAAGTGTTTTTTTTTTCCTTGTACAATGAAATTCTTCCTTTGTATTGCACTCTGAATAATGAATATGATATGAATAATGCTGAATAATGAAACACATAAATAAAGACAAATATAAAGTATAAAAAATTTGAAAATACCAGTATAAAAATAGAGAGACACAAATAAAGATATCAGGAGAGATAAGAGAAAAAACATAAGTTACTGAGGAACACTATGTACAGTTACAATATACAGTATCAAAAATACATGTTATATACAATCTACAATAACAGGTATAGAGACTGTACAAAGGTAGCAGCATTGTAAGAAATGAAGCAGCATAAATGTAGGAATACTGTGCAAAATAAGCAAAGTGTGACATGGCAGCTGACTGAAGGATTAGTGAGCAGAAAGACCAGTGGCGAAAAGTGTTTATTTATCCAGGACTTAAAGCTGAGGGTTGGAACATTGGAGGAATCAGGAGGAGTATGCCAGATTTTGAAAAATCCAACCCAGCTGTCCACCCTGAAGTTTTCTCCATGCTTTATTATCTGCTTCATCATGTTTTTTTCTTTTCTCCTAGATCTGGTTACAAAAAGGATTGAATGCAGGTTTTGTTTGACTGGAGAAGTTTGATACTACTTGGTACTGGGTTATTTCAATCAATACCTTAAAGGTATTGAGTATCCATACCCAGCCCTGTTAACTACTGCTGGACGATGAGTCACCAACCACATTCAACTAGCTCATTCACTTGAAAGAAAACACCTAATATTATCATAATGATTTTGAATTGATGATTTACACTGCCTGACCAAAAAATATCACCACCTGGATTTAACTAATCAAATAGTTAAGATCCTTCCATTGGATAATTACTGCAGTGATTAATATGTTTCAGCTGGCAACAACTTGTTGAACCCTAAGTGATACAGTGAGGAGCTTCTAATTTCTTAAACAACCATGTCAGAAGACATATTTCCTGTGGTCGTGGAAAAGATGTTACTCTGTTTCAGAAGGGTCAAATTATTGACCTGCATCAAACAAAGAAAACAACAAAATAGACTGATGAAACTACTAAAACTGGGTTAAGAACTGTCCAACACATTATTAAAACCTGGAAGGAAGGATGAACCATCATCTTCCAGGAAGAAACGTGTTCAGAAAAAAATCCTGAATGATGGTAATCGGAGATCACTGAAATGTTTGATGAAATCAAATCGTAAAAAATCAACAGTAGAACTCACGGCTATGTTTAATAGTGAAAGTAAGAACATTTTCATTCACACAATGTGAAGAGAACTCAAGGGATTGGGACGAAACAGCTGTGTAGCTTATCAGTGAGGCTCATCAGAAAAAAAGGCTTCAGTTTGCTAGGGAGCATAAAGATTGGACTCTGGAGCAATGGAAAATGGTCATGTGGTCTGATGAGTCCAGATTTACCCTGTTCCAGAGTGATGGGGGCATCAGGGTAAGAAGAGAGGGCAGATGAAGCGATGCTCCCATCATGCCTAGTGCCTACTGTACAAGCCTGTGGGGGCAGTGTTATGATCTGGAGTTGCTTCAGTTGCTCAGGTGAGGTTCAACAACGTTATGTGTCCAAAAAATGAGGTCAGCTGACTACCTGAATATACTGAATGAGCAGGTTTTTACATCAATGAATTTTTTTCTTCCCTGGTGACACGACATTTCCAAGATGACAATGTCAGGATTCATGGGGCTCAAATAGTGAAAGACTGGTTCAGGGAGCATGAGACATCATTTTCACACATGGATTGTCCACCACAGAGTCCAGACCTGAACCCACTGAGAATCTTTGGGATGTGCTGGAGAAGACTTTACACAGCAGTCCGACTCTCCCATCATCAAGATCTTGGTGAAAAATTAATGCAACTCTGGACAGAAATAAAAGTTGTGACACTGCATAAGTTTGTCAAAATGATGCCATGTCAAATGTGTGCCGTAATCAAAGCTAAAGGGGCTCCAACGAATATTAGTGTGACTTTTTTTTTTGGCCAGGCAGTGTATATCTGCTGAGCCTTTTCAATGGCTGTGCTACACATTAGTGGTGGTTGAGGCGAGATTTCCCCCTCTTCTGTCTGAAGCACTTTGAGTATCTAAGATAAAACCCTAAATGTAACCTATAATTATTATTAAAGCATTGAATAGTTAGAAGAGTCAGAATAACCATCAGTCAGGTGATAGGACCTGGAAGTGTTACATAAAACTGAAATGAAACCCTGACTGAAATAGATCAAGGATTTCATTGGTGTTCATCAATGGTTGCACATGTGACAGGGCAGTTCTCTTCATGACTATTGAAACAAATGGCCGTTTAAAGAGGCCAGTGGTTATTTAAACATTTAACATCCTGGTAATGATTTCTGAGCCAAGGCTCTCAGCAGGAGAAGAGGAGAGTCATCAAGTGTTTTCAGTTTTTTTCTTAAGGAAAAAACAGATTTCCATGGATGCTTCAATATCATGAGAAATGTGGGGATTGAGGACATTTATAAAGCTGCACATAATTTTAGGTCTGTGAGAATGTTTACTGATTGTTTCGGAGAAGTATTTAGCCCTGGCTTGTCTGGCTTGGATTTGGAAATTAGCCAGACTGTTTTTTTTTTTTTTTAATATTTCAAAGGAAACTGAGAGGTGATCATTCTTCTATCTCTGTTCAGCCTGCTGACAGGCCTGCCCAAGAGAATGGGCTGAACTGTCCGAATGCTGATGGGATGTAAGTTTGGGGTGTCTATATTTGATAGGGGCCACAAAGGTTGGGACAAATGGGCTTCATGTAACAGGAATAATAACCAGGGTTTTGGCCTGAGGACTAGATGGTAGCATCAAATACAACAGGCATCAGAAAAACATGCATCCTCCAAGAGTTCCAGGTGAATGCTGAATGAAAAATAAATACATGACTGACTGCAAGGAACTGGTTTTTCCAGCAATATACACTTCACAAAAAAATTAGAGGAACACTTTTTAATCAGAGTATAGCAACCTGTCAGTCAAACTTCCGGGATATTGATCTGGCCAGTTAAGTAGCAGAGGGGTTGTTAATCAGTTTCAACTGCTTTGTTGTTAATGAAATAAACAACAGGTGCACTAGAGGGGCAACAATGAGACGGCCCCCAAAGCAGGAATGGTTTTCCAGGTTGAGGCCACTGATATTTTTTTCCCCCTCATCTCTTCTGGCTGATTTTTTTACTGACTGACTTTTTACTGCTGTAGTTTTTCATTTGGCTTGGATCAACATCTCTATTGATAGCATGGTGCAGGTACCTGGACGCTACAGAGGTTGCACAAGTAGTCCAACTCCTCCAGGATGGCACATCAATATATGCCGTTGCAAGAAGGTTTGCTGTGTCTCCCAGCACAGTCTCAAGAGCATGGAGGAGATTCCAGGAGACAGGTAGTTACTCCAGAGCTCCAGAGACAGGTCTCCTGGAGAAGGTTCTTAAACCCTCAGCAGGATCAGTATCTGCTCCTTTGTGCAAGGAGGAACAGGATGAACACTGCCAGAGCCCTACAAAATGACCTCCAGCAGGCCACTGGTGTGAATGTTTCTGACCAAACAATCAGAAACAGACTCCACGAGGGTGGCCTGAGGGCCCGACGTCCTGTAGTGGGCCCTGTGCTCACTGCCCAGCACCGTAGAGCTCGATTGGCATTTGCCATAGACCACCAGAATTGGCAAGTGCACCACTGGCGCCCTGTGCTCTTCACCGATGAGAGCAGGTTCAACCTGAGCACATGCGACAGACATGAAAGGGTCTGGAGATGCCGAGGAGAACGTTATGCTGCCTGCAACATCATTCAGCATGACCGGTTTGGTGGTGGGTCAGTGATGGTCTGGGGAGGCATATCCCTGGAAGGACGCACAGACCTCTTCAGGTTAGATAATGGCACCCTGACTGCTATTAGGTATCGGGGTGAAATCCTTGGACCCATTGTCAGAACCTACGCTGGTGCAGTGGGACCTGGGTTCCTCCTGGTGCACGACAATGCCCGACCTCATGTGGCTAGAGTATGCAGGCAGTTCCTGGAGGATGAAGGAATGATACTATTGACTGGCCCCCACATTCACCTGACCTAAACCCAATAGAACACCTCTGGGACGTTATGTTTTCGGTCCATCTGGCACCGCCAGGTTGCTCCTCAGACTGTCCAGGAGCTCAGTGATGCCCTTGTCCAGATCTGGGAGGAGATCCCCCAGGACACCATCCGTCGTCTCATTAGGAGCATGCCCCGACGTTGTCAGGCATGCATACAAGCACGTGGGGGCCACACAAACTACTGAGTATCATTTTGAGTTGCTACAATGATATTTTGGCAAAATGGACCAGTCTGCTGCATCATTTTTTCACTTTCATTTTTGGGGTGTCTTTGATTTCACCCCTCTATAGGGTGATCATTTTCATTTCCATCAAATTATGTGGCATCCTTTTGTTAATACATCACCTACTCATTATCAGGAAGATATCCAAGATTATTTTCCCCCCATTTAGATCTGATGTGTTTTCAGAGTGTTCCTTTAATTTTTTTGAGCAATGTGTAGATTCTCAGCTGAAGTAATATGATACACATGCACGCTGGTTGCGCCAAACATCAGGAATGCCACTAAAAGGAGCTGTGCTCTCACAGTAGGGCAAACTGTATGTGAGGCATTGTGTTTTTCTCCCCACAGGAACCTACATGCATTCAGTTGGTGATGCTGAAAATCTGAACAAGAATGCTGTATACCGCGCTTTGCGCAAGGTCGTTCTCTCACTGAGAGGCTGAATATGTTTGTGGTGCTCCTGAGCCATGTGCACATCATGACAGTAAAACATTTCTTCTCTGCAATAGTAGTGTTAGTATACATTAATATTTCCCTGTATTAATTAGTTTGACATTACTTGCGTGATGACTTCTAATATATAAATTGAATTCCTTGATAAGATTGCGCAGGGTCAAAGGTGCTACTGATTGCACCCACATGCCCATCACAGGACCCTTGGGAGAACACGAGGGTGATTATGTGAACAGGAAGTCCTTTCACAGTATCAGTGTTCGGTTGAATTATTTGGTACTGTTTTTGTCAGTTGATTGGTGGCACATATGCACACTGCATGCAGGTACACTAAAAGTGCTGCACAGTAGACTTGCAGCACAGGCTTTGTTATACTACTTTGTCACTGTCAAGTGTTTCCCACTCTTGTGGGTTTAACCTGCAGCTTCCCCCACTTGAAAAGGCAGCTTGCTTCAGAAGATTGGACTGGAATTCACTCAATGACCAAGATCAGCTTTCTCTCTTTTCTTTCTTTTATTTTGAAAGTCGTCAAGGCCAATAACAGGTGAAAAACCTTAAAACACAAACACAAATAAAGTTCAAGAAAATGATATCCCAAGAAACCATAATCAATCAACATAACCCAAAATCAAATATTTAAATTTTTAAGCTACTAGAAATTAACCTTGAAAATAAGTAGAAAATACCCATATTTAAAGCACCCAAAATAAAAAATAAAGCACAGTTCAATGATGATTTTACCTTACAAACTTTAGCTTCAGCTTTTAATTCCTGTAAATACACAAAAATCAATTTATCAAATTACTTCTAGCTTGAACCTCTTTTAAAATACACCACATTTGTAACTGTACTTTTTACCCACATGATATTAAATATATGACATTTTAACTTGCATTTTAATCACATTACTTTTTTAATACATCACATTTTAACCTGAATTTGATCACGATTAGTCCACAGCTCAGAACAACCCCAATGCATGCTGCAAAGACACATAACATGACAAAGCTCACCGGCTCCTTCTTCCTTCTTTGAACCAAGCTTTAATCCTGCAGTCTCCTTTTTCCAAGTCCAGACTCTCCAACCGTTCTCTCACACACTGCTCGCTCCTCACTGTCCTGTGGGTGAGTGCCTCCAAACCCCCCTGATTACCAGATCGCCTCCACCTGGTGCACTCAATCTGCTGCCTTCAGGCTGGGAGAACACCCAGACCTGATGCACTCAGGCAGAGAGGGCGTGGCCTGCAGCTCAGCTCAACAGTCACCATTAATGAGCCTAATGATTTCCTTTTAAAATCGCTCACTAGTACCTTTGTTTCAGTGCTTTCATTGTGAAATTAACCTGAAATGCCTGTTGCAGATCACTTGTGGTGATCAATTAATGGGCACGTTTGAGGCAAGGTGGCCTGGATCTGTGCACAACTCATGAGTCTTTGCTGGGTCACCAGTTTGAGCAAGGTATGGCAACTATTCTAAAATTATTTTATTCTATTCTTGTTTAATTGTTCACGCTGATAAAGTAATTTTCTCTCCCTTTATTAACAGGCTCTTTGATGGATTGCTAGTGGGGACAGAGGCTACTCTAGCCCTCTGGTGCATAACGGTCACTGCAGTGGACAGCTACTAAAAAGTAATTTTCTCTTTAATGCATTGGTTTCTGTGGTGGAACTGCATATCAGCCTCTAGAGTGCTTCTCTGCTAAAATACTCCATTGAGGTCAATTCAGTGGTAAGTCGGTGTAACTGCAAGTAAATTTCCTCTGAATCCAAGATGGCCGACAAACAGCCACCCCTGCTGACCACTGCTGGCATATCCTGTCAATCCTTCTATGCTGGAAGAGCCCCACTGCTAAAAAAAATTGATGATATACAGTAACATCTAAGGAAGGATATTATCTGTTTGGAATATGAAATTTTTATGTCCAATATGTAGAAAATTACAATTAACCTGTGTCCAATGAAGTGGACATCATGCATCACCCAGTGTATTTTTTAACACAAGTCATATAATTGCTTCACTGTTTCTTGTGACTGTTTTGGTTATAAGTCAGTGTATAATTGTTATATTTATAAGCTATTCATTTAAAATATACATTTTTGTGCAGATTAGCTGTAGTTTGTGTTACTATAATAATCACCAATAGTCACCAACGTAGCCCGTGAGGTCAGGTTTGGCACAGGATATCACTGGCCCCAACTCATCGAGGTGAAAATGCAAACAGATGCCATGATGCTGCATTCACACAGAAGACCAAATACATCTGCATGCAATGCTGTGTGCCACTGTGCCCTGGATGCTTTGCAAACTTTCATACAGCCTAGGTGTGATGAACATAGAAGTGTTCAGAGATGCAGAGACTAAAATGTTCAGTTCATGTTTTCTTCCAACATGCTAATATAAGGGCTTGGTAATACTGTCCTGCATCCTTATAGAACTGTGGAGACTCACAATAATATTTCTCCTGTTGGAGATGGTTTGACACATTCAGGTGTAAGATTCACAGCTATGAGTGTCACTGGTTTTCTTATTCAGGCCTAAACATTGCACCTATACAGTGTTGAAATTTCCAAAAAATTGTTGAAATGTTTTTCAAAGCATAAAAAGAAACAAGTGTTTGTATATTTACAATAGAACACAAGTTAATTCATTTTTACAGTAAGTTCACAATGTTTTATGTTGAGTGCTCAGGCGCATGTAGTCCACTGGAGTGGACATGTCTGTAACTTTATGAAAAAATCATATTTTTGGAAAAAAAAAGTTGAACATTTTTTTTCATGTCCTGAGAAGTATAAAAACACTTCAGAAAAAAATCTTGACCAAGGCTTTCATAATTCATGCATCAGAGGGCTAGACAAGACACTTGATGACCCCTATTTTGACCCTGAGACACCGTCTCAGAGCCGCATTAATGCCCTTCTGAGTAAATACAGACTCAGGATAGACATGATGTATGGGGTCATCAAGTCACGGTTCAACTGCCTCCATGGCCTCAGGGCGTCTCCTGAGCTGGCGTGCTAGACATGTGTGGTGCAGCACAACATAGCAGTGATCAGAAAGGGAAAAGTGGCTCATGTGCCAGATATTGTGGACTCCGTCTCCCTTGATCACCCCACTGGTGCAGCCATCAGACAGGCCAGAAACTGATCAGTTTTTCATGTGACTTCTTACATTGCAGTGTGCCTACAAAAAACCTACAAACTAAAGTAAATGAACCACTGAACGTTTCATACATTTTATTTAGGATTTCTGCGTTTGCTGGAAAAAGAGAGAAAAAGTCACGTTATACAATGTCAAGTACTGTTTATAACAACCTTTTGCTTTGCTTCCAGTATATCAATTTGATTTTTTTGTTCTTTTTTGGTTGTCCAGTTCCAGGTTTTTTGTAGAGAGCACAGATGGATACCTCTACCTGTGTAAGTAGTTTGAAGGACAGCAGGAGAAGGCCAGCTCCTCTGACACCATGAATTCTGGTGGAGCTGGGTCCCATCCAGTCATCCTCTTTTGTTTTCTTTTCTTTTGCTTAAGGTAGTATTGAAACCTTAAAATGTGACACAACATAAAACATAAACATAACAACATAAAATCAGTAATATTCATTTTACTTTGATTTGGCCAAAAACTAAAGTGATTTAGTATCATGTTTAAATCTGCTGTATGAAGTTAAATGTGCAGTTGTCATGTCAAGATCACATTTAGCCAATCAGTAGTTTCCAATCAGCCAATCAGTAATCTGATTTCTTCTTCTCCTGCCTTATTTGCAGCAACAGTGTTGTTTTTGCCACAGTACGTTTCATATTTTTACAGCTCTCCATTATAACAGCTTGATCAGTGGGCCACTGGCAATCACTCCACTTTGTGCAGAAGAAGAGTCAAAGGACCTTTTTTATATGAGCATGCACAGAGTCTGAAGAAGAAAGCCTGGGTTAACAAATAAAGTTGATAACCATGATACCCATAATCTCTGACTGGGGTTTTAGGTGTTGTTGAGCAGCTCATACAAAGAGAGCATGGCTGTGTTGGGCTTCCTTTGTAGTACAGCCCTCAGGTTGGTGATTTTTAAGAGAATCCCACATGTGCTGCCACAACACCCAGTTGGGAGAAACTACACCCTGGCTGCTGGTAGATTGATCACCCTCCAGCATGTGACTATGAGATCTCTCCCCAGCATGAAGGATGTGTGGACCCAGTCAGCCTGTGCTGCAAAGTGGACTTTTAGAGGGAGAGGGTCACCCAGATTAAACAGGCTGGGGCAGAATGGGATGTCTAATTAAAGATCAGTTTGACATGATTCATTTGCAATTTAGACTGTCCTTTAAGTTCACCCTGTGAAGCCTGGTTGGGGACCAGTGTACCCAGTTCAACAAGGCAGAAGAGCTGGGTAGACTGGACGAAGGGCTGGAGACATGGGCCAGAGGGGAGCAGACAGAAGAGACACAGGGCGAGTCCGAGGAACTAGAGAAACAATTTACCAGAGAAGGCTGGAGCACTGACTGAATAAACAGGCACTACAATCTAGTAAGGTGTTTGTGGCAGAGCTGGGTCTGTGTAGAGGTTTCGATTACTGGATGGGATGCAGCTGGTGAAGCTCTGCTCTGCCTGACACACCTGTCTCCACTCAAGAAACCGTTCACACACAGCACAGACACACAGTGAGAGTGAGACTCTGCAGGGGAAGGCCTACTCCACATATACACAGCTATTTAACAGCAGAAAAGCCATCATCTACCAGCAAACTCTGATGCCTCAAAAACTTTGGCTGAACAATTGTGAAAAAATATCAAATTTTAACTTGTTTTTTTAAAACTGATATTGCGATTGCAATATGATTTGCAATATTAGAGAGAATTCTTACATCTTGATTCTCATGATTTTAATTGAAAAACATTAAAGGTTTGATTTTTGTGGAAATCTGTACTAAACAATGTAGAACTGCAATGACTTGTTGATTAATCCATGTTTTGTCAATCGATAATTGATTAATCAGTTTTGGATATTTTTTTATTAAATAATTGTCCTAATTCTGTTTTCAGCTCCTCACATGCAAATATTTTCTGCTTTCTTTACTCCTCTTTGACAGTAAACTGTAGACAAAACAAGACATTTGAGGATGTCATCTTGGACTTTGGGAAACACTGATTAACATTTTCTGATATTTTATGGACCAAACAACTTCTATTCAATCTATTAATCATAAAAATGATTGACAGGTTAATTGATTATGAAAATAATCATAAGTTGCAGCCCTGCAAAGATGTTTTCTTAAGTCTGTAGAATCTGTTGTGTAGGCCAGCACATCTCTGAAGCAACACAATCATTTTTAATTTTACAAACAAATTATTAAATATTGCACCTGTGATTTGAAAATTGAAGTAGACCATATTGTGATTTTGATAAGATTTTGATTGTTCAGCCCAACTCAACAAATCCATTATTGAGAACATCCATGAAACAGAACTTGTAATCACACAACACTTTGCACAAAGAAAATTTCCCCTTGTGTCCATGTCATCTGTGGATTTACTTGTTTTATTTTGATGTGCAACCATTACCATGTGTTTGGTGGAAGTTGACAAAAATAACCTTTACTTCAGGCTCTGTATTCTTGTTTTGATGAAGTCTGGTTGTAGGAAGACTTTACGTCAACTTAAGTATTCATCTGCATTTCTGTAGCCAGTTAGGCTGTCAGATTGCAACCAGACCAATGAAAACCATAACATATACAAATTAAAAAACAAACAAACAAACAAAAAAAGACAGCTGCCGTAGGCGCAAGTTCAGACACATGAGCATGACACCAAGCAAGGTCCCGTTTCCCAGAGCCTCATTAGCGCTACATGTTTTGTAAGCTGTACAATAAGGTCTCCCTTTAGCTTTTCGGCTGTTTCCAAATCTCTGTAGCTAAGGTACACCTTCTAAATGTACACCTTTTAGAAGGATTGTCTGTTTCAGTTTTAGCCTTATTAGACCAACATTATGTTTTCAAATGGACAGTAGCGATATAATGCTTATCTTGCTTACTTGCACAAATTACATCATTAGTTTACAATTAACCTAATGAAAATTAATTCTAACATTTCTGTGCATAACACATCATGAGAGTGTTGTCATTTCACCTGTCTATTCTTCGCATGATGGTAGCTGAATAAAATACAGAACCTATCGTATTGGAGGCCACATACAGTAGAATGTGATCAAAACTCTACAGTGGCTTGTTGTATACCACTGGTAATGCATATAGCTGATTCATGGTTTGGGGTTTTTGTTGGTCATTTCCTGTTTTATTTTGTAGTTCTTTCCTTCCCTTGTGTTTCTGTTGTCTTGACTTCAAGCCTTTTTTATTTTTCCCTCCTTTTTTGGTCACTGATTATTTTCATTAGCTTTGTGTCTGTTCCCTCTTGAGTTACCAGTTTGTCTTAGTCTGTATGTAAAGCTCTTTGTGCATCTTTTTGGATTTCATCCAAGTGTTTTTTTCCCCATCTGTTCTTGTGGATTGTTTACCTGTTTCTGAACTTTGCATTTCTGGATCCCCTTATGGATTTTTTTCCTTTTGGACTTTTCACAGCTTTTGACATCTTCTTTATTAATCTAAGTGTAAAGCCCATTTATTTGACTCTTGTGTGTATTAAATACTTTTGAACTTCAACTGCCATGCTTCCCTCTGCATCTTTGGGACCATATACTTGCTCTGCTGCTTGACAAGTTCTGACAGAATGAACTGGTAACTGACACTGCTCCATATAGACTACCATACATCAATAATGGAAGCATGATCATATCAAGACATTTATAAATATCCAGTGATGATTGTTTGTGTAAGCTCACAACATTCATTTCTGTGCAGAGTTGCATAAATTTTTTGCTGAGATCTTGTATTGATGATGGGAGAGTCGGACTGCTGTGTAAAGTCTTCTCCAGCACATCCCAAAGATTCTCAATAGGGTTCAGGTCTGGACACTGTGGTGGACAATCCATGTGTGAAAATGATGTTTCATACTCCCTGAAACCCCAGATCATAACACTGCCCCCACAGGCTTGTACAGCAGATGGGAGCATCACTTCATCCACCTCTCTTGTTACCCTGATGTCCCCATCACTCAACAGGGTAAATCTGGACTCATCAGACCACATGACCTTTTTCCATTGCTCCAGAGTCTCAACCTTTATGCTCACTAGCAAACTGAAGCCTTTTTTTTCTGATTATCCTCACTGATAAGCGGTTTTCTTAAGGCTACACAGCTGTTTAGTCCCAATCCGAGTCACATTGTGTGGAAATGTTCTTACTTTCACTATTAAACACAACAATAAAGGGGTAGGACTAGATAAGTTTTATTAATTTCATCCTACACCCTTTCGAACAAGGTATGATTATCTATGTTGTTATAGAGCTGTCTCTTTAATTGTTTTTCTGCCAAAGCACATTGTATATTTTATTTATTTTGTTTTTCTTTTAACCTGTTCAAATAAATAAATTAATTAATTAAATAAATAAATAAACAGTCATGAGTTCTACTGTAGATTTTTTTTTTTACAATTTAATTTCACCAAATGTTTAAGTGATTTCTGATTACAATCATTCAAGATTTTTTCGGACCACATTTCTTCCTTGAAGATGATGGTTCACCACTATCCTTCTAGGTTTTAATAAAGCGTCGGTCAGTTCTTAACCCAATTTTAGTAGTTTCATCAATCTTCTTAGTTGTATTCTTTGCTTGATGCAGGTCAATAATTTGACCCCTTTGAAACAGTCTTTTCCACGACCACAGGATATGTCTTCTGACATGGTTGTTTAAGAAATGAGAAGCTCCTCACTGCATCAGTTCGGGTTAAATAACTTGTTGCCAGCTGAAACATATTAATCACTGCAGTAATTACCCAATGGAAGGATCTTAACTATTTGATTAGTCAAATCCAGGTGGTGACTTTTTTTGGCCAGGCAGTGTTTGAACTCACTCACCAGAGCTGCACATTATCCAGCCTTCTCTTCCTGGTAAAGAACAGCAGTCATATGACAGTCTGCAATTAATCACATCAAATGTTTCTCCCTCTTTTCCATATAGTCCAGTCATCTGCATAAAGCAGTGACCCAATATCTCCACCAATATTCATAAAAGCATAATTTATCATAATGTTAAACAGAACTGGGCTAATAGCACTACCTTGAGGAATAACACTGACTTTATCAAAATCATCTGAAACAACATCTGACTTCAACACAGACTGTCCCATTTGACAAGAGCTCTAGAACCCAGTTACACAGTCTTCTGCCAATATCCATTTTATGCTTTTTGATTAGAGGCCACATTGAGTCATAACCCTTCTCAAATCAAAATGCACTATAGCCATGACCTCCTTCATTCTATCTGCTTTTTCTGCCTCATCACTAACTTTAAAGCATCTATTGTACATCTTTTACAAAATCCACTTTGACATGTGCTAAGCAGTCCTCTTTTCTAAATAGTATGTCAGTCTACAAACAGTGATCTTTTCCACCCATTTACACAAGTGAGATGTTGAGGCTGTGGGTCTGTAGTTTCCTGCATTAGCTGGGTCTTTACCAGACTTAGTAAAAAGGTAGAACCAGAGCACTTTTCCAGCTGCCAGGCATTACACCTTCTCTCCATGTCATATTAAACAGGTTTACTAGTCAAACAGATTGTGTAAAATGCACCCAGTGATAGGTGGAGGCAGTACAGTGTGATATAAAATCACAGTATATAAACACAAAACCTGCATAACCACAAACTGTACAACCACTCACTGTGCCGTGTAGTTTAAAATAGGAGGACTCAGGCTCACAATAATATCATTATGTGCCATGCACACTAGAGTGACATTGCAGTAAACAGCTGAGAGGCTGATTAATGGAAAATGAAGTGGGGATTATTATGCAACCAGACAGCGAGCCAAAGTAAACAGTCCAGCTAATGTGGACGTGCTGCTGTGAGACGGCCCATCACCAATCATGGACATTGAAGCAAGCATTGTTTTCTCTGAAGTTTAGATGACAATACTGCAGCTGTTCAAGATAAGATAGAAAAATAGGGAAAACTCTGCAGCTGAGGCAACTTCATAGCTTTATTTATTATAACTTCCAAAAAGTTACAAAGTGCTCTACAGAAAAATAATAATACAAAAGTAAATAAGATTACATGAAAATCAAAACCACTAAACCACTGCAACCACCAAAGGGGCTCTGCCAAAGGAGAAACAGGCTCATAGAGAATTAGCAGAAGAAGCAGCAGGTACCTGAACTGGTTTTTAAACATTACACTACTACTGACTACTGATGTGTCCCCTTCTCTTAGAACAATTTCAGGCACATTCTCTCTTCTTTGTGTGAAGAGAGGTGTTCTGAGGACCAGCACACTACTGCACAAGAGAGGGAGAGTATAATCAGGACAACCAGCAGCAGCTGTGCCAATCACCTCACCTGACACTACTTTCATGAAAGTGAATAACTAGGGATGCACGATAACTGTTTTTTCCCACCGATACCGATAACCGATAACTTCCTGCTTCTCATAACCGATACTGATAACATTTTTAATAGTTTATATATACACCTCAGGTAAAGAAAGGCAAAGATGTAGTGAGTAAAGATGAATTTAAGATTATAACTCTGCCTCTGACTTATCAAAATAATGTAACATACATCACTAGTGTTGTAATCACAACAAAAACAAGAAAAGTTATGACTCAAAAAAAAAAATATTATTGCTTCACTCAGCTGAATTACTCAATAAAAAAGATTTACAGAATGAAAACTGTACATTGTTATGGATGAGTGTTTGTTATATATAGTTATATGGTTCAGCCCCTCTTGCCCATCGCCTAGGCAACCACGGATGTTTATATCAGTAAAGTTGGACAGATGACAGCTCGAAAAACCAGCGTGGTTTCGCAGTTTTTTAATCTAGACGATAGAAATAATGTTGAATGTAGACTGTGAAAGAATAAGATGACACATATATTCACTCGACTGGAGCAACATGTGACCACATTAAGTACAGACATGGACATAAACCTGGAGAAGCTGCTGCTGCTAGCACTGCTAATGTTAGCCACACTGTGTGGCAGGCTGGCAGCTGACAGTCAGCTCCAGGTTGTTTACCCGCAGACACTGTCATCCTCTTCAGTCTGAAAAGGTGAAGCATTTAGTGAGTTGTTGTCATGTTTTGTATATTAATATGTAATGTTTGTATTGCACAGCGCAAAGTAGCATGCAGTTCAGCGGCATTTAAAGTACGATTTGTCGATTGTTGACTGTGATTAACAGCTTCAAATGGCTCTTAATACGCACAGTATTTTTATGGACAGTATTTAAGATTATAAATTAATAAATTCTGTTCAATTTTAACTGCTTTCTGTGTGTTTTCATAGTGCTAGACTAGTCGACTACTCCCTACATCCATACTTCATTCAGCATACTGAATCGCGTTGTCTTTTTCAGTGAAAAATGCTTTTTTAGTGAAAAATGCCCACACTGGTAATGGCGGCGCCATGTTTATGTTTGAGGTGGCGCATCAATATGACGTTATGCGCGTGACATCAGCAGGCGCCAGCAACACAGGGCAAACAAACGGACTGAAAATGAGCGAAATCAAGGCAATGTTGGCTTTTTATAATTGGATGTAGTTATCGGCAAAAAAATTACATTATCAGACTTATCTGTGTGATGTCATTTTTTCCAATATCGGGCCGATAATTATCGGTACCGATAGTTATCGTGCATCCCTATGAATAACGGTTCATAAAATTTTCAGTTGCAGCAATTTAATTTTCAAGCAGTCAAATGATGACAATTCAGGTTTACAGCTCACTTGGGACAGTGTTTACAAAACAGAATTTTAAGGGGTTTTAAAACTCAAAGATTGAAATTTATCTAAATAAAAAAATTAATTATCTCAACAAATGATTATAGGTTGGCAAAACATTGTTTGGTTTATTTTAAAACTTCAAAAAGAGTTCATTTTGATTGAGTTTGATTTGAAACTCAAAAAATCTAGTGAAGGCAGTTGCCTTGAAATGATGAGTTTTTCGCTCCTTTTTTTTTTTTTTTTTTTTTTTTTTTTTTAAGTGTATTCATTCAACTTCGTTTCACTTTCATTTCTCCCCAGGTCATTCATGCCCCCCTCCACCCCCCAGTGTGGGAACCACTGATATAAGTCACCTAGTCATCCCAACTGGTCACATGCCGACTATTTGTCACCACCCCTCTGATCTGATAGTGAAGCACAAGGTACCCTTTAATAGCTGTATGTGTCGTGGCCAGAAAGTCTTTAACATGTAAAACACGCTGTGAAATGATTGTAGATTGGTTAGACTTGAGATATGACCACGTTCGGGGCTACAATAACTATGTTACGTACATCACATGAGGCCACTAAAGCCACTTACAAAACAATACTCACAAAACTCATGTGAAGCAACCCACAACATGAAAATTGCATGACAAAAGTCACATGATGCACGCAATGTTATGTGCCTTAAAACATTAGTACTGTTTTGGTATTAAATGTAGTATTTGGTATAAAACAGGGGAACTGTGTTTCTTCTGAATAAAAAAACACTATAATGTTTATTTCTCAACTGATTTCAGTGTGTGGTATATTCAAGGCTTGATGATCTACATGGAGTGAGAAAGAAAAGTTTAGATTCTTTTTACTAAAAAAAAGTGAGAGGTGGGGTAGACTGAGCTGAATATCCAGCTGCAGTACTGGTTTCATCTATCTTCATTTATCTGTGATGGCTTTTTGTCATTTTATATATAGGCAGCTTTTATGTTAACTTTACTTATGGCTCCATTCAGATGTGACAGGACATTTATGGAACAATATTTAGGCCCTGAGGGACCGGGGTTAGTTAAGAATGTTACAATAAAGAGGAAGAAGTTTTTTGGTCTCTCACAGGCTTCATCACAGATGGATTTATAAATATGCCATTGAATCCTTTTAAAACTGTTATTAATTTTGTTGAGCATAAGAGATGAAGTTATTTCTCTCTGCATGTTTCTGTCTCGTCCTCTGCTTCATTCTAGCCAGGAGCTTTTCTCTCTCTGTGTGCTTTACAGATTACTGGAGTGGGATCAGGTGTGCAGGTGTTGGCCGGCAGCTGCAGATCATCTCCAGTCATCTCTGCTTTAAATACTGGGTTTCAACTCCACCACTCTGCCAGATCATAGATTCAGCACTCAATTAGTCTTGTTCTAGGCTTTTTGTCCTCTTCTTTTTGTCTGTTTTTGCACCCTTTCGCTAATCCCTGTTATTCCTCTGCCTGCCTGGCCTGACTCCCGCCTCCGGCACTCTCTTTCCTGGATCTCTGGACTCACTCTGCCTGCATCCACCTCTGCTCAAATTCCCTGGCTCAGCCCCTCCTCTCCCCTGGCCAAGAGACTCATTCATTCCTTCAGTATTGTCTTAATAAATTCTTCGATGTACCGGCTGTCCTCTCTCAGTCTTGTATTCTGCACTTGGGTTCTCAAAACTAGCTCTTTAACAGTTTCACCTTGTGTTGCTGCAGCCTTTATGTTGGTCTGATGACATTCAATTCAGAAGTGTCATGTTGAAAATGTTATAAAAATGTTACAGGGTCAGAACTAGAAACTTTTGAGCATGCACAGGTTGTTACTGGGGACATTAGTCATTAGCTGTATGGTTGATTTAAAATTGGCACCTCAAATACTGGTTGGTTAAACTATTTATAAATGTACACTGGTGGTTAGCTGTTGCCTCTGAGATGTTAAGCATAAGACCCATATGTTATCAACGGTGCAGTTTGGTAGTATTTTGATCTATTTATTCATTCGACCTTTATTTTAACTCGGAAATACATTGAGATAGAAACCTCATTTACAATGTAGTCGAGTAAAACAATAAGAAATAAAAGCACTTAAACATAAGAAAAAAAACAACAAAGAGAAACTTACATAAAGCTGGCAACAAGTAAATTATTATTATTATATTAAAAATGTAAAAAAAAATAAATAAAAACATCAATAATGAATAAAACTTGTTAAAATGTAGAACACATTATTCAGGTAAAACAGGAACACCTAGAAGTTAAATGTGATACAGTTAAAGATTAAATGCTGTGGATAAATGAGGAGAGCTTTAAATTATTCTGCCTGTTGATCAACATTACAGGTGCACAATGTAGAAAAACTGGATTTTCCAAGTTCAGTGAAAACAGCAAGCACCTGTAGTGTAATCCAATCACTGGACCGAGTTTGATAAGAGCCCACACTAAAAGAAAGCATGGAACTGATGTAAGAAGGTAAAAGACCGATCAGAGCTTTATAAATAAATAAAACCCAGTGTCTTTCATGTCTTACACTGAGAGAGGGCCACCCAACCTTAGCATACAGGTCACAATGTTGGATGTTATAGTTATCTCCAATGATGAATATACAGTATTTTTTTCTTTTCTGTTTGTTAAAATTAAGTCAAGAAAAGATGACTTAGAGGGATCCTTTAAGTTTGGCTTGGTCAGAGCAGTAATTACGTGTGAAAGATTAATATTGCCACCGACTTCTTTCAAATACTCGGAGGCAGAACTCAACCAATTTAAGTTGAAATCACCTAGTGCAATCAGTTCTGAATCTTTAAAAAGAGCTAAAAGATCAGATATCTAATTAATAGCGGAGGGAGCAGCAGGTGGTCTGTATATACCAACCACAATAACAGAATTATTTTGTGCTATGGACACTTTCAGCGCCAAGAACTCAAAAGATTTGTCCACTGAGACTGCTTTCAGAACAGTACAAGTAAGACAAGCTCTTGAATAAATGGCCACACCTCCTCCTCTATTATTTCTGTCTATTCTGAACAGGTTGTAATCATGCAAGGCCACCTCAGAATCACTTACAGTGCATCTTAACCAAGTTTCAGATAATACCACAATATCAGGATCCATAAGTGCATCAAAAATTTCAACTGATCCAGCTTATCATGCTGAGTATGCTCCTAATATTTAAGTGAATTAAACCCAGACCAGCATTAAGGGTCAGGTGTAGAATAGATTCTGACTCTAGAGGAGCACTGAGGTCAGACTTTAAAACCTATGAAACTGAGGAAGGCCTTGATGTACATACCAGCAGAGGAGAGTGCATTGGCCTTGAAACCACCTGAGCACAAGGGCCAATACCTGACTAAGATGATGACAGTAGTGCAGAGAAAAGTCGGCCAGTAGATGGTGACCTGTGACGAGCACACCTGCCCATCTGAGCATGTGGCAGATAATAGTCAAACTGTAGGAACATTTAAAACTGAGTAAAATATGTTGTCCGTTCAGATATGTGCACCCAGCCTGCTAGGATGGATACCATCCCTCAAATAAAAGGAAGGACGTTTCCAAAAGAGGTTATAATTGTCACTATAACTCACATTAACTGCGTCTTAAGTGCGCCATATTATATAGTTCCAGATTGAATTTAAACAGTAAATATGTGGGACCAGAATAATGAACAATGAAAAATAATATGAATATGAATATGTCCACACAAAAATAAATCTCATCTTACAATAGGAACACATGCAAGCCTTAGTTTATTTATTTGAAGAGATTTCATTTATTTGTATTCAGTAGGTTATACTGATGTGGATTTGTTTTAAAAATCCAATTTTTATTTATTTTTTGTTATTTGAGATAAAATATAATTTCATTTGCAATTTTAAGAAGAGGACATCTGGGTTGTTTTGCACTGTTTACTCTACCTTAGAGATAAAAAATAAATTAAAAGGGATTCTCTTTAATTTGTTAAAGATATGAGAAAATATATGTTGTAGTTTTTATATATTTAAATATATACATATGTATATATGTTGCTAAGTAGATGTTTTAAAGGGACACTTCACCCCAAAATGAAAAATACACATTTTTACATTTTTACTCTAGTGCTTTTTTATCCATGTAGACAGTATTGATGCAGAGTTTTCTGGCTGTAAGGATGTCTGCCTTCTCTCCAATATAATAGAGCAAGATGGTACTGATTCTAAAATACATTTGAAAAACTCAACGGCGACGTCTCTTTCTAGAAATCACGACTTACTGTGCAGAATTTCCTCCATAGTATTTTATTTATTTGGGGACCAAAGTAAAATCTCATGCGACCCACCTGTGGTCCTGACAGCTAACTACGGATCAGAAATGAGCAACAACATTTTTTTTGCTGAAACTAGATATCGAACAAAAGTCAGAGACTTGGTGTTTGTGGTGTCAGTAGCTGTCCTTGTACGTGTCAGTTTCTGTGTATATGCAGGCCCTCAGACCAGGATGAGAGAGTTACTTTAAAAACCTACTCCAGTACAGCTCTAATTATAGCTGCTGTCGCAGCAATGGTCGGGCCGGGCAATTTTCGGCAAAATTAGGCAATTCTGAGCAACAAGCAGAGTGTAGGAAGATGAAAAAAAAGTGGCATTCTAATGTGCATTTTACATCAGTTGAGGCTTGAACTCACAATTTCTGGCACAAGAGACTCTGCATATTGACTGATAGCTAAGCCAAATAAACAGGGAAAAGAGACAAGGGATAACGGGAAACGTGTTGATAAAGAGTATTTGTCTCTTCCAAAACTGCCTGAATCATAATTATTTTAATCTTAGTATCTCTAATCCACATAGCATGATACCTGAACATAAGGCTTTCACATTGGAATGTCTGTTCTGCCTTAGCTGAGGCTCAAACTCACGACTTCTGAGACTGAAGTCCGTCTTTTATCTCACTGACCTTTCGCAAAAGCCCGCCCCCAAACGGTCATTGTCCAATCACACATCCTAGCAACTGTTACTATGTAAACAAGGTCCGTCAAGCTGCGGACCTCCAGACAAGCAAAATGGTGAAGCGATGTGCCTATGGCATATGTAAATCAGACAGTAGGTACCCCAAGAGTTTGGAATATTGTATATTACTAGTATATCATTGCCAGAACGTTACCAATACCCTCTAAGTTTAGCTAGCCGTAGTGTTAGCTAACGTTAATTAACTTAATGTTAGCTAGCTTGCTAGCGAGTTCACGTTAGCTCTCTAATGTTACGTTTCGTCAGTTTACATCGACGTTGAACATAGCGTCCTAACAGGCAATTTAAACTTATTTTTTCATCTGTCATGTAGCATTTTGTGAACGGACAGCCTACTCCTGAGTATCCCAACCCTGTACTTGCTGTAAAGTGCCGAACCAGCGTAGAAGAAATAGCTGAACAAATAATTAATAAATCTAAAGCCATCATAAAACATCATATCGGTCTTTGTCAGGTGACGTAACGCTTGCGACAGCTGCAGTGTATTGTGGGTCGAATCGCCATTTTGGGTGCTCACTCAATGTAAACAACTCAACGGTGAGCAAGGGTTTATGTTGGGGCATTGTCTTTGATAAAAATGGGACACTCTTGTTGTGTGAAAGACTGCCATTCTAAATCACATGAAAGAAGTGGCAGAAAAGTTGTCCACAACATCAGATTTTTTCGGTTTCCCACTTGGAAAAGAGGTTATGGACAGCAGGTTGAGGATATTACGAAGAGGCGTCGGATGGCCTGGGTCGCAGCGGTGAGACGGAAGGACATCACTTTTGACACCATATCTCCCTTCATGCGTGTTTGCTCTCGGCATTTTCATAAAGGCAAGTAAGAGAGTTTTTTTGTTTAAGTAATGTTACTGAATATGCTGTTTTTTGCTTTCTAAAGTCGCTATTTTCACATTGGCTAACCGTAAACCGTTAACTAGCTAGCTAGCTAGTTAACGGTTTACGGTTTACTAGCTAGCAAGCTAGCTAGCTACGGTTAGCGGTTAAATACTGATTTAACACGAACAGATTAACCCATTTCTATTACTCTCCCTCTTTGCCAGTAGTTTACGAGTGAACTACAGGCAAAGAGGGAGGGTAGTAGAATTGGGTTAATCAGAACAAACAGCAGCAGCACAATGGTAAACAGATAAAATAGCAATACAAGAAAATACAAAATATGTGCATGCCAAGTAAATAAATAAATAAATAAACACTGAAATTGTGGCATAACGTGTTCAAGTAAATTTGTCCCACTACACATGGCAAGTCCTGTAGTGAGAGAACTGTACTTCTTTCAATTCAATTTCAACACTGAAACTATATATTGTGCAATAATAACTGTGCTAAAAACATTAGTGTAATCTATGTGCAAATTTGTCAACAAGTTACCAATACTTGTACATTACAATATTGTAGAATCAAAAAACAGCACGCAAATCCAAAAACGTTGAATAGTGGGTGCTGGACAGAAGAACAGATACAAAAGTTCAAAAAATGGTGGTCAACAAACAAATCATGTGATCACACATGCAGGTATACAGAATAAAACACCTTAACAAAAGATATATCTTTTGCTAATATATGTTTGTTTTTTTTGACATATGTTTTTTGTAAATACACTTGTTTGTGTTCATAAATTCCTATTGGACTACTTTGTACTGTTTCTGTAAGGTGTTTTATTCTGTATACCTGCATGTGTGATCACATGATTTGTTTGTTGACCACCATTGGTTGTATATATGGAGGTGTGTCTCCACATCTAGTTCATGTCTGATGAGGACTGGTGCCCCAAACGTCACATGTGGTGATACCATTAAATTTCCTAAAAGGAGCCGTTTCTGGTGTGCGGACCTATTTTTTGTACATTACTCATGCATTCCAAAGTTTGTGTTCAACAATGTTCAAGTCAGAGTTGTATCATGGTTCTTAGAGGAACAATGAGAGCAGATCCAAAAGTCTTCTTTAGCTGTTGCATGCTGTAGACCGACACAGCTTAAATGGAACCACACAATGGGGCAGTTTTGATTGTCACAGGCCACCATGTCATCCTTGCTCTCTGGTCCACGACAAAAGCACCACAACTTGACGGCTGTTTCCTTCTTCCTGGACTTCTCTGATACGGTTTTTGAAGTTTTGCATGGTCTTTTTCTTTCTGGAACAGAAATCTCTGCAAGTGGTGCCTTTCTTGCACCCCAAGTGAAGTAGCAGCTCACCAGTTCAGGGAGACACACACACTCAAAAAATTGCTGTGCCTTTTTCAAGAGAGCACTCCAGAGTTGTGAGTCAGGTGCCACACGCAACACCACGCAGTCTTTCAGAGTCCACACAACAAAATCGCAAAATACTCAGCATCTGTGACAAAAATTTGCGTCTGTACTTGTTTGTAATATGGATGATCCTTCTTAAGGTGCAGCTCTCCATCCACTATTTCCAAACAGAAGTTTTTGTCTCCACTGCTGCAGGCCTCCTCAACAGTAGTGTCACGATACTTGTAAGGGCATTTTATTTCAACGCAGCCTTTTCCACAGCAAGTGCACTGCACAATCCCATCCGGCGATGCTCCAACCTGAGGAAAGTTTGGGTTTATGATAAACCCACACTGACTCATCTCAAAACCACAGTGATGTTTGTCAGTCTGCAGTCTGTACTGTGTTTGCTCTCTCTCTTCATTTTGTCTTCCCCATGCAGTAGCAGCACATCAGTTTGTTGCACTGCTGTTGGGACAACAAACTGCTTTCACTGTGGACAGTGCGGGTTTGTCCAAGTCTGCCACATAGACTGCATGCATATTTGATGCCGTAATCCTTCCAGTGCGAAACTGATACCAAGCTGAAGATCTGTGTTGTGATCTGCTGTTTTTTTCTATGTAGTGTGCCTGCTCAGGTGAAATGTCTGCCTTTCTTGACAAGGTTTTGCAGTGCAGGCGCAAAGCAGATAATTCGCTGCCATCCATTTTCTCATCACGAAGATGGCGCAGTGAATCTGGTGCTGAAAATGGCTGCACTGGGTCTGCAAATGCATCACAAAATGCCGGGAGATTTGACAGAATTGCAGCTTTTGGGGATACTTTCTGCAATTCTGTAAGATATGAAGCCCACTGAGCCTGTGTGGAAATGCCGAATGTACAGTTGTTCATCGCAGTCCTCAGAGCAGGCATGTTTGCTGCCTCACCATCCAGCAGTTTATCAAGGCCTTTTCTTTTAGCTTTTGCAGTGGTGAAGTCTATTCTGTATCCTGCTTCTGCTCCCACTTTACTGATGTTGCTGGGTTTCATCCAGTATGCAGGTTGTCCAGTTACTGTTGTTGTCTCTCTGCATCTGACAACCGCCTCCAGCTTAAACAGCAATAGCTGCAACATGTGTGCATGTCTCCGCTATCCCAGCCATACATGTGCAGTGACCTGATGATATGGCTCCTGATGGCTCAATGATGGCCCAGGGCTTGAGTGGTGTGTCAGTCAGGCGTTGGGAGTGCAAGACCTATAGACAACACACAGGCAGACAGACAACAACAGTTTACAACAGTGTTCAATTGTTTCCTATATTTTGTTTCATTTGTAAGGATGTCCATATTATTACAGTTTCTGGTTTACAGGCTGATGACAGACTGACAGGTTTATTTCTGTGGTTAGACAAGGTGAACGGACATGTTAAGCCATATGTTTAATAACCTCTTGATGCTTGAGTAATTAAGTTGTATGAAAAAGGTAGGAAAAAAGGTAGGATTTTTAGATAATTTTCACTTTTTTCTAGCTCCTGTAATATAAATATGAGGTCATTTTTTTTACAATAATGTAATACACATGAATCATTTATGCCCAGTTAAAATAAGTAAAGCAAATCAGACAAAACAACCAAACTAACCCTAACCACCAACCATAACTTCACTTGATTACAGCCGTTAGCTTACCTTTGCAGTGACGACTGTGTTGTCGCAGTCCTTCGGTCGAAATGTGAACAGATCCTGCACCCAGCCATTCGTGAAATGTCCGTGAGCCTCAAGAGATTTATAGTTTCTGAACTGTTCAAATGTGTAAGCGCTGATACCATAAACGAGGTAATTTGTTATGTCCAGCGATGAAGTTGGAGGCAGTCATGTGGCGTCGGACCTCCAGTCTTTAGTTGTGAGGTCGTACGGATCTATATTATTAATTGTGGATAATTTAGCCAAATACCGATTCTGGGACTCCTTGATAAGTTTGTCCCTGTACGGTATCCTCTCATCCTTCTTACTCTTCTCCAGATTGGCGACTTGGCAGATTTGCGACTGAGTAAACAGTTTAAGAACTCACTACTAACTGCTACTAACTACTAACTGCTAACTACTAACGTTAATTCACTATGACATCAACGGACAGCTCCTCCTACTCTGTGTTGTTTACATCCGCGGTACAACCAACGTGTCCACCAACAGCTGTATTTGTTTACATCAGCTGTACAACCAAAATGGTGCCGGGGGGCGTGTCTGCTAGTTAGGTCACGTGACTGACAAAGACAGATTAGGCTCAAATTTCACCATATTTGGTACTGAAGTAATCCAAAAGTAATGGAAAGCAATCAAGTTACATTACTTTAATATTGTGGTAATTGGATTAAGTTACTGATTACATTTTTTAACAGGTAATCAGTAACTGTATCAGAATACATTTCTAAAGTAACCCTCCCAACCCTGGGTATGGGTTATACACCTAGGATAGTTGAAAGGATGTTGACTGGCTATCTAACTTTAAATTAAATTTAAATATTTCAGTCAACATCCTCCTGAAGCATACAAGTGTCCCGATCTACATTAACAGGCTTTATTAGCCTTGGGGCACCTGTAAGTTTAGCTAGCTGGCTAACCTAACGGTAACGCTCTTATGGAGGATGTGGACACAGATAAACATATTTTAACAATACTAGGCTAACATAAGAGAACTTACCCGGCAGTGCAAGAGCATGACTGGTCCACACGGCTGTGCTCGTTGCATTTGAGGTAGAGGTCGTGGGGTTTCTCCGATTTTCCCATTGACTGGTATGCTTTCGCCTCAAATAGTCGTAGTGTTCCCATCGTTCCTTATTTTAATATTTTGGATATACCCCTCCACTGCATATTGCAACCCCTTTTGCCTTGATCTGGAGGATATTGCGCTGGTATTGCTCCAAAAAGAGTCACTGACACGCACCGGTATACTTCTCCCCGCCATGACACTGTGTTGACAGTCCGTCGGCGTCAAGAAGCTTGTCGGGCTAGCAACAGTAACTAAGGGGGGCGGGCTTTTGCGAAAGGTCAATTGCCCCTGCTTCAATCTACCTGTCAGCCACTCCCACCTCATCAGCCCAACTCCACTCACCTGCAGCTGCAGCTCATCCCCAATCAGCCCAGTATATAAGCCTCTCCAGCACACCCACTCCTTGCCAGATTGTTCTTCAGCACACATGAAAGGCTTTCCAGCACTCCTTATCTGCCTGATCTCCTGTTGCTGACCCTGCCTGCCTCTGACCTGCCTGCATTGCCTGTCTCCTGGTAAACTCACCAGCCTTCTCTCTCTGACCACGAGTTCTGCCTCAGCGTCTCTGGGTCTGTCTGCTCACCTGGTAATTTTTCCCAGGAAAATGGTTGGGAAGTCCCTGATTGCTGGTCTGGTGGTCTCTCTGGTGGCTACAGTAACCTTGTTCCTGGGGGTGTTCTTGGGCCTGGGGAAGAAAAACACGCCTCCCTCCTCGGACCACTTCTACTCAAAGGCTGCTGTGGCTGCTGATGCTAGAAAGTGTTCAGAAGTGGGGAGGTAAGAAGACTTTTGCTCCAGACTTTTGTTTTCTAAATGTGATGTGCAGTGGAGTTACATCTATCTGTGTGTGCATGTTGCAGCTTCTACTATGACTGAGGTCTACCTACAGAGATGAATTTAATCTAAGATCAGTTCTAATAAAAGTTTAAACTAGGTTTAAAATAAGTAAATCCAGATTTAAAATCACGCAGAGCTCTGTTGCATAATTAAAACCAAATCTCTGTTTAGTAAATCCAGGTTTAGTGATATAATCTGCAGATAATTAGTTTAATTAACATGGAGATGCTTTCTTATCCAAATGAAAATTAATAACATGCAGGTGCTGCCGGGACTTAGTAAGTATAAAAGAAGCAGGAAGCTGTTAACTTTCCGCAACTCTGCACTCCTTAGCAAAATATTACATTGTTTGCTATCTAGCTAAAAAGTTAACAAAATTTTGTGAACAAACTAACAAGTTTACAAAATGTTACATTGTTAACAAACTAAAAAGTTAAAACGTTACACTGTTAATGAGCTAAAAAGTTAACAAACATATTTAAATGTGTGTTTTGGTGCAACAGAATTATATTTAATCTAAGTTATAGTAAAAACTTTAGGTTTAAAGAGATGCTTAAATTTGATCTTTCTTGATTTTAAACTAGTTTAAAAGCTTGGGGCAACACAATTTAAAGTTATGATTTAATCTGGTATAAAAATCCTTGTTTGTGCAACTCGGCCTCAGTATATTCTTGTTTTCAGGGACATTCTGAGGAAAAACGGTTCAGCCGTGGACGCTTCTATTGCAACCTTGCTATGTGTCAGCATTGTGAACGTTCACTGCATGGGCATCGGGGGAGGGCACTTCTTCATCATCTATAACGCTACCACAGGTGAGTGTTCATCAGAAACTGTAACGTCTCAACCGAGTTCACTGAACAAAAACACAATTGTCAATCTGGATTCATTTTCTACTCTACAGGGAGGGTGGAAACCATCAATGCCAGGGAGATGGCACCCATGCACGCCACAGAAGACACATTTGTCAACAACACCAACATTTATAGTACATTTGAGCTTTTGGAGTATTTCCCATATAACACCCCCACTGCAATATTCGCAATGGGTCTGTAGATTATCAATTTGACCACCAGACTTCCAGAGGGAAAAGGCAACACAACATTAAAATGGGTTAAAAGCACAGTTTTATTTACACCTGAATAAAAAAAAATCAGTGACAATCTAATGTTATTGAGGGGGGAATAGTCAGTCTTTTCTTTCAAGGGGAAGGGGAATGCCAGTCTTTTACTCGCCAAGGGGGCAGGAGGACAGCAGGCCAAGGTCCGCACACTGGTTGCTTCTGTGGTTGCACTTTGTTGTCACACATAGCCGTTACTTGATGGCTGGCTTCAGGCTGCTGCCACAAACTAGGCTGGCATCAGCTCTTCGGCCTTTCTAGAAGTCCAACTCTGCTTTAAGATGGCGCATGTGGGGGGAGACCTCGGCCTGCAGGTTAAAACACACAGGGTGAGAGAGAGCGCAGTGGTTGCAGCCTGCAGCTTAAATACCCCCCGGGAGTGAGGCACCTAAATCACACCGGTCCTCAATTAACAGCTAACCCCCAGCCATTGGCTCACAGCAGAAGTCCCTTCACCCACACGCACAGGTAACACCACTGCACACCCAAACCACACTCAATCAGTGCCACTACAATATAGGTCAGTTAAAACACAGGTGTTGATACACACTACCCTGTTACACACCAGACAGAGGAGATTCACTCCTGTGTAGATCTGACTTCATTGTGTTCTGGAAAGCTGTTGCAGCTACTCTAACATAACTCTGTAATGTTGTATCAGAGCTAGAGGGATTTAGAAAGGATAAATGGTCTCAAGTCTGTCCATCCAGCTCATCCTGGATGTTTCATCATCCTAAACAACCTTTCTATATCTCCCCTTGTAGTGGGGCAGATAACTGCAAATTACAGGAGAATCGTTCATTTGTGGAAACAAGCACCAAAATTGGCACACATGCTCCTTGGGGATTGCTCTTTTGATAAAACCCGTTAGCCACCTAAAAATTCATGATGGCGGCCATTTTTCAAGATGGCCGCCATTGAATATACAGTAATATTGCATTTCGCAATAAAATCGCATAGACTTATCCTATTTTAATGATATTGGTGTAAAATCATACATTTTTCACTATGTAGAATCCGAATTTGGACCCATGGACTTACTCACTGGCTTCCTTGTACCATATATCAGTCCCAGAATCCTAATATTCTGCTAAATTAGAGGTTCAGTTTAGTATGTGTAGCATCTTCCTGTACAAGGCTTCCAAAGTGTGTGTGTGTGTGTGTGTGTGTGTGTGTGTGTGTGTGTGTGTGTGTGTCAGTGTGTCAGTCAGTCAGTCAGTCAGTCAGTCAGTCAGTCAGTCAAAGCACAGCCAGGGCACACTGGTGGCACCGCTGCTGTGTGTCTCTGCTGCTATTTACATAAAAATGAAATACTAAATCTGTATGTGCAGTACACTCTGTTTTTTCTCATTTCAAAGTATTCTGGTGTCTTAGTAAGCTCATCCTCCAGTTAGAGAGACCCTGTGGAAAAACCCTTGGATGGTAAACTTTCAGCTACTCTGTATTCTTTAACAAGACATTACAACAGTTAACAAAATTTCAGTTTGCTAAAGAGTTAAAACATCACATTGTTACCCAGCTAAAAAGTTGACAAAATGTAACATTCTGGTAGCTAGTTTAAAACTTAACGAAACGTGACTTTGTTTACTAGCTAAATAGTCATCAAAAAGTTGCACTGTATGCTAGCTGCAAAGTTAACAAAACACTATATTATTAACCAGCCACACAGTCAACAAAATGTCACATTGTTTAACTACCTAAAAAGTTAAGAAAATATCTTTGCAGTTAGCTGAAGAGTTGTTCAGCCTAGTTAGCTTCATTGTGATGATTTTAATTTCTCCTCTTTAGAGAAAAGCTTGTTGGCTTGCTTAATGGATCAGTATCACCAAATGATAGAAGATTAAAAAGCGGTCCAGTCAGAAAATTTAAAATGGCAGTGCTGCTGTTTCTGCATGACAGGTGGATTGTACATAGCCATTCCTGGGGAGATCCGCGGTTATGAGATGGCACACAAGAGGCACGGCAGGCTGCCGTGGAAGGACCTGTTTGAGCCCAGCATCACCTTGGCTCGCAATGGATTTCCAATAGGAAAACATTTGGCTCACAGCCATGCTTGATAACAGAAACTACATTGAAAGAGATGCCAACTTGTGGTAAGGATGAAGAAAATAAGAAATGCAGTAAAAACTGAACGGCAGCAACAGTGGCCACAGTAACTGCTGCTTTTTCTAATGTCATGACTAGGATGCAAGCTTATGTGTTATGTCAATTCATAATATTAAGAAACGGCAAGAAGATGGTTGGCTTAGCTTAGCATACACACTAGAAGAGAGGCAGCTGATTGATCAGATTCCTTCCTCTGTCTTCTACTTGTCTTCTATCTGTGGAATAACAACACATTTAAGTTTAACTGTTAATTTCCCTGTCCCTGTTTTTTTTTTTTTTTTTTTTTTTTTTTTTAGCCAAGGTAGCCATTTCCCCCCACTTACAGTCTTTCTGCTAAGCTAAGCTAAATCTGTATTGGCCATTAGCTACCATGGATGTATTAAGTCCTGAATATATACTCCACAAATGCACAGGTATTCTGTAACTTGTTGTAACTCAGTGGTCTCATGGGAAAGTATGCACAGTCACAGCAAAGGTTCACTCTAAGCTCCAATGACAGTTGAGCAAACTTGGTACCTCGGTCAACTTTCTCTGTTCCCGTTTCCTTGCTGAGGGAACAGTACACTGTAAAAATGAAAAAGTTTGAGAGAACTCAAAATTTCAAGGCAACAGACTGCAATAGATTTTTGAGTTTTGAACCAACTTCAGTTTTGAAAAAGTTTACCAACTACTGATCTTTTGTTCTGATCTTTTTGTTTTGTTGAGATAATTTTTTGACTTTTTTTAGTTTCTAAAACTCAAAGATTCAAGTTTATCTGAAGAAGAAAAGTAAATTGTCTCAACTAAATATTATAGGTCAGCAAAACTCAATCTATTGCAGTCCGTTACCTTGAAATTTTTTTATTTTTAGTTTTACCTAATGTTAGCAAAAGACTAGCTAACTAACTAGCTAATCTAGTCAGAATCTTTCATTAGCTAGTTAGCTAGCATTTTGCAGACATTAACTAATTTAAGCTGTGACCCTACATGTTGCTTTTACAGGAAAAGGAGAAAATTCAGAAGGTACCAAGTTTGCTCAACTGTCATTGGAGCACAGAGCAAAAAGGGGCGGGACTTAGGAGGAGTCAGTTCTTACATATTGCACCTTTAATACATCCCTGGAAGCTTAAGAGACAGACACGTATCAACCTTCTTATTTAACTTAAAAAAGCAAATAATTCCAAAAAGTTCTATTTTCAGGCCACTTTGTGTGCAATTAATGGCTTTTATTTTCTTCAATTCAACTTTTTTTTGTTTGTTTGTTTGTTTTTCTCATCTTTTTCCAGTGAGGTGTTTTGTGATTCTGAAAGAAAAATCCTGAAGGAAAATGATATTGTTAGATTTCCAAAGCGGCCGACACGTACCAAAGAATAGCAGAGGAGGGTCCGGATGTGTTTTTATAATGGGTCAATGGCACAGATCATCATCGAGGACATCCAGACGGCAGGTCTGCTCTTGTTTTCCTTCTTTTGCTGCAGATATTAGAATGAGTAAATAATGAAGACACTCAGAAACCAAACTGCGCATTATAGAACTCAAACTAAGACTTTATGTGAACCATTAATTTGAGCATTTCTCCTCATTTTAAATCCACCCTGACACGTTAGTGCTCGTTCCAGGTGGCATCATCACCCTGGATGATTTGCTGGAGTACCAGCCGGTGCTGAACGAGAACCCTCTGAGGCTGAACATCGGAGAATACACCGTGTATGTCACAGACACCCCCTCCAGTGGCCCCGTGCTGGCAGTCATACTCAACATAGCGGATGGTGAGCAGGCCAAGCCAAGCGCTTGTGCAGCTGTGCAGAAGAGAGGATGTCAGGTTTCCCCAGGTCGTCCTCTGGAATGTTCCCTCCACCTGATTTGGACGCAGAAAAACAGCTGTGATTAGGCCTGCTTGCCAAATTTAATTCAGCATCAATGCTCCATGTGTTCAGGCACAGAATGTTTAGTCATGCTTTAAATAAAAAGCGGCCCCATCGGCGGACGTTTAGCTCAGTTGGTAGTGTCCGACCCATGTATGGAGGGCTGTTAGTCCTCTGCAGCGGCCGCAGGTTCGACTCCCACCTTCAGCCCTTTGCTGCATGTCATCCCCTCTCTCTCTGCCCCCTTTTCTGTCTACTCTCTGGCTGTCCTAATCAAATAAAGGCAAAAATGCCAAAAAAAAAAAAAAAAAAAACTTAAAAAAACAAAGTGGCACCATTAATTTCAAATGAAGGATAAGATTTAATGTGTTCATTTATGAATCTGGAGGAACATATTCATAATTCTGGAAGGCTTTATGTTATTTGAATTGAGAGTTTAATGAGCTGCCACTGGCTATAAGGGGCTTTTAGCACGATGATGGAGAAGAAAATGAGATTCTTCATTCACTCCAGACATGTTTTCTCCTGTGGACGTTTTGCAGGGTACAACTTCACTGACATGAGCGTCTCCACAGCAGATAAGAAGACTCTGACGTACCATCGCATCTTGGAGGCTTTCCGCTTTGCTTATGCCAAGAGGAGCCAACTGGGAGACCCTCGCTATCTCAATATTACCGATGTAAGTCTTCATTTTATTATTTAGACTTTTATTTTGGAGGTTTCTACAGGGGTTCTGAACATTCTCCATTTCAAACTTCCAGACTTGTCTGAAGATTTTTCCAATCATATTTGACATCAAGCCTTCTGCTCCCATGTGGAATCCTTAGCCCACCAGACAGCCCTCAAAAAACTTGCATTTACTCACTGTGGCTGTTGGAAATTTGGTCGACATTCCACTTTCAAATATTTCTGTCCAAAGAGGAAGTAAACTAACTGGTCTTACTGATCACCCATTCTTGAGAACTGGGACAAATCATGTCCTACCACAAAGAAGACTTTAAAAAATTATTAATACCAGGCGGACGTTTAGCTCAGTTGGTAGAGTGTCGGACCCATGTATGGAGGCTGTTAGTCCTCTGCAGCAGCCGCTGGTTTGACTCCCACCTGTGTCCCTTTGCTGCGTGT
This sequence comes from Lutjanus argentimaculatus, assembly GCA_034769285.1. NCBI lineage: Eukaryota > Metazoa > Chordata > Actinopteri > Lutjaniformes > Lutjanidae > Lutjanus > Lutjanus argentimaculatus. Next base: position 3,139,363 of record JAWZSL010000051.1, read on the forward strand.
CGTCCCCTCTCTCTCTGCCCTGTTTCCAGTCTACTCTCTGGCTGTCTGTCCAATAAAGGCAAAAAATAACCATATATATATAAAACCAAAACTCCATTTTTTCTATTGAAATGTTTTTCTTTAAGGATTTATATGTATGAAATAAATTTCTAAACTTGCTCTGTGCCAGAAAACACACTTGTCCCAGACAAGGATTCACAACTTCAAGCAATTTAAAAATCTGTTAAAAGCCTTCAAAATCTGACAAAAAAAAAATCTAAAACCAACAATGCTAAACGCAAATGGCACATTTTAATGCTGACTCCAAAGAGAATCAGGCTTTTTGTGTGATTTAACCCACACAGTCTGTAAATAGCTACTAACATGTAAAACTACAACTACTCCTAATAGATCTAAACTCTTGTAGTTTAAAACTAATTAAAATATGATCTGAGGCAGCTGACGTTGGTTTGCATAATAGCTAATGGCAAAACAAACAAAAAAGCATTTTAGAGCATTTGAAATGGTATAATTACAAATTGGTAAAATTACTTGTCTTTTTTTTTAATTATGAATTTTATATTTTAGAAAAGAAAAGCAGGAAATAGTCTGAAAACACATATTTTTCCATAAATTATCAGACCTTGAAATTACTAAAAATCAAATGCTCTGTAAGAACCATGTTTCTAGCTTTACTGAGAAAAAAACAACTTGCTGCAATAGATTTTTGAGCTCAAGTCAAATTCAGTTTTGAAAATGTTTTACCAACTACAAATTTAAGTTGAGATAATTTACTTTTTTTTAAAATAAACTTGAATCTTGAGTTTTAGAAAAAAAAAAAACAACAAAATTGACGTGAAGTGAATAATGGTCAATATTTTATTTAAAATTTTTTAATTAAAACCATTTGCTTTTCAGGTGCCCAAAGAATGACAAATAAGTTGAGTTGGGTTTAGAACTCAAAAATCTATTAAAATAAGTTGCCTGGAAATTTCTATACGGGCAGTTTGAGTGTGAAAGGCCTTGTGAAAGGCAGCATGTGTATTTATTCAGCCCTGTTTTAAAAAAGAAGCCCAGACATTGTTTTCTGTATTGTTCCGGAGGCCAACAGGCGCTCTGCTGCTGTTGTTTACCACGTATGAGTTTCGTGACAGACCGTCAGGATCTTCTGCTGTGTGACTGACTTGTTTTTCTTCCCCTTAGCTCATCCACAACATGACCTCAGACTACTTTACTGACGGCATCAGGAGTAAAATTACAGATGACACCACCCATCCAGAGAGCTACTACGAGCCAGAGTATTTTGTCCCAGACAACCACGGGACAAGTCACCTGTCGGTCATCGCTGAAGACGGGAGTGCTGTGGCAGTAACCAGCTCCATTAATCAATAGTAAGAAGTCAAGCCTTAAAGGGATAGCTGGATAGATGGAGGTCAAAACGCCTGATTTCAGAGAAACAGCAGGAGTAAATAATCAATGCACTGCTGTGGACAGTCAGTTTAAGTGTACACTATATTTAAAATATTTTCATTGCTTTACCTTGCTGTCAGAGTTTTCCAACAGGAAATTAACATTATATTGCTCTCTCCAGAACCACCAAACTCCATTAACAAAAACATCAATTTTACCTCACAGAAGTTGCTGGTTGACCCCGGTTCAATAGGTTAGCTAGTTTGTGTTATTGTGTGACTAAAGTGAATCTGAACTATCCTTTTAAAATACCAAAGTCACACAATAACATTTACAAACTAACTGATTAAAGCAGCGGTAGACCGGCAACTCCTGTGTTCTGTGAGGTAAAATTACTGATTTTGTCAGTGGAGCCTGGTTGTTTTGGAGAGAAAGCTATTTGAATTATGTAACAGCAGTTTCTTGTCAGAAAAATCTGTCTGACAGCAAGGTAAAGTGGTGAAAATATTCTAAATATAGTATACATTTAAAGTGAGCTTCTTACACTGGTACTGGTTAGCTTCTTACACTGGTACTCCTGCTGCTTCTCCAAACTGGAGGTGTGTCAACCACCAAGTACTGTAGGTAATACACTGATTGTGGATAAGTACCTCATACAGCCACACTTCCACTAACAAATACGACAGAACAAGGCATAAGACATAAGATATAACAAGACTTGAGATGTAACAAGGTGTACCAAGACATAACAAGGCATAATAAGATGTAGCAAGACGTAACAAGAACAAGCCGTAACAAGACATAACAAGATAAATATGACTTAAAAGACAAAAATGATGTAAAAGACAAATCCCTGGAACAAGAACAAAAACGATGTAACAAAACTTGACAAGATGAAAATAACATAAAAGACCTATGAGGGATACTGACTGTGGAGAAAAGGTGAGCTTCAGCCGTTAGAAATGTCCAACTTTTGACTTCGAGTACATTTCAGAGCCTGCACTTTTAAACCAGTATCTGTACTTCCAGCTGAGTACAGAATGTGTGGACTTTTGCCACCTCTGAATTTGAGATTGGGGCTGATGGTATGTAGCCAAGGACATTAATTTAGAACGGTGAACAGATGTCTAACTGGAACTACTTAGTCGGTTGTACATTATCAGAAATTAATGGACACCCTGCAGCCAATCAGCATTAAGTATTAATCACTCATTAAAAAGCTGTTTTATTTCCCTAGTTTTGGTTCCACAGTCATGTCTCGATCGACTGGGATCATTTTCAACAATCAAATGGACGACTTTAGTTCTCCGCACATGACCAACACCTTTGGAGTCCCTCCGTCGCCGAATAACTTCATCCAACCAGGTGTGTCTGGACTGAATTATCACACTTTTTATTACTTCAACCCCAAGTTCAGGTTATGACTTTCAGATACACGTCAGTGTTGATGGGTAGCAGCGTTAGCCAGTTGTTTCCAGAGAACGTTACTTGACACTTCCACTAGTGAGGATGATGCAGAGGTGACGTTTTCTGCAACCTTTCACTTGTTTTCTGCATTTGTCACTGTCGGAACTCTGAGAGCCAACCAAACTCTCATTGTAGCTTGCTGCTGCTCTCTGATCTGATTAAAGTCATTTTCAGTGTGTCAAATTAATGTGGCTGTTTTCAGCTGCTAAAATGCTGCATGGGGACCATTAAACCACAAAGTAAACATTTATCTATTAGGCAGCCGTAGTCACATTCTTTATCTGTTGTCTGCAGGCAAGAGGCCACTGTCTTCCATGTGTCCCACTATCATCTTTGACAAAGAAAACAGAGTGAAAATGGTTGTAGGAGCATCCGGAGGCACAGGAATCACCACAGGCACCGCCTTTGTAAGACTGATTCGGTCACAGGTCACATCCTGCTGACAAACTTGTCACTTCAGTAACTTAAAGTTTGTACCTATTCTGTCTGAAACAGGTCATCCTGAATTCGTTCTTCAACTACGACCTAAAGAGAGCTGTGGTAGACGAATTCACAATCAGCTCAACCCAAATACAACAGTAGTGGAGGAGGGCTTTGAAAAGGTGGGTCACACATGGACACGTATAACACAGAAACATCTGGAATAAATTTTAGCACCAAACAGCTTCAGACATTGCTGACAAAAGAAGCACTGCTCATTATATACTCATTTGACTTATAAACTTTAAGTATTTTACAAAGCATACCATGTGTTTAATTTCAATTCATTACAGCATGAAAATCAACTTGCAAAACCTGAAACTTGGGACAGTAATCAATTCAGTCATTGGATATTTGATTGCCTTTAGGCTTTGAGATTGCATTAAAGGTGCAATATGTAAAAATCTGAAGCAATTTACACATAAAATGAGACCTTCCTGGAATTCCTCGCCTCTCTTCAGCTCCCATATTTTTTTTTTTTTTCCCCCATCGGGAGCAAAATCATGACCTGCTGTACTATAATTGGCTGGTACTTGTTGCTGTTGCTGGTTTGGGCTGTTTGGGTTGTCTGGGTTTAGGCATTAGGAGTATCATTAGGTACGGTTAATATCTGGGTAAGCCAATCAAAGGTACAGGTGGGCAGGTCACGCCTTTGCCATCCTAGGAAAAATATACTGCTTCCCCTACAGCACCAACAGTGTGCAATACAATTCAAGTTCGCTTAGAAATGTAACCACCACAACAGAGTCCATAGTCAAAGCTAATATTACTGCAAAGCATGTGGAATGTATTGCAGATTTAGCTGGCTAATATTACCTAACGTTAACTTGCTAACTGCTAACTAACAACAAATAGCTGGGTCACTAGCATAGCAAAATACTGTCTTGAGTGGATAATGGCAGGTAATTTGTCCAGATTCCTGTTTGAAGGTTACCTTGTCTGCTGGCATTGCAGCATAGCCAGCACCAGATCCATGCAGCGTGGCTGGGTTGCAGTTAGCTGGCTAACCTTGGCTTGCTTGCTAAAGTTATCATGAGCAAAAAATGTCTGAGTGGATATGTTCGTTGGCTAGCTTGCCAAATTATTTCACCAGCTAATTGTGATCCATGATACCACCTTAAGACAAATGGTATTGATTTTAGTCAACAATAAATGATGTAATGCTACAAAACAAAGGTGTACAACTAACAATTAGTTTCTACTAGCCAAGAGCAATGCAAGGTAGGGGCAGCTGACTGGCTAGCTGTAAGCTAAGATGGGGTTGGCTGTGGCTTGGCTGCATGGTTGGTTTCCTCGGGGTGTTGGCTGATAGAGTGATTTTAAAAATGGTAAGCTAGTTCATGGCGCCATTAATGATCCAAATCAAATTTAGAAAGTTTAAAGATAGTAATGTAAGTAAGTAATGCAGTTTCTCAGCATGATAACATTTGATAATTCACCACAAGCCCCAAAGTACAGCTGAGGTTTTTTTTGACCAGATAAAAAATGATGGGATCACCAAAGTTATTACAATTCATCCTCAAAGGAATGTGAATGGGTGCCAATATTATAGCATGAAAAATGGATAGCCAAATGGACTGAAAAGCCCATTTGGCTTCTTATCCTGAAATTAAACACCCATTGCGCCGGAGGCTTGTTTTTTCCAAAAACACATGCACTGGTATCACCAATTTGCGTACATAACTGACATAACTGCTATACTTATTTCAACAAAAAATATGATCTTTTCCTGAACTTTACCAATAAGTTTTGATGCCTAAACTAACCAAACCATGACTGTTTAACAATGTCAACCACATCTTATTAGTGTTACCATGACAGCAAAGGTAACCTGACTATTGTCATCATCAAGACGAAGATGACCGAGTGTTTCCTTTGACACGTCACTCATCTCAACCAGGTTTCAGATTCATGCAAATTGATTTTTTTTTTTTTTTTTTTTTAGAATTCTGGCTGCCAGAAAGGCAGAAAATAATTCCACAAACTAACAATGATCAGAAATGTTAATGTTAAGTGATGTATCATGAATGGCCTGATGGATGCAAATCAGAAATGTTCCAATAGTGTATCGAACCTTAAAGCGATATTCCACCTTTACATGATAACCCACTCAGTATGTACTCATCTCTATGCCGATGTGAAGATGGGTGAAGATCTTCAGTTCACAAAACAATCCTGGAGTTTCAGCAGAAAACAGGGTTTCAGCCAAATCCGGTACAATTCCAGTGAATGGTGACCCAGTTTAAAACGTTAAAAAAAGAACACAAAACAAACACAAAATGTCTCCGTCTCCTGTTTGTGTGGTGTAATCCAAGTGTCCGCGAGCCGTGACATTAAAATTTAACCGCAAAAGACACCATTTACACCATGTTTTTAGACGAAATGTCAACTGTAGCATGTAGCCGGTAGGATGTAAACATGGCGCTGATGTATCGTGAGACTTCGTATATCTCTTAATGGACGCACGTGTGAAAATATTGAGAGATCGACGCCATGTTTACATCCTACCGGCTACATGCTACAGTTGACATTTCAGCTAAAAACATGGTGTAAATGGCGTCTTTTGTGGTTAAATTTTAATGTCGCAGCTCACGGACACTTGGATTACACCACACAAGCAGAATGGAGACATTTTGTTTGTTTTGTGTTCTTTTTTAAAACATTTTATCCATGGTCACCATTCACTGCAATTGTACTGGATTTGGCTGCAACCCTGTTTTCTGCTGAAACTCCAGGATTGTTTTGTGAACTGAAGATCTTCACCCATCTTCACATCGGCATAGGGGTGAGTACATACTGAGTGGGTTATCATGTAAAGGTGGAATATCGCTTTAACTGGTCCCTATCAAAGATCTGTGACACCTTCATTTCCACCAATGTGATGGGAAAAAAGATTCTGTAAGTCATTATAATGAGAAACTTTCACAACATAATGTCTTACTACTTAAAAATAATAAGAATCCATATTAAGAAAGTTCCACATTATAATGCCTTGGATCTTTTTTTATCACATCAGTGGAACTGGGCTTCTATACCTTCACCTTCGGCACAAGCCTTTGTGTTTTTGTGTGTTTGTGTGTGTAATAATGGTACCATAGCAGAGTGTCATGGAGGGTCTGGTCCAGAAGAAGCACGTGACACAGCTGCAGCTGATTCCGATCTCCATGGTGCAGGCGGTGGTGCGGCAGGGAGAGCGTCTCTACGTGGAGTCCGTCCCCAGGAAAGGAGGCTATCCAGCAGGATACTGACAGTGACCTCGACTCAGCTCTTCAGCATTACTTACTGTTTTGGAATTATTTTTGAGTTTTGAAGTAAAATAAGAGGTTGCACCTAGTTTGATTCCTGTATCATCATTGGTTTATCTGTTAAGTGTATACTATATTTATAGGACTTCTGCAGGTTTCAACAAGTTAAATTTAAGACCTGTTAAAGACCATAATAAATGCAATACAAAAAAAGTATGAAGGTTTTATTATACAACTGAAATCTAGCTTCTGTGTGTAAAGTCCACTGTTAGCTGGGCATGTTCAAATAAATGCTGACCGCTCTGCACACTACTGGTTACTGGTTCCATGTTGGTTTTGTTTTGTCATTGTTGCAGTGTGAACATGGGAAATTCTGCACCAAAACACATTTAAAAGAGACTGAAAAATGTAACTTCATAAAAGTAAATTCACTAGTCCAATTGATTTGGACCTGTCAAAATCATATTTGAGACCATTCAAAGGCCTAAAATTCAGATGATTGGATTTTGAGACTTTTTAAGTCTTTAAGACCCCGCAGATACCACATTTTCACAATATTTTGACAGTTTGCCCTTGCTGTCAGACAGCCGTTATATAAGACAAATATTCTCTCTCAAGCCACCAGACTCCTCCAGGAAAATCTGTACCTCAGAGAACGCAGATTTTTCTTTAACAATCTGGTTGCTTTGGAGAGAGTGATATTTGGCTGATATATGGGCAGCAAATTAAATTGTTCTTTTCAGTAATCATCTACTCTCCTTCATGCCGACTGAAGGTCAGGTTTAGTTTTTTAGTCCACAAAACACTGCTGGAGTTTCACAGGAAAACAGAGCTACAGAATCTCCCAAACAATGGAAGAGAATGATGACCAGTTTTCAGATGTAAAATCAAAAGAAAAAAAGCATATGAACGTACGAAATGCCTTCATACTGTTCGTCTGGTGTAATCCAAGATTCAGGCTAAAAACATGATGCAAATGACGTCTTTCAAGTCAACTTGGCACTTCGGAGCTTTAGGAGACTTGGATCACACCAGACAAGCAGTATGGAGGCATTTTATGTTGCTTTTTTTATGTTGTAATTTAAGATCTATTTCATATCCGTACTGGCAAGGAATGATTGACTGATTTCTGATTGGATTTTCAACTTTAGACTTCTTAAGGACCTACAGAAACCCTGCATATAACGAAGCTCATTTAGGTCTGGGCTCAATGTTCTGGTCATTACTATTGACTTGATAATATCACCTGGGAAGGACAGGTAGTGGTTCCCATCGGCGCAATTATGGCTACTCACACAAATAGCTATCTGTACTTGTCGTACATACCTGCTCAATTTCTCTGACCTCGAGAGCTAAATGTGGAGCCGACATCTGCCAGAGACTTGGGGGGCATAGCTGCAAAATACTGTCCAATTTACAAAAGAAACTAACAGATATGACCATGAAACTTCCTCAGGATTCTTATTTTATTTTGTTGGCATATTTGAGTCTAAGAGGGAATTTTTGATATCTTATTTTATCTCTCCATAAAGCAGAAAATACTGTAATGCATCATGCATAAAAACTCATTTTTTGGCATGTTTTTATGAATAAATTGTTTATAAATCAGGCTATGAATGATAAATGAACAAACGCATGTGTAAAAGCCTTCAGAATGTAGATGGGAATAAAAGTGGAGAGTTTGGTGGATTTAAGTGCTACTGCAGTGGTTTTTCATTTCCAATAAGTGTGGTGTTTAATGAGACATTGTGTGATATCTTGCCTCTTCTCAGCGTTCATCTTCTCCTATTTCGTGTGTCTGTGACGACCAACAGTGGATGTTATCATGGTATCTGGAAAGTGGGAAAAATAATTTTCTTGCTTATCTAAAAAAAAAAAAAAAAAAAAAAAAAAGATGGCAGATTAACATTCACAGGGCGGAACAGCCAGACCATCACTATTCTCCCAGCACTCAGAGAGAAAAGCCTACCAGCAAATACAAGATAACTTTGACTGTCATGGTTTAAACACAAGATTTCAATACGCTTATCAACACAACTACTCCACTGGTTTAACCTTAGAGGACTGGGTAAATAGGATTGATAACTCTAAGATGACAGGTGCAGGGTCACTGGATTTTAGTGCAGTATTTGATGTCATAGACCATGTTCTTTTGCTTGGTAAACCTAAATGCTATGGATTTAGAAATGCTGCAGACATGTCCGCTCCACTGTCTCAGTGTCAAACACCACTGCAACCTGAAGACAACCTGAAACATGGATGCACCATCTAGCAGCTTTAGTATAATATCTGTGCTCTTAAAATCAATGATAAGATTCATACAAACCCATCAGAAATAGTGGAACATGTGCATTCTTTCTACAAGGATCTGTACAAATCTAAATTCCACTCCCTTCATTGTGATCATTTTATAGACCATGATTTCAGAAAAGAACAAACTTTGCTGTGAGGAGGACATCATGAGATCAGAGATAGCTGAAGCTATTCACTCCATGAAGAAAGGAAAATCCCCGGCCATGGATGGGCTCTCAGTTGAATTTTAGGTTAATTTTTGGGAATTAATTGAAAAACGAATTGAAGTTGAAAAGAATTATCTTCATCAATGAAACAGGGTTTAATTACCCTGTTACCCAAACCTGATAAAGATAAACTCTGATTTGAAAACCCTTTTAAATGTTGATTATAAAGGTCTTTCCCTTGTGTTCACCAAAAGATTGAAAACAGATTTATTATTATATTATATTATTATTATATTTTTTATATTATTTTATATTATAATATTATATGTAATTTTATTATATTATTATATATTTATTATTATTATTATTAATGAAACGCAAACTGGTTTAATGTCAGGCCATCATATAAGTAATAATACAAGATTTGTACTTTATTTGTTGGACTTCCCTGATAAAATAGAACCTGGTGCTCTTATTGTGTTTCTTGATTTCTATAAAGCTTTTGACACAATTGAACACCAGTTTATCTTCAAAGCGCTACAG